>OZ024771.1:9595279-10066063 GCA_964017025.1 Stenichneumon culpator
AAAAGGCCTCATTAAGTGTATTGGCAAGAGCACTGGCAAGAGTATTGACGAGAGTCTTGGCAAGAGTCCTGGCAAGAGTCTTGGGCCGTCGCTTATAACCATAGCAGTTGATGCGACGTTAAATAATAACAAATAAAAATAATAACACGCGGAAAATGTCTTACGGAGGTCTTATCACGACTTTTGACGAGAGTCCTGGGGAGATGCAGTCCAAGCGTCTTGCCAAGACTCGACAAAATTAGCGGATATGATTCACACCGGAATTCTTTAAATATCTCATATATTCTTAAGAGTTTTTCTAATACTATGGAACTGACCGTAGACCATCGCAAAACATTACATATCACGTTGTACTCTGTCGCCAAAACTCTCATCACGTCGTTTGCCATGAGTCTCGCCAAGACCCGCCAGGAGTCTCGGCAAGACTCTCCAAGACTCATCAAGAGTCTTGTGAAGGCTCTTTCCAAGACAGTTCCATATCGCGTTCGCTACGCTCGCTATTACCAACGATTCGCCTCCCTTATAGTAACGCGGTGACATGCCTGCCGTGTGGCGCTGGACGGTCTTACCAATGTATTCAAGGGGACTAAACAGGTCCGGAATTTTTCGGTCGCTGGGACTGTGCGATGACCGACCACTTTTTGCATCATGTAAAATCAATGTCCCCGAGCAATAGTTATCAATAATAATAACTTTCATTACTTTAACATTACTTGCTAAGAGTTTTCCAAGACTCTTATCAAGAGTCTTGAGATACTCTTCTCAAGAGTCTTGCGAGACTCTTTCCAAGCGTCTTGCGGGAACGATTTCGTTGGCAAAATATATATTTAATTTAATCGAAAATAATGTTGAAAGTAATTATTATTTACAATTATCGCTTAACCGACATTGATTTTACATGTTACAAATATTAGTCGGTCATCACACGGATGGGTAAGACAGATGGGCAAGACCGTCGACGCGAACGCGAAAAGGCAGATCGTAGAAAGAGTCTTGCTAAGAGTATTGTTGACAGTCTTGGCGAGAGTCTTGCTAAGAATATTGTTGACAGTCTTGGCGAGAGTCTTGCTAAGAGTATTGTTGACAGTCTTGGCGAGAGTCTTGGAGTATTTTGTGAACATTATCTGACCAAGAGTCTTGGCGAGAGTCTTAAGAGTCGCGCCACTCTTAAGGGTCTCGATACTCTTAATAGTCTCAGCGACTGCCCGGAAGGAGTCTTGGCGACGCTCTGGGAAAGATACTGCAACTCGGAACGGGCCTCGGAAATAGTCTGACAAAGATTGTACAGTCTCTGAAAGATTCTCGGCGACAGTGTAACAATGATTGTAGTCCCGCAAGAGTATCTTGGCGAAGGTCTAAGAAAGATTACTCAGTAATAAAGGAGTATTGGTAACGATTTTTCATAAAAAGGCGGTAGTATCGGAAAGAGTCTCGACGACGGTCTCAGAAAGATGCTGTAGTATCGCAAAAGGTCTCGGCAACGGTATGAGTAAGATTCTGCAGTCCTGAAAGAAGTCTTGGCGACAGTCTGCGAAAGATGGTGCAGTATCGGAACGGGTCTCGGTGACAGTCTGACAAGAATTCTACCGTCTCGGAAACGGTCCCGGCGACAGTTTTCCCAAGATTCTTATGCCCCGGAAGGGACTCTTGGCGAAGGTCTGAGAAAGATTATCCAGTTTTAGGAGTATTGCCAACGATTTCTCATAAAAATGCGGTAGTATCGGAAAGGGTCTCGACGACGGTAGTATAAGATTTTGTAGGCTCGGAAAGAGTTTCTGCGACAGTATGCGAAAGATGTTGCAGTCTCTAAAAGGGTCTCGGCAACACCGACAAAAATTATGATCCTGCAAGGACCTCTTGGCGAAGGTCTGTGAATGATTCTGGAGTTCCGGAAGTAATCTTGGCGACGGTCTCAGAAAGATGCTGCAGTATCGCAAAAGGTCTCGGCGACGGTATGAGTACGATTCTTGCAGTCCCGGAAGAAGTCGTGGCGACAGTCTGCGAAAGATGCTGCAGTATCGGAACGGGTCTTGGTGACAGTCTGACAAAGATTCTACATTCTCGGAAAGGGTCTCGGTGACAGTCTGCCCAAGATTCTAATGCCCTGCAAGGGACTCTTGGCGAAGGTCTGAGGAAGATTAGGCAGTTCTAGAAGGAGTATTGGCAACGATTTTTCCGATTTTTCATAAAAATGCGGCAGTATCGGAAAGGGTCTCGACGACAGTAGTATAAGAAAGATTCTATAGGCTCGGAAAGGGTCTCTGCGACAGTCTGCGAAAGATGTTGTAGTCCCTAACAGGGTCTCGACGACAGTATGCGAAAGATGTTGCAGTGTCTAAAAGGGTCTCGACGACAGTATGCGAAAGATGTTGTAGTCTCTAAAAGGGTCTCGGCAACACCGACAAAGATTATGATCCCGCAAGGACCTCTTGGCGAAGGTCTGTGAATGATTCTGGAGTTCCGGAAGGAATCTCGGCGACGGTCTCAGAACGATGCTGCAGTATCGGAAAAATCTCGGCGACGGTATGAGTAAGATTCTGCAGTCCCGGAAGGAGTCTTGGCGCCGGTCTGCGAAAGACGCTGCCGTCTCTAAAAAGGTATCGGCGACGGTGTAAGAAAGATTTTGCAGTCTCCAACCGAGTCCTGGCGACACTGCGCGAAAAATGCTGCAGTCTCGAAAAGGGTCTTGGCGATAATCTGAGAAAGATTCTAGAATCTTGGAAGGAGGCATGCCGTAGGTCCGAGATAGATGCGACAGTCTCGGGAAAAGTCTTGGCCATGGTCGGACAACAACGATTCAGATTTTATCGTGAATAATATACGGGTTATAGTTCGAGATACGCAAGTCTCGGCGACCGTCTGACAAAGTTTCCGGACTCTTGAAAATGGTCTTGGCGATGGTATGAGTAAGATTCTGCAGTCCTGCAAAAGGGCTTGGCAAAAGACCCAGAACGATCGGACAGTCACGGAAAACGTCTCGGCGGTAGTCTGACCAGGACAATTAAGATTTCTTCTCGACGATAATCTAGCGATGGTTCAAGTCTCGACAACTGTCTGAGAAAGATTGTTCAGTCTCGCAAAGAGTGTTGTAAAGAGTCTTGGTGCGGATCAAACCCGATACTCGTGTTAAGATTCTCGGCAAGACTCTCTTCAAGGTGTTCCTCGATACACTTTCTGAGACGGCTGACAAGACGCTTTGTCAGCGTTGCGCCAGACTGTCGCCAAGAGTCTTAATAAGACTGTCGCCAAGACTGTTTTTTTCTGCGCGGGCATGGAACGGTGTTATTTGAATGCGTGAGGGTTAATAGAAAATTATTGTATTATTGCTTGATACGCTACGGTGTACCGTCGTATATATTATGTTTACGATAATACCTATTATATTGATGACGATTCTATCGTTGTAATATTGTGACTTATTATCTAGGTTCATGTCTGTCTTGCTTCCATATTTAGTATTTTAATGTTCCCGAGAATAAGGTAAATCCCAAAAAAAAAATTGTGTGTGTGTTACTTATTCTGCTGCTGAAGTGACCCAGGACGTGACCCCTCCCCCCCTAAGTCTGAAGCAGTGCCGAGGCTCTGCTGAGGACCAGCGTGAAGGCGCTTCATGAGTTCTGGGTCGATTCTTGGCAGCGCCGTTGGATATTTTCCGGACTCCCTCGCCGTCAAGTTGGGGTAGGTTGACAAGTCTACCCGGTCCATTGCTGTCGAATATCTTGCGTTGTCCCTCGCCGTCAAGTTGGGGTAATCTGATTGAATTACCCTTTCCGCCGTTGTCGGATATCTTGTGTTGTCCCTCGCCGTCAAGTTGGGGCAGTTGGATTTATCGTTTGATATTGGTAAATCTGCCCTTTCTCCTGTGCCTGGTCCGCTCTCGACGTCCGTGGTAGGCGATACTCGTCTGTGACTCAGAGTGAGTAATAGACCGGTCACAGAACTCCATACGGCCCCCAAGAGATGGATGCTCCATCCATAAAGCGAGTGAATAGCATATCCGTGGATACGTGTGTCGATGATTGTTTTTATGATTTTTATAATGACGTAGATGGCGAATACTCCGGCGCTGGCTATGCCGAACTTCTCAAATCCGTGCCAGAATGGTTTCGCAGCACTCTCAGCCAGATATTCGAGCGTGTTTTCGTCGAGAAATCCTCGAATAGACACACTTCCCGCCGGGATACTATAGCCAACCGATCCTCTCGCTAAGTTGTTCAGCAGGGCTGGTTTTTCAGCTGGGAACATTATACGTTCGCGAAGCTTCTTGATGTCGGCCGCTGAATAGATTCCGCTGTTGGCAAGGTTTCCGATTGACGCGTAATGCCATGTAGGTTTTGAGGATGGCACCAATGATTGCGGTGCCGGTACTTCGATCGGATGCGGCGAGAACCTATACCATACGTTATCGATTTGGTACAAGGCCGGCAACGTCGGGTCGCACTCGATCTGCGTCGCCGATTTCAGCAACATTCTCGAGGTTGTTGACAAAAGTAGGACTCGTTGCGGTACGTAACAGGTAGTTCGTGATGGCACTCGTCCGTGCGACGGAGGCTGCACTCGACGGGGACACACTTAACTATGTGCGCTACTTCTCCAGCTATCACCGCCATATACCCTGGTCCCTTCATAATGGCGTATGTGAACTTTTCCGACAAGATGCCGGACGTTGACAGCGCGTTTTGAAGCACTTGTCTTTCCAGGTTGCATCGCTGCGTCAGGATGTCCTTGTACAAGTTCTTTATTTGTAGTTTGACATGCTTCTCCACATATACGAATTTTGAATTTATGTAGGAGAATATGTCAAGATTTGACACCGAGATTTGCTTCCGGACTGCGAATGACTCTCCTTTTCGCGTCTCCAGAATGTACAGCTGCGGGTGTTCGGTGCGAATCAAAGTGAATCCGCACAACTGTTGTTCCGATTTTTTCGCGAGAGCGAATGTTGTGTCTTGTGTTAATGTGCATACGTCGGGTGAGCTGGCGCTATCTTCGACCGATGTTAACTTTGTGGCTTTGTCTTCGTACAACACGTCGTAACGATTACAATTGCATGAATCGGTTGGTTCTGTTTTCCAATACACGCTTCTGCCGTCGATGTCGGTGCAGTGTCCCTCAGGGAGTGCACAATGTGTTCCGGATTGCAGTATTATTTTATCGGTCGCCATGTTGACCGTTGCTTCGTAATTTGAAAGTATAACACTCACCGAGGCTTGCACTACGACGTTGTCCCACGTTCCGAACGGGTCGCTGTACTGAGTTCCTACGCACTTGCCATCCACTGTGATTGATCCAGCCATCGTGATGGTTCTCCTATCCGTGTTGTTTCGCTGCAAGCCGACGAGCTGTGCCGAATTGCTGACTGCCAGGATCCCTGTCTCATGCAGTCTACGGCATGCCCTCTCATCCAGGTCGTAGAGATATATCTGTCGTCCATTATGCACCACTGAATTGTGGGAGTGCATTCCGCAATGGTATATTGTCCTGTCGATTTCTATCTTGCACTCTGTCACCTCGGCGCTGCTGAAGTCCGTGAGTTGAAGTAGCTGGATGTAACTGGACGTCGACGCTGGTTCCAACAATGGTATGTCACATTCCGCGACACCGTTGAGGGATATCGACGTTACATTCATCGTCGACCCACCGCAGTCGTAGCCGACCAGGGCCGTGACCTCTGCGATGATGATGAGGAGGAGGAACACTGTTGATTTCATCCTGGTACAAACATATGTTCTTGGTTATCTCTTAGGATTCTCAGCGTCTTTTTGTTCCATTTTCCTTGTGGAATTTCCTCTCGAACTCGGTTGCGTCGCTTATCGGGTGTCGCTACGACTCTATTAACGTCGAGATCGCCGCCTCGTCGTCTTCCTAGTGGCGGCAGTTCCCTTGATCTGGACCCATCTTCCTTCACACGATCTTCGGTGCTTCCTAGTCCCGAAGTCTACAGGCTGTTTTGCTTTGTTGGTTGGTCGTGATATTACAAATCCGCACGTCGTACACCTCCACTCGGCGTTGAGATTGGGTATATGATCCTGGCCTGCGTGGTCGTAAACTGTGTTTTTGAGGCCACTCTTTTGGTTTATTCGCCTTTTCAGTCGGTGGAAAAGTGACCCATGCTTTACACCGTCGTCATACATGTTCGTGTGGGTGTAAACGTGGATCATCTCATGGAGGAGTGTTTCCACTAAGACTCTGGTCTTCCGTCCGATGTGCAGCTTTTTTGATATTATTACGCGGTCGCTCTGGCCCGAAGATCGTCCGTCCTGCGTCTCTGGTCATTTTCGGGCTCCAACGTACTGTGAATCCATATGCCTTGTTTTCAAAGTACGCCGCGCTGTACGCTTCGAACAACGCGTATAAGTTGGGGAGTGGCTCGGCCAGTGGTTCCTCCAACTGTTCTTTTGTATAAATCAGTGAGGGTCTTGTCTCTCTGATTTCTTCGTTCATGGTCCTGATGCGTGAACTCCTCCTGACAGGTACCATACTGGCTTCTCCTTTTGGCACATGGGGTGATTTCGCGTAAGGATCGACTCTCTTCGACAGAAGAAGAGATCTGAGGATACTCATGATCGAGCCGAACGTTCGTTTACACTATTCGCGGCACTTCAATTCGCGGTACTTAAATCTATGTACTATGGAGTCTTTAAATACTAATAAGAATAGTTTGTTAAAGCTCGCGTTACTATTGAGTCTTTAAACACTAATATCTAGAGTTCGTTGATGCTCGCGACACTATGAGTCTATCAACACTAATAACTAGAGTTCGTTGATGCTCGCGACACTATGAGTCTATCAACACTAATAACCGAAGTTCGTTGATGCTCGCGACACTATGAGTCTATCAACACTAATAACTAAAGTTCGTTGATGCTCGCGACACTATGAGTCTATCAACATTAGTTAAGTTAAGAATAATCGGCACTCGCGGCACTGGACGAAGTTCGTCGGCGCTTAGCACTGTGACTTGCTTGTCCCGGTTTTCACGTAACACTCGTATCAGTGAACTTATTCGTCGTGGTTGGTGAATAATTATATCGCTCGGCACGAGCTGTTGTCGTGATCACAGGTGGATGCAGTCTGACGTTGCTCCGCGCGCGTACCGCTGAGCCCCCGTTCGGCGTCGAGCTGACCGCTGGACGGGGAACAAGGCGGTCCCGCCTTGGCGCGGTGGCCCAATATGCAGTGGGTAATCCCCGTTTATTAACGCGGTACCTTTTTATGAGTATTTCCAAAAGTCGTTTTATTACTTTCGGGTTGTTGTCGTCAGGTTTCCGGCATAGCCGTGGTACTATCCTCCGCATGATAGCCTTGTATTCTTCTTTTGTCACAATTCGTTGCGTGTAGTAGGGCGTCAAGATTGCTTCGACTTCTTTCTCGATGTTCTTTGACGCTGAAGTTTTTCTAAAAACCTGGCTTCCACTTGTTTTTTTACCTCGATACTCGGCAAGCTGTCCAAGATCTGTAGTCGGTTGTCGACGATGCGTACTTCGACTTTCTTCTTTAATTCGAAGTTTCCTGATGCTGATTTGGTTGAGGTGTGTCCCAGTCGTGGTGATAAGCCGAACAGCGCCTCGAGGGTTGCTCGTCTCCTGCATTCCTTCGCCAAGAATTTAGTGTGAGGGGCCATACTCTGTTGTTGGCTTTTGTTTGACGAGGTGAATACCTCAAGAGTACCTCGCGCTGTCGCTGGTCCTCGTGTACTGCTACTCCTTGGTGCTGCGGCGCGGATCTCATTCTTGTTCTCACTCCACTGCTCGTCTTCCCCAGACAGTGGTCCATTTTAGTCGACGGCGATCCATCTGCCGCGACATTCCTCAATATGGTTTCTCGCGGTTTTGCCTCGTGGTTGGTCACTTCTCCGGTTGAATCGCACTATTTGGCATTTGCATACGCTACACTGCCAAATTGTCTGTAGGTGTGCGATGGGGTCCAGTCCTCCCTCGTCCAGGATGCTCACGTTGAGATTGATTATTTTATTTATTCCTCTCAACAATTTAGCAAAGTCCTTTCCATGGCGTAGAGAGCTGACGTGCGTAGTGCAATAAATGAATCCATGTATCATCTCGTATAGGAGCGTCTCAACCATCACCTTAATTTCGCGACCCAGAAGGAGGGGTTTGGAGAGCGTGATTTTCGGAGATGGCCGGAGCACTGTTTTCCCTACTGCCGATTTTAACTGAGAAGACCAACGTACGTCGAATCTCTTAATTTCGTTACTGAAGATTTCCCTGTTGTAAGTCTCGAAGATCTCGCGGATATCTGGAACCGGCTCGGCAAGCTTTTCGGTCAGTTCCTGTTGATCGTAAATCGGTCTGGGTTTAACGTCCGGGAACTCAAGTCGGCCTGCGCTCTGCGTCCCGCTTGTACTCGGTTGGGGTTCCGTTGCCTGATCGTACCGTATATCCAAGTATGAATCTGACCCCGGTGGTTCGAAATCGCGTGTTATTATCCTCATGATTGTTTTAACAAATTGTCGCACTGAGTTTATTATCTCGTTGTACCGAGTCTCACAGCCGTTATTCCGTCCCGTTGCGGCACTGTTTTATTACTGCTGAATTTTTTACGACCGGCGTCGCTTGTTGCCGAACTTTATTCCCACGTCGTAATCGCCAGTCTCGGTCGGAACGTACTCGACGCTGCACGAACCATCGTAGTTATCCACGCAGGTCATTTTCGCTTCGCTCGGCCCTTCGATCGCGAGTCCCAGACCTCCGTTTCCGGCACCGATCGTTTCCACCGTGAATTTGTTGCACTTGTTGACATAGCCCTTGTCGAGGCCAGGTCCGTAAGCCTTGCACTTTGTAGGGTCACAGGCTCGCTTGACGTTGACGGAGAACGGCGAGCCCGGAATAGGCACGTTGTCGTACAGAATGTCGATGGTGTGACGACCCTCTTCGAAAGGCGTGTAACTCACTCGATAAGTTCCGTCACTCTGCGGCGTTATGACCTTCTCGGTTCTACCGCTGCTAGGATTCGTTATCGAGCAAGATATCTTTCCATCATCGCTCTTGGCCTTCGGCACCGCTCTCGTGTCAACGGTAAACTCGGCTGGCACGTTGACGCTCACACTCGGCTCGAGACCATCGACTTTGATCTTCGAAACATCGACGTGAGGTTGGACGTTGACTTTGATCGGGCACTGCCGAACTTTGAGACCGCCGTACTTCAGATTGACCGTGTAGAGACCGGGCTGGGGTGCGAGATAGTCGACCGTGTAAGTTCCGTCCTCGTTGTCGGTAAGGGAAACGGAAAGATCGTAACCGTCCGGCGTTGACATCGCCACGTCGAGATCGCCGGCTCCAGCCTTACGACAGTCGACGTTGAAGTGCGTCGCCGCGTTTGATTTCACGCCTTTCTCCACTCCAGGCCCGAAAGCTGATACCATTGCCGGATTCAACGGCGCAGTCACCGTCACCCGATAAGGCGATTTCTTCGTCGCAACGCCACCGTAATTCACCATAACGACATGCTGGGAACCGGAAGACGGCACGTAGTTCGCCTGCACGGTTCCGTCGTGCTTGTCCTCGAGCTTCAAAGGATCTTCCCTGCCGAGTGCGTCCTGTATCGAAACTTCGAGTGGCGCCTGCCCGGCTTTTCGCACATCCACGGTAAACTGCGTCGGCTTGTCCCTGCCAACGCCTTCCGGCTGGATTCCTGGCCCATGGACTTCAACCTTGCTCGGATCGAAATCTGATTTTGGTTGAATTTGCGCGATGTAGGGGGATTTCGGAATATCCTCATTGTCGCAGAGTATGTGAACGGCGTACTGTCCGGGTAAAGTCGGTAGGTAGGAGATGTTGGCTGTGCCGTCGCCGTTGTCCTGACAGTCGATCTTAGCCTTGGACGGACCTTCGATCGAAAACCCGAGCGCTCCGGTTTCGCCGTTGGTGTCCACGGTGAATCTCGCCGGATGACCGACGACACCGCCGTAGGATCCCGGACCGAAAACTCTGATGTTTCCATTGCCGCAGAAGTCCCGTGAGGACTTGATTTGCTAGCACTATTATTTCCGAATATTGAGCTATGATTTGCCGGAGGATCGGCGAGGTCGTTCTTGGCATTTTTATTCGTTTAGGTCGCAGGTAGATCGGATGGATCATTAGCACTGTTCCCTAACATTATTTCTTCGGGGTTCACAGAATGATCCGACGGATTACTAGCATCACAAATTTCCGCGGTACTCTGATTTCCGAAACTTTTCGGTTCGGAGGGGGTTTCTGAATCCTTGTCGGAATTTTGCGCGACGTCCGACAAATCAGACACGTCGCCAGGAATTTCTCTATTGGGTGAATTTTCGATACCACTCGCTTCGGAACAAATTTCTGAACCGTTTTTGGCGTTCTGCCCTATGTCCGATATGTCAGATATACCGTTAGAGTCGTCTCTGTCTCGAATTTCGGGCGTCATTATTACGTCCGAACTATCGGAACTTTCGACTGGTTGTCCTCGTTTGATGCCTGATTCGACTAACGATTCTGCTGAAGGTTCACGACGTTCTGATTCTACCGGTTGTTTTGGTGGATCTGATACCTTCAATTTCTGCTGTCCTCCGAGTGGGGGGCCGCCGTTGTCTTGCGGCTTCCTGGTAGGTGAAGGCGGCTGCCCCCCACTCAGGAGTGGGGGGCCCTTTGTCCCACAGCAGTGCAGCGGATAGCGGTGCGGCTTCGTAGAATCGCACCGTCTGATGGTGGGGCAGCCGCCTCCGTGGAGCCCTATGCTGACGCAGCATCCCACGAGCTCGAGTCCCAAAGGCGAGGAGCTTCTCGGGATCGCCTTATCGGCGGCGATTCCCGGAGCCGTCGTCGGAGCTGCATCCGGTCTCACGGTAGCCGTGCCTATGCAGCATCCCACGGGCTCACTTCTTGGAGAGCCCTTATCGCTGGCGATTCTCGGAGTTGTTTGTCGGACTGCCGTCCGCGAAACAACTCCGTTAATAATGTTTATTTATTTTTAGTAATGCTTATTTATTACCCATTTTGTGCTGTCGAGTGTCGCTTCCCTAACGACACTCCGGCATTACGTGAAAAGAAAGAAAACTGTTTTGAATTTATTTATTAACAATTATATTTATTGTCAATAATGTTTATCTGTTTTAAATTGATTGTTAGTCGCATTTTCAATTTTTATGATGATTTTGATCCGGTTAGCGCTTTTCGTTCGCGCCGGGGAATTAATTCTTGAATTTTCCAAGGTCACGCGTCTTTTTTAGAAAACGCTAACAGTGGCGAAAATACGCTCCGGAGGGTGAAAAATTCATCGGCACCTAAGTTGCTCGTGAGGATTTTCCGCTTCCGGTAGCGTGCTCAGATTTTGATAAAATCGCGCGGTTATGTTTTTATTGCGTCTTAAAGTTTGTTGAATTTCCTCAGTTTTCGAATTAACGATGTGCGTAGCCCGTATCGGAGCTTTTTATTGTTGCGCGTTGGTTTAATGTTTGTTTAGTTGATCTTTTATTATTATTTGTTCAGATCAATTGTTGTCGATTATTATAAACAATAATAATATATTACGTGATAAAATGATTACGTGAAACGGAATTGTTATATTGTTTTGCCATTATGCTTAGTAACCAATTGTCTCAAAAAAAAAAAATTGTGTGTGAGCGTCGTCACTCTTTCTGGCCTGAATTAGACCCTGGACGTAACAATATCTAAATCGAACATTTGCGTTTTGCTTCGGCTGTCGGCGTTCCAGTTCGTAATATAAGATCAAAAAGCCTTAGTTCTACGTAAATACGCAAGATTCATTCGTTTCGAGCTGCCAAAAAAGCCCCAGTCGAATGCAAATTCGCTTTATATCGATATCGAACATTAGCGTTTTGCGTCGGCTGTAAGCATTCCAGCACGTAATTTGAGATAAAAAAGCCTTCGTTTTTCATAAATACGCAAGATTCATTCGTTTTGGGCTGCCAAACAAGCCCCCATCGATTGCAAAGTCGCTTTATATCTAAATCGAACATTAGCGTTTTGTCTCGGTTGTAGGTGTTTCAGCTCGTAATATCACATCAAAAAGCCTTGGTTTTACGTGGGTACGCAAAATCTTGCGTAACCACCCGAAACTCATGAATGATGAGTTTCGGGCCGCCAAACAATTCTCCATCGAATGCAAATTCGCTTTATATCGAAATCGATTATTAGCGTTTTGCTTCTTATGTAGGTGTTCCATCTCGTATTATGAGATCGAAAAGCCTTAGTTTTACGTAAATACTACAGATACATGCGTTTCGAGCTGCCAAACAAGCCCCCTGTCGACTTTCCAGTTCGTAATATGCTGTCGTGTTACGTCACGGGTTGATTTTAATTGATTTTTCTTTTCTTTTGCAGAAATCCAGATATAACATTCAAGCGACTGGTAGCTGGTTATATGAGGATGGTCAGTAGTTTAAACTGGAATGCGCCGGTTAGGGATCGGAGCAGTACTGGATGAGTATTGTGAGGTTTTTTCCTTTTGGCACGTACCTTGGTTTTAATTGTTTTCTTGGCAGGTGATGAGCTGCTGGGGCGTAGCGGGTTGGAAATGCTAGGCGCCAAGTATTAACTCTGGTGAAGACGGCGGAGTTATGGTGTCTTCGTAGAGCACCGTAGAAGGAGGCGGGGTTGAAATTTCGAATGATTAATACTCGAAGGATTTTAAATTCGATTTTTTTTTACATGATTAAGAATTTGTATACATTTTAAATATCAACATACTTGAAACAGAAAAGTTTATGTCCGAAAGAGTAAAACAGGAAAGAAGAAATGCTAGAAGGAGTACTTGATAGATCGAGACGGTGTCGACAATAGGTGAGCGACATAACATCGTCCAAATACCAGTGATCGGAAAGGTTAAAATTCCAAAATCGTACTATAATATAAACTGATTCTTGAATGGTCAATTGCTGGATGAAAAATATTCAGAACTGAGATAATTAAAAGCTCAAAAGATCGAAATGAATTGTGCGAAGGAGTAAATACGCGAAAGATCGGAAAATTGACATTTAAAAGTATGAAAGACCAGAAAACCAATAACTCAAAAGTGAAGAGGTAAAAAAATGGCCTATTCAAAATTCTAAAAGGTAAGAAACCAACAGTTTGAAACTCCGAAACGTAAAACATTGACAGTTCGTAACTCCGAAACGTAAAACATTGACAGTTCGAAACTCCGAAACGTTAAACATCGACAGCCGAAATATTCGAAAAGTAAAATATCGACAACTCAAAATTCCGAAAATGTATTTTAAGTTAATTTTTTAATAAAACGATTTCGTGTTTAAATATACATGGCTAAAATAACGCGCATTTTCGATAGATTTAAATTTTTTATTTAGTAATCTGTATTACCCTCGCTTCTCAAAGCTACTTATGAGTCTTATAGTGCGTCGGCGAAAAATTAAAAAAATAATTTCCATTTGAAAACATAGTTAGGTTGACGGGTAATTTGTTGAACAAATTTTTTGTTATTAATTTGTTAATAACATTTTGAAATTAGTATTATGCGGAATCAATCGTTTCGACACCTTCAACGTGCTCGATTTTTTCAAATTTTTATCCCATCGAAAAGTGTTAGAAATGTTCTCTGAAAATTACGTTTGCACGGATTGTACCCTGCCAGCCAAAAGTGAAATTCAGTGAGAGTTTAAGGTGAAGTGTAACCGCCATGAGTGCGAGAGAGATAGCTGCAATTTCGCTTCCCAAAAATGTTCCAAGCCGTTTATTTCTTGGGAAAATTATGAGAACAGCCAACTGCCGAATTACTGCTCCTAGTTGGCCGTTCTCGTATTTTTCCCTAAAAATTAATCGTCTTAGAGAATTTTGGAAAACAGTTTTTGTTACCGACCGAGTAGTTGCACTTCACCTTAAACACTTAACTTAATGGTATAAAAATATGAAACAATCAAATGCATTAAATGTGTCAAGACAATTAATTTTGCAAAATAATAATGTAACAAAAACTTGGAAACTGAAATTTTCATATGGCTTCCTCATAAAAGATGCAAATTGAAGTTGCATAATGTTCTTTTATTCGCGAAGCTTCTTCTATGAGGAAGCATTTTTTGTTTTGTTGGCTTACTCATAGAGGAAGCTTCGCGAATAAAAGAACATTATGCAACTTCAATTTGGAACTTTTATGAGAAAACCATATGAAAATTTCAATTTTTAAGTATTACGGGGAAGCCATATGAACATTTCAATTTTCAACTTTTATGAGGAAGCGATATAAAAATTTCGATTTTCAACTTTTTTCAACGTTAACGTCGTGTTTGACTTTTATGCAAAACGACTGGCTGATGATTCAGGTTCTGCGCGGACAAATACACCAACGCTTTTCACTTTGTCCGATCTGTGCATCTACTTCCTTTAACGAAAATACAGGGTCTTAGAAAAAGATTTTTTTTGATCATCCAATATTCGCCGTTTTTTAAATTCTTTTTTGCAATAACTACGTTGATTTTTCAGAAGACACATACATTTTTTCAGGATTGTCTTAAATTTTGGAATTTTACGTTTTTTCATTTCTTAACGTTATAACTACGAAACTGTAGGTGCAATGAGGTCGAACCTTTTTATGTGTACTGTGCAATCTTCCTCCGGAATCATGTAAAATTCGTATCTCTACATTGATTTTTCATATATTAGAAAAAAATTGGATCGTAAGAAATTCCTGAAAAAATGTATATGAATTCTAAAATGACAATGAATTCATTTAAAATGAGAAGATTAAAGGAATTCTGACTGTTTTTAAAGAATTCATTTTTTAAATATTTTGTTAATAACTGTTTGGCATTATGATTATTATGCAAAATCAAATGTTTTAACATGAATAATACAGTTGATTTTTTTCCAGATTTTTGCCATATCGCGAAGTACTGAAATTTGTATCGAATTAAACTATTGGTTGGGAATGTATGAATGGGGTATCCTTCATTTTTGTTAACTTGCATTTTTTTGTGCGGACAAACCGAGCCAGTCCTTCCATTTTTGTGGCTGCAGGCGACGTTTACGACTAAAGGAATAGGGATACGGCAGAAAATCTATGCTGATATAGTCGGTCTCAGATTTGCTTCATGGCATCGGAGATACGTCGAATTTCGCCGAGAATGTAAACATAGACTGCAGATATATATACAAGTACGCATGCGACTGAAGTAAATATCTGGAGCTATGCCACGACCATATTTTTAATTCTCGACGAAACGACGGCACCTAGAATCAAACCCTCCACCTGTCGGTGGTGTAGTTGCTAGCATGCTAGCGAATAGACCAACGCATCGGATCAGACATAGACTAAAGGGAATGAGGAATTTGGGGGAAAAAAAGTTAGAGAAATAACAATACCAACACATTTTTTTTGTAAAATGATCAAACATTAATGTAATAAAAATATTATGCTTCATACAGTCTTAATTTTAAAATAAATAAAATCACCAAATAAATCGGAGTTATTCGGGATAAGCCCGATTTATGAGCTGAATGTGAGCGCGGCATTTCGGGCACTCCTTTTTTATATCCGTGATGAGACGTACTGCGCATGTTTCGCAGCAACAAATATGTCCGCAAGGTATAAATATGTGCGTGATTCTTTCGACCCTGCAACAGACGCACTCTGGAAGAGAAAAAAATCATTAGCGTATGTCATAAAGTTTCGTCAAAGGAAATGTTAATTGCATATGATATTCTTAAATAATTATCTTTTCTGAATATTGTTTATCGATATACATTTTTTTTAATATGGCAAAAAAATATATAGTGGAGAATGAAATATCGCATGAGAAAAATTAGTTTAGTGTGTACATTCATACACTATCCTCTTACTTTTTTATATACAAAAAAATGATCATGTATAAAGGAATTTCAAATCGCATTAACGACTTAGCCAGCGAATACTCTGAACAGGGTTATAGAGGGATAAGGCACAAATTACACGTGATGGTGAGCTGTATGTTGAACATGTAGCCCGCATACACGCTCCAAAAAACGTGGACAAAAGCACACAGTCCACTAAAGGATAGAAAACGCGTGCTCTCAGCTGCATTACTGCATGCATACGAGGCATTCAAGCACGATTGACAAAACAAAAGTTGCTGCAATCGATTTTCTCATCTTGCAATGTAGCTTTGAAAAATCACGTATAAGATAAATTTTACTTAATGCTCTAAGTGCTCTAAAGAAATAGATAGAAAATTAAGGCGCAATTGATTCATTACATCGTTAATCATTGTTTGAACTCGTTCGTCCGCATCCACCCACCGAAAAATGTGGCCAGAAGCACACAGTCCACTACAAGATACCAGACGCGTGCTCTCGGCTGCATTGCAGCATGCATACGACGCATTCAAACATGGATGAATGTAATCGAATCGTAAAAAGTAGTTTGAACACGGCTGTCCGCATCCACGCTCCGAAAAACGTGGTCAGAAGCACACTGTCCACTAAAAAGTAGTAGACGCGTGCTCTCAGCTGCATTACGGCATGCATACGAGGCATTCAAACACGATTAACGAAACAAAAGTTGCTGCAGTCGATTTTCTCATCTTGCAATGTAGCTTTGAAAGATCGCGTGTAAGATAAATTTTACTTAATGCTCTAAGTGCTCTAAAGAAGTAGATAGACAATTAAGGCGCAATTTAATTACATCGTTAATCATTGTTTGAACTTGTTCGTCCGCATCCACCCACCGAAAAATGTAGGCAGAAGCACACAGGCCACTACAAGATGATAGCAGACGCGTGCTCTCGACTGCATTACTGTATATATACGAGGCATTCAAAAACGGTTGACACATAACGAAAAGATTATGCGCCAGAAATGTTTTGACATTTAACATATCAGAACGGAGTTTAGGTCATGACTGTGATCCAAAATATCGAGATATTCAATTAAATAAAGTTTACAATTGTCTTAGATATTTTTGTCGTTTTGAAATTGTATAAAAACTATACCAAAAAAGCTGGAATGTAGACATTATATTATTAACATACATTAGTAACATTACCTGAATGCAAAATCGATTCATCACATTCCACATTATATGCTTAAAAATTTGTTGTTAAATACAGGTTGTCAACGAACAAACCGAGTAGGAATCACTGGGATTATACCTACACTGGTATAAAAGATTTGAGTAAACATACATCGCTCGTAACAACGCATATCGATGTATTGCCCGCGTAAGTTCTCCACGAATAAAAAATCTTTCTTTAAAATAGCTGTCAAATACCGGTTGTCACCGAGAAGGACCTTTATTAGTGCGATTCCAACTTGGGCTTAAAAAAAAAAAAAAAAAAAAAAAAATGAGCGTGAGCTCCTGTGGCTTGTAGCAACACATATCGATGGATCGTCCGCATAAGTTCGTCTCGAATAAAAAATCTATCTCAAAAATCGCTGTCATATACCGGTTGTGATCGGGACGGATTATTTTCAGCGCGATTCGTTGATGAGTATAATATATTCACGTATTATACATAGTCATTGTATACCCTGCCCGCGTTAGCTCCTCTCGGAAAAAATATTTTTTGCATTTCTTAAATCAAATACGGTTTGCCTACGGGACGAACCTTTATCAGTGCGATTCCTACTCGAGAATATAAAATGAGCGTGAGCTCCCGTGGCTTGTAGCAACACATATCGATGGATTGTCCGCGTAAGTTCGTCTCGAATAAAAAATCGATCTCAAAAATCGCTGTCATATACCGGTTGTGATCGGGACGGATTATTTTCAGGGCGATTCGTTGATGAGTATAATATATTCACGTATTATACATAGTCATTGTATACCTTGCCCGCGTTAGCTCCTCTCGGAAAAAATATTTTTTGCATTTCTTAAATCAAATACGGTTTGCCTACGGGGCGAACCTTTATCAGTGCGATTCCTACTAGAGAATATAAAATGAGCGTGAGCTCCCGTGGCTTGTAGCAACACATATCGATGGACTGCCCGCGTAAGTTCGTCTCGAATAAAAAATCTATCTCAAAAATCGCTGTCATATACCGGTTGTGATCGGGACGGATTATTTTCAGCGCGATTCGTTGATGAGTATAATATATTCACGTATTATTCATAGTCATTGTATACCTTGCCCGCGTAAGCTCCTCTCGGAAAAAATATTTTTTGCATTTCTTAAATCAAATACGGTTTGCCTACGGGACGAACCTTTATCAGTGCGATTCCTACTAGAGAATATAAAATGAGCGTGAGCTCCCGTGGCTTGTAGCAACACATATCGATGGACTGCCCGCGTAAGTTCGTCTCGAATAAAAAATCTATCTCAAAAATCGCTGTCATATACCGGTTGTGATCGGGACGGATTATTTTCAGCGCGATTCGTTGATGAGTATAATATATTCACGTATTATTCATAGTCATTGTATACCCTGCCCGCGTTAGCTCCTCTCGGAAAAAATATTTTTTGCATTTCTTAAATCAAATACGGTTTGCCTACGGGACGAACCTTTATCAGTGCAATTCCTACTCGAGAATATAAAATGAGCGTGAGCTCCCGTGGCTTGTAGCAACACATATCGATGGATTGTCCGCATAAGTTCGTCTCGAATAAAAAATCTATCTCAAAAATCGCCGTCATATACCGGTTGTGATCGGGACGGATTATTTTCAGCGCGTTTCGTTGATGAGTATAATATATTCACGTATTATACATAGTCATTGTATACCCTGCCCGCGTTAGCTCCTCTCGGAAAAAATATTTTTTGCATTTCTTAAATCAAATACGGTTTGCCTACGGGACGAACCTTTATGAGTGCGATTCCTACTCGAGAATATAAAATGAGCGTGAGCTCCCGTGGCTTGTAGCAACACATATCGATGGATTGCCCGCGTAAGTTCGTCTCGAATAAAAAATCTATCTCAAAAATCGCTGTCATATACCGGTTGTGATCGAGATGGATTATTTTCAGCGCGATTCGTCGATGAGTATAATACATTCACGTATACATAGTCATTGTATACCTTGCCCGCGTTAGCTCCTCTCGGAAAAAATATTTTTTGCATTTCTTAAATCAAATACGGTTTGCCTAAGGGACGAACCTTTATCAGTGCAATTCCTACTCAAGAATATAAAATGAGCGTGAGCTCCCGTGGCTTGTAGCAACACATATCGATGGATTGTCCGCGTAAGTTCGTCTCGAATAAAAAATCGATCTCAAAAATCGCTGTCATATACCGGTTGTGATCGGGACGGATTATTTTCAGGGCGATTCGTTGATGAGTATAATATATTCACGTATTATACATAGTCATTGTATACCTTGCCCGCGTTAGCTCCTCTCGGAAAAAATATTTTTTGCATTTCTTAAATCAAATACGGTTTGCCTACGGGGCGAACCTTTATCAGTGCGATTCCTACTCGAGAATATAAAATGAGCGTGAGGTCCCGTGGCTTGTAGCAACACATATCGATGGATTGCCCGGGAAAGTTCGTTTCGAATAAAAAATCTATCTCAAAAATCGCTGTCATATACCGGTTGTGATCGGGACGGATTATTTTCAGCGCGATTCGTTGATGAGTATAATATATTCACGTATTATTCATAGTCATTGTATACCCTGCCCGCGTTAGCTCCTCTCGGAAAAAATATTTTTTGCATTTCTTAAATCAAATACGGTTTGCCTACGGGACGAACCTTTATCAGTGCAATTTCTACTCGAGAATATAAAATGAGCGTGAGCTCCCGTGGCTTGTAGCAACACATATCGATGGATTGTCCGCGTAAGTTCGTCTCGAATAAAAAATCTATCTAAAAAATCGCTATCATATACCGGTTGTGATCGGGACGGATTATCTTCAGGGCGATTCGTTGATGAGTATAATATATTCACGTATTATACATAGTCATTGTATACCTTGCCCGCGTTAGCTCCTCTCGGAAAAAATATTTTTTGCATTTCTTAAATCAAATACGGTTTGCCTACGGGACGAACCTTTATCAGTGCGATTCCTACTCGAGAATATAAAATGAGCGTGAGCTCCCGTGGCTTGTAGCAACACATATCGATGGATTGTCCGCGTAAGTTCGCCTCGAATAAAAAATCTATCTAAAAATAACTATGTAATACCGGTTGTCATCGCGGCGAATTATTTCCGAGATAATTTTGTTTCGTGATATGCTAGTATTTCTTTAACTAAAAGTATTTTTGTCCGGTACAAAAAATGTATATACTTTACCTCATTATAGAGAAAGATTCGTTCTTAATTACCGCGAACAAATGTGGAAATCGATTTTGCATTCATTATATAAATGTAATGTTACCTTCTTTGAAGTTATTCTCTGGGGTCCTATGTCCGTGCGGTGCCTGATTCGCGTAGCCATTCACTGTAAAAAAATTTCTTTTGCATTACTGAACTCGAAATACTCAGAGTTTCTTCGCCACTTTATGTTTCTGAATTCAGTACCTGTTGCTCCTGATAATGTCGAGGCGATCGCTGCTATGGGATTGTTTTCAACATTCCCTCTTTCGATTTCGTTGACCTCATCTAGTGAGTCTAAAAAAAGTATCAGGCGGTTAAACGTAATAATCATCTTTGTAGATAATATAACAGGCAAATTTTTCATCTGTTCACATATACTTTTGTATCTACTCGTATGTAATATTTTTCTACACTGACTGCTTTTTAAAATTTTGTTAGTGTGACGTCATAACAATGTATAAATTATCTGTGAAATTGTGTTCTCTAGATTGCATTACATAAAATATGGTTCAACAATTATTGTTCTGAACAACTTATTTGATACAGGATATTAGCTAACAAGTTTATCCGATCGTTTCAAAACTATATTAGTTATAGCTCAATAGTTCTCTCACCGCTGTCTGTATCGTTAGTTACATCTATTATAACGGGCTCATCGTCCGACAATAATATTAGCACATCCGCGTCTAAAACGCGCTCCAAAATGCGTTCTGCATTTTCTTCTTGAACCTCGGCAACATTGCGCATTTCGGCAGTCTCATGCACCTCGACGATCTCGACAATCTCGTGCATTTCGGCATCCGCGTGAATCGCAGGAACTGCGTGAATCGAAGGAACCGCGGTAATCTCAGGAACTGCGTGAATCTCAGGAACTGCGTGAATCTCAGGAACTGCGTGAATCGAAGGCACCGCGGGAATCTCGGGAACTGCGTGAATCTCGGCAACCGTGTAAATCGCAGGAACTGCGTGAATCGAAGGAACCGCGGGAATCTCAGGAACTGCGTGAATCGAAGGAACCGCGGGAATCTCAGGAACTGCGTGAATCTCGGCAACCGTGTAAATCGCAGGAACTGCGTGAATCGAAGGAACCGCGGGAATCTTAGGAACTGCGTGAATCGAAGGAACCTCAGGAATCGAAGTAACCGCGGGAATCTCAGAAACTGCGTGAATCTCGGCAACTACCTGAATCTGAGCAACGGCGGGAATCTCGGCAACCTCCTGAATCTCA
This sequence comes from Stenichneumon culpator, assembly GCA_964017025.1. Classification (NCBI taxonomy): domain Eukaryota; kingdom Metazoa; phylum Arthropoda; class Insecta; order Hymenoptera; family Ichneumonidae; genus Stenichneumon; species Stenichneumon culpator. The sequence goes on from OZ024771.1 coordinate 9,616,687, forward strand.
TCTGTAACATGGAATATATTGGGTTGTTACATTATCTATCCATTACTAAATTATAAAGATGATTAAGCATGCGTTAAACTTAAAATGCAAGCTTCTGACGTGTAAGTTACACCCGTGGCTCCTGTATTGTATTTTATCAATATTATTAATTGAAGCATATCCTTCCTAACACTTTGCTCACCGATTGCCTCTATATTGCCTCTATAGAATGATAAACTGTTGTAAATAGTTGCAATTGTAGTATAGGAATTCGATGCCATAAAAACGCCGAAAAATGAGTTTACCGGTTTCACTTATAGCGAAAAACTGCATGTCCCGACATTTTAGACTAATTTAAGTACTCAAATATTAAGGTGATGTGCAACACCATCTCACACTCCTACCCTGTGCTCAGCTGGTAATAAAAACTGTACCGAATGCCGTTTCGAAACCGCAATCCTCCGAGGAAAATGAACATAGTCTTTCCCTGCGTCTGCCGTTTCCCCAGGAAAAGACATTTTTCTTTTTCCTCTGCGCACTGTGGTCTCAAAACGACATTCCGTACAATTTTCGTTATCGATGGCTGCATTGCCCATCACCTTAAAATCTCAAATTATTAACAAATAATTGTTTCCGCTATTCGTAGTTGCCTATAAGAAATTCGCATATCAAATTCCAGTGACGTATGTCGATGGCTTACCCGCGTTGGCTCCGATCGCGAAAAAACTGATTCTTCGAATATGTTATCAAATACGGGTTGTCTACAGGACGGACCATTATCAGTGTGATTCTTAGTCGAGTATATAAAATTAGCGTGAGAACACGTGAGTTGTAGCAACGGATGTCGATGTATTGCCTGCGTAAGTACGTGTCGAAAGAAAAACCGTTCTTAAAAATCAATATTAAATATAACGATTGTCATCGAGTCGAATAAGTTTCAGCGCGATTCGTAGATGAGTGTAAGAAAATCACATATACATATTTATTTTGCCAACTTGTTCGCGTTGGCTTCTCGTAAAAGAATATTTTTCGAATTCGTTAATAAAAAATATGAGTTATTTGCGGCGGGACGAACCATTATTAGTACGATTCCGACTTGCGTATAAGATAATGTTGTTTTATGTTATATTACTATTTCCTTAATTGAAAGTGTTTTTGTCCAGTACAAAAAATGTATATGCTTTCCCTCATTATACAGATAAATGCGTTCTTAATTACAGCGAAGAAAGGTGGAAATCAATTTTGTAATCATAATGTATTCATAATATTGTACTGTTACCTTCTTTGACTTCGTTGCCTCGACGGTTATGTCCGTGTGGTTGCCGGTTCACGTAGCCATTCAAGAGCTTCATTCGGCGAGCTCTTTTTTTGCGAAGATTCTTTCGTCTACTTCGAGACACTGTAAATAATTTCTGCATTAGTAGATTCGAAATACTCAGAGAGTCTTCTCCACTTTATGTTACTGAATTTATTACCTGTTGCCCTTGACTGCTGCCCTACTCCTGCTGATACTGAGGCGATCGCTACTATGCCACTGTTGTTTTGAACATTCTCAATTTCGATTTCTTCCTCGTGCATCTCGGCGACTGCGTGAATCTCAGGTACCGCGTGAATCTCGACTGTAAAATGAAACATATTAGGTTGTAATCACATTATGTATCCATTACTAGATTATAAAGATGATTAAGCATGCGTCATAATTGAAAATGCAAGTATTGAAAGTAATTGAAAATGCAACTATTTTCATTATCCTCGGAGGATTGTGATTTCGAATCGACACTCAATACAGTTTTTGTTACCAGCTGAGCACGGGGTAGTAGGCGAGAGGGTGTCGCACATCACCTTAACGTCTGAGTACTTAAATTAGTCTAAAATGTAGAGACATGCAGTTTTTTGCTGAAAGTAAAGACGACAAATTCATTTTTCGGCACTTTTTATGGCATCGAATGCCTATAATACAATTGTGACTATTTAGAACACTTTATCTTTTTATAGAGGTAATGTAGAGGCAACCGGTGAGAAAAGTCTCAGGAAGGATATGCTTCAATCAACAATGTTAATAAAATACAATTCATGAACCATCTATTACAGAAGTAAGCTAGATGGTTCATGAATTGTATTATATGAATTGTATGAATTGTATTATACAGAAGTAAGCTAGATGGTTCATGAATTGTATTTTATCAACATTGTTGATTGAAGCATATCCTTCCTGAGACTTTTCTCACCGGTTGCCTCTACATTACCTCTATAAAAAGATAAAGTGTTCTAAATAGTCACAATTGTATTATAGGCATTCGATGCCATAAAAAGTGCCGAAAAATGAATTTGTCGTCTTTACTTTCAGCAAAAAACTGCATGTCTCTACATTTTAGACTAATTTAAGTACTCAGACGTTAAGGTGATGTGCGACACCCTCTCGCCCACCTACCCCGTGCTCAGCTGGTAACAAAAACTGTATTGAATGTCGATTCGAAATCACAATCCTCCGAGGATAATGAAAATAGTTTTTCCCTGCGTCTGCCGATTCCCCAAGGGAAGATAATTTTTTTTTCTCTGCGCACTGTTGCCTCTGAACGGCATTCCGTATACGCATTACGTACGTTTTCGTTACCGACGGCTGCATTTCTCATCACCTTGAAATCTCGAATTATCAAAGAATAATTGTCCGCGCGATTCGTAGATGCATAAGAAATTTGCGTATCACATTCCAGTGTAATATGTCCATGGCTTAACAGCGTTGGCTCCGATCGCGAAAAAAAATTATTCTTCGAATATTTTATCAAATACGGGTCGTCTACAGGACTGACCATTATCAGTGCGATTCTTAGACGGGTATATAAAATTAGCGTGAGAACACGTGGCTTATAGCAACGCATATCGATGGATTGCCCGCGTAAATTCGTGTCGAATGAAAAATCGTTCTGGAAAATCGCTGTCGAATGACGGTTATCATCGAGACGAATAATTTTCAGCGCGATTCAAAGACGAGTATAAGAAATTAACATATTCATTGTATAGCTGGCCCGCGTTGGCTTCTCGTAAAAAAATATTCTTCGAATATGTTATCAAATACGGATGTCTCCGGGTCGAACCATTATCAGTGCGATTTCGACTTACGTATAAGATAATGTTGTTTTGTGTTATTACTATTTCGTGAATTGAAAGTGTTTTTGTCCAGTAAAAAATGCATATGCTTTCCCTCATTACAGAGAAAAATTCGTTCGTAATTACCGCGAACAAAAGTGGAAAATAATGTAATGTTATCTGTAATGTTACCTTCTTTGACTTCGCTGCCTCGACGCTTATGTCCATGCGGTTGCCGGTTCACGTAGCCATTCAAGACTTTCATTCGGCGAGCTCTTTTTTTGCGAAGATTCTTTCGTCTGCTTCGGGACACTGTAAATAATTTTTGCATTAGTGAACTTGAAATACTCAGAGATTCTCCTCCACTTTATGTTTCTGAATTTATTACCTGTTGCCGTTGATTGCTGGCCTGCTCCTACTGATTTTGAGGCGATCACTACCATAGGACTGTTGTTGTCAAGATTATCAATTTCAATTTCGTCCTCGCGCATCCCGGCGATCTCGCGCATCTCGGCGACCTCGCGCATCTCTGTGACCTCGCGCATCTCGGCGACCTCGCGCATCTCTGTGACCTCGCGCATCTCGGCGACCTCGCCAATCTCGGTGACTGCGTAATTTTTAGGAACCGCGTGAATCTCGACAACCACGTGAGTCGGCACAACTGCGGGAATCTCGACAATCCCGCGAGCCTCGTCTGTAACTTGAAACATATTTGGTTGTAATTTCATTGTCTGCTACATTACTTAATTATAACGATGATTAAGCATGCGTTATACTCAAAAGTCCAAGCACTTGACATGTAAGTTGATCGCTTCTTGAAACATATCTTACCGTGGTAATTGCTGTCCCCATATAACGGGTTATTCATCTGGTCGGCGTCGTCAAGGTCGTCTGGGAGATTCGCGCGATCACCATTCAACGCTCGAGCGTCCGGAGCGACATCTTGCACAGTGCCATTTACCGTATCTGCATCTATAAAAATATAAAATATTGTAAATAGTTGCAATTGTATTATAAGAATTCGGTGTCATAAAAATGATCGAAAAATGACTTAACCGTCTTCACTTTCAGACTCGACGGGCGAATTATCAGACCGTGCCAATTCGGGTACTGAAAGAAATATCACGATCTAAACTAATTGCTCTTTATGCGATCAAAAAACAATTTTTTCATCACACGGTGCGGAAATGGCCACTTTTCCGCCCGCTTCTCGTGCATAAAACCGCCATTTTCGCACCTTGTGATGAAAAATATCGTACATCCCTCGTGCGAAACACTTTCCGCCCTCGTGGAGTAATGTACTATTTTGTGGAACACACATCCAGACGATAGCGAAAAATTGCATATCTCGACATTTTCGAATATTGTAAGTACTCAGACATTGAAATCTTACATTTTTGATCGATAAGTTTCCTCTATGAGGAAGAAAATAGTTATTTTCGTTACAAGGGCGAGAAAAATCGATCGTTCTCGATGAGTGTGAAGTGGCCGACGAACCGAAGGTGAGTGAGGCGCTTCACACGAGTGCGAGAGAGCTCGATTTTTCGCGCCCGTGTCACGAACCGGTTTCTACGTTCCCGCACTAGTGCGGGAAAAAATACGGAAATAATGTTTTTTCGGTCATGTTTAAACACACGTTTCAATATTTACCGTCATTATCCGATTGGGACGATTCGTCGTGACTGTTTCGGATATCGTCGAAGCGCAATCCGTTGAAGATATCGCGATCGTAATCGGGATCCTCCACTTAAAAGAAAACGACGAATTGGCAATATAAATCAAACTCTAAAGTTATGCATCATCCTCAGTAACCGTATCTTTTTTTATTAATGTAATATTTTTTCCTTCGTCCCTGTGGTATAATGTTCTTAATTACCGGTGGGAATATTTTGCGGAGATTCTACCAATGCAACATCGTCATCAGCTACATGGTTTGCAATTACCGCGAGTCGTTGTCGAATGCGACCTTTAAGCATCGCCGCTTTATCCAAAAACTCGTCGGTACTAATATCGCCTCGATGCAACTGTTTCCATGCTAAAGAGATTAACAGAGTAGGTTTGTTAGGGATATCGTACAATTATTGACCGGATAATCGAGGTTTTCCTGTATATCTCACGCAATAACCAACCTGCTACCAACTCAGCCTGTTTAAATATACTTGAGTACCTCGGATGACGTTTTATTTTTTTGCTCCGTCTGAGGCTCTCAAAGTCGTCTCGAGCATTCGATGTTAGCTTGAGGAGTTTTACTAATGAACAAAAAATAAATATAGGTAATACATTATATAAATAATCATTGATGAATCAGCAAAAATTTTAAACAATAGCAAATTTGCGCACCTAAAAACGTCCATGCACTCGGATGACTTCTCATCTCGTCAGCAAGCACGCTATTATACGACTCCGTTACGTTGTTTGTGCGTCTGGATAAACCATGCACGCAAAACCCAGCAGGTTTGACTATCATCAACCACTGGCGTTCGTAGTATCTTGTTACGTCCTGTGAATTTTCCAGAATATTTCAATAATTAATTAATTAAAATATTCGGGATTTGTCAAATCATTAAAAATAAACATTAGCAAATTGCCATCATTTAATTTATCGAACTCAGTTTCGATAAATAAATAATATACCAAATGGAAAAATTATCCATTGGTATAAATAATTCGTCTTTAAAAAAAAGATAGATTAATGGACAGAGGCGACTGTACGAGGCAAGTCAGCCGCAAGAGAGTCGGTAACCTGAGGCGCAAAAATGCAGATAAGGATATCGGCAGAGCGTGCCTCACACTTGTCGAACATAGGGCCTGCTTGTACGGCGCGTGTCACGATGGGCATGATGTCGAGAGCGGCCGTCAGGCATAATGAGTGCAGCACCTCCTGGACAGTGAATATCGATGAATAATAGATCATCGTTATAGTCCAGGAGGATCATAGTTGAAATAACAATTAAATAAATGGATGGAAAATGAAGTTTAAGGGACGGATACACGGGGTCGGCATTGTATTTTGGAAACTATTAACAATAACAACCGAAAATTAAAATAAATTCAAGCATGAAGAATAAACATTAAGTCAGATCGTCATGATAAGAATATAAATAATGAGACAAAATGCAGAAAATCATGGAAAATCGGGAAAAGAAATAGAAACTATTCACATAAAAATTCAGGGAAATAATCAAATAAATATTAAGATAAGAATTTATGTCAATAATTGTTAACTTCGTAACGAAAGCTCGTACAGCTTTCATTCAAATTTGTATGCTCATAAAATTCGCCATAAAATTTAAGTATTAACAAATTAGGACGTCAAAATTATTGTAAAACTATGAAATTGGAAATATTTAATTAGTCAATCAACGAAAGGAATCAGGTGATGAGAGTGGGGAGACGAGGCGCAGGTGTGACAGCGGTGACGCGGGGGTGTCCGGCACTGAGGTTATTTATTCGCGCGCCCACCGCCCATTCGGCACTTCTACTTCGACTTCTACTTCGACTTCTACTTCGACTTCTACTTCGACTTCTACTTCGACTTCTACTTCGACTTCTACTTCGACTTCTACTTCTACTTCGACTTCTACTTCGACTTCTACTTCGACTTCTACTTCGACTTCTACTTCGACTTCTACTTCGACTTCTACTTCGACTTCTACTTCGACTTCTACTTCGACTTCTACTTCGACTTCGACTTCTACTTCGACTTCTACTTCGACTTCTACTTCGACTTCTACTTCGACTTCTACTTCGACTTCTACTTCGACTTCTACTTCGACTTCTACTTCGACTTCTACTTCGACTTCTACTTCGACTTCTACTTCGACTTCTACTTCGACTTCTACTTCGACTTCTACTTCGACTTCTACTTCGACTTCTACTTCGACTTCTACTTCGACTTCTACTTCGACTTCTACTTCGACTTCTACTTCGACTTCTACTTCGACTTCTACTTCGACTTCTACTTCGACTTCTACTTCGACTTCTACTTCGACTTCTACTTATACCGACGTCGTAGACTTTTGACGGACCTCAATCTTGTATTGTACGCGGAGTCATTAACAAAGAATTAACAAATTACCAACCTGTACACTTTTGAGATCAATATTCAAATTAATTCAGTTCAATAAATCATTCAAATTCTTCCTAAATCATTCTATTGAGTTGGTGTATATTTCACCTGGAAATCGTCTTATCATCAAAATCATCCATCTATATCGTTGAAATCTGGGAAGGACATTCGTCTCCTGAAATCAATCATCAGCATTCGATTCTGATTCGAATATTCAGCATTTTGGAAAGGACGTTCCAATTCGATTCGGAAATCCATTCGTCATTCGATTCATTCGATCATCTTTTCTGAGGTAAACCTATTTAAACCATATCTCAAGTTGTGGAAGTTATCATCTTCATCTTGAAAAGTTCATTTCTTCAGAATATTCATTCGTCAATAATCATTTGTTAATAATCAGTTGTCAGCATTTAATAGTTAACCTGGAGGGTTAAAATATTTCCATGGTCAATAGATTTTCGTTTGGGTCAATTTTATTCCAGTTTCATCACGGCGCGTTAAAGTATTAGGATAGGTCGGGAGAAAACAGTGAGTGAGTGTGTTGGTGAGTCGTCGGGAGCCGTACGTCGAGAGTGACGCGAGAGAGAGAGAGAGAGACAGCCGCGTATCGTATTCCAGACGATAGAAAGAGCTAGCGTTCAGAATTTTCTTGTCCAGGTTAAAATCTTCACTTAAAATCTAGTAACTTTCAATTTTTAACCACAAATAAAATTTGTCCAATAACCAATATATACACTCTAGGCCCTATCCCGAATTATTTTCCGAAAGGTTAGGTTCAAAACAGGGCCAAAACCTCGATAAAGCGTCATCTCCGAATAACGTGTAAAGGGAGGGTGTAAATTCTCCTTGACCGAGATGGAGTGAAAATTGCTGATCGGGACGTAACAATCTAATGAATTGTCGAAATGCCGTCACCAACGCTGGTGTTAAAGCGTTTATCAAACTCTGATACTCCACCAGAATCATATTTTCCGGCAAGAACGCTAACGCCATGAGCTTTCGCACGAACATGTACGCGGCTTCGTCGTTCTTTACGAGATCGTTGAGTTTGAGTTTTTTTAGTTGCTTTAACAGCGCCTTGGAAATATATCAATTATGATAAACAGAAATATTCATAAATTATAACAATATCAGGGCTTGACAAAAGAAATCCTTACTCGATCGTAATGTACGTTACAGCCTGTAACGTGGGCAGTTCTGAACACGTTTTTGCTCGCGTTCCTTAGCGCCTGCTCGAAATCGGTCATAACGATTTTTACGCTGGCATTGGGAATTAATTTCGACACTTCAGTCAATACGGCCGTGTATGCAACTTGTGATTTTCCCGACATCAGTACATGTGCGAACGGTAGGGCCTAGGAAAAATCGTTAATATGAAATTTAATTTGAAACGCACAGATGTTCTCTTAGCCATATAAAGAATCGGGCAGATGCTAATGTGACTGAATTTTTAATTGGTTGAATTTTTAATTAGAATAAAATACCGTCGACTAGGATGTCGTTTACAGTACGATGTTCAACTTACGTGATCGTTCGTAACGCCTAAGATTGTTAAAAGTTGATATACATCTCGCAACTTCGGAGTGGTTTCAAATGTTGCGTCAATAAATATCCGAGTGACGTTACGGAACGCCAGCTCAACGAATTCGAGATCGTAAAATAGTAGATGAGTTTTGGCAGAACTGTCTGTAATTCGTAGACAGACAAGTCGTCCAACATCGTATTCTGTCAGGCGTCTGTTCTCAGGCTGGGCTAATTGAAACGCCATTTCGTCCAAGCCCGTTGGATTGGGAGGATATACGCTTTTCCTCCACTCCTTTAGCGAGTTTTTTATGCTGTTATACGGTACTTCTACCTTAATTTCGGGCGGAAACCTATAGCAATGGTGACAATATTGGTGAATATCGGGGAAGGTAACAAGAGTCTATCACTATTCATGGCGGAATTTCAGTTCGATATTTCAAGACATTTTTCAGTTAAGGTTGATCAACTGTTTCTTTGTGAACAATGCGTGAATAATGCCATTTAAAAAAATTCATAGCAGCCATCTCGAATCGCATGCAATATGAGTAAAATGAAATTAAATATTTACAATAAAACCACTGTTTCGTAGAGCGTTTTCAACTTCCAGTAATTTTTTCTTAGTGCTGATTTCAGCGCATGCCTGAAATCTGCCTTTAATTGACAGAGCTGATCTGGGTAACATATGGCTGAATGTTCACGTGTCGAAACGATTTCGTCGTTGCCAATGATCTTTGCCGTTCCACGACAATACTGTGTTTCGCAACGAAGGTAGCTGCAATAAAGTGTAATCGAATTTAAAGTATATGCTAGCTGTATGTAAATCAGTCTTTGAAATAAGCAATCGAAGAAACAACGTTATGTAAGGACAACTTAAAAAACGTTGTTTTATTCACTATTTAATCATGTTTTAAATTGGGAACTTTGAGAACCTACTAGTTTCTTCTAGCTTCAAAATAATGACTTGATGTAAACAAAATTCACCATTATTCATCCAGTATTTTTGTTCAAACAAATAATTAGTTGATAAATAGCTGAAGTACAAATAATAAATTTTTTAGGAATTATTTTTTGTACACTTGGAGACTCGACAATGAAATCATAAGGCTCACTAATGATAAAAATATAGTGGAACGTAGCTTGACGTTGCTTAAGCTGTCCGGCGTCTCGCGCATGCCGAAGAGTTCCGTCCGCAAGTCCCATGCGTGAAAAAAATCTAACGTTTTTTTAATTCGATAAATTTGTTGTTGGAACAAATAATCAGTGGATAAATCGGCAAAACAACAAAAAAATCTATTTTTATTGGCAATTTTTTTAGATTTTCTTTTTTTGTGCACTTGGAGAATCGAAGCTCATTAATGGAAAGATAGCTGAATTTAGTTCGAGGTTGCACGCACGGTGACTGCGCACGTTGAACTTTGAATAACTGGTGTTATGTGATAACAAAAATAAATAAACATCTTAAATTCTTTTTTTGGTAACTTTACTTTTCGAATGAACAATAAGTGCATGAATCTCTGAAATACAAAAAAATAATCTTAATTTGTTTTTTTGGTTTAAACAAAAAACGTTAACAATGTATTGCTGCGTTCACAGAAAAAAAATCCTTGTGAATCCCTCGCATGCCTTCCTGGGCCGCCCCGTAGAGTAAGAGCAGCGTTCGCGAAGTGGAATGTTCGAAGTTACGGTTTCGAATTGTGTTATACTCGAATTTTAAATGCTTTGTATAATCGCGTTGATCGAGTTTGTTGTGAACGATTTAATTATGAACTTTTTTTATATATACCCTGAACTATTTTGTGATACAGAATAGTAGTCTTCGATACACGTGCGAGCAAAAAAGGTCGATCTCGACGAGTGCAATGCGAGCTATTTTTTGACACTTTTTTCGCAAGTGCGAAAAAAGTATCCAAAAATAAAGTTCGATACATGTGCAAGAAAATCGGTCTCTCTCGCAGTCATGTGAAGTGCAGCACTTGTCGAGATCGACGCACAGGTATCGAAAACTACAATTCTGTATCATAAAATAGTTCAGGGTATACATAAAAAACGGTCATAAATAAATTATTCACAATAACGTCGATCAACGCGATTATTAACAAACTTCAAAGTTCTCGTATGACGCACCGCTTCGAGACGCACGCCGCGAACGCGGCACTAACTCTCCGGGACGGTTCAAGAATGCATTGGAGAGATAATCTAGGCGTTCTCAAGCATTCGTTTCTGTAAACGCAGCGATACGATGTTAACGTTCTTTGTTTAAACAGAAAAAAATCAAGATTGTTTTTTTTTGTTTCCGCAATTTAAGCGTGTGTTGTTTGTTCGAAAAAAAAGTTACCGAGAAGAGAATTTAAGATTTTTATTTATTTTTTTTTATCAAATAACACCAGTAATTCGAAGCTCGACGTGTGCTACGGCGGTGTGTACAACCTCGAACTAAATTCGACGATATTTCGATTAATGAGTCCCACTTCGATTTTCCGAGTACACCAAAAAAGAAAATCTAAAAAAAATCGCAATAAAAATCGATTCTATTTTATCTTAGCGATTTGTGCACTCATTATTTGTTGAGTGGATAATAAATAAAACCGAATGAAAAAAATGGATACATTTTTTTCAAGAGGGATGAGCGGACATAACTTCGGCATGCGCGAGACGCGCGACCGCCCAAACAACATCAAACTAGATTCGACTATATTTTCATTAGTGAGCCTTATGACTTCGTTTTCGATTCTCCAAGAGTACAAAAAATAATTTCAAAAAGTTGATTATTTTTATTTCAGCGACTTATCCACTAATTATTTGTTCGAACAAGAATACCGGATGAAAAAAATGTTGAATTTGGTTTTTTTAAACCTGAAGTTATTATTTTGAAGCTAGAAGAACCTAGTATGTTCTCAAAGTTGCCAATTAAAAAAATTATTTTAAAAAATTGAAAAAAAACGAACAAATTTTTTTAAAGTTTCATCTTACATAACGTTGTTCCTTCGACTGTATATTTTGAAGACTCTTCCAACGTTCATGCATAACTGTAGAGGAAGGTGAATGGCTGCATTTCGATGCTCAGTCATTGTTCAATGATTTAGACACTTTTCACATGGCAAAAATCCACATTCTGTACCAGAGAATATTTACGAGTTCAGGGTATATACACGAAGGCTCATAACTAAATCGTTTACAATTGCCTATATCAACGCGATTACAACCAAAAAAATCAGTTCCCGCATGAAACAGCTCGAGACAGTGACGTCGAACGTACCGATTCACGACGCGTGCCGCGAACGCTGCCCCAACTGAACGAGAGCAGGTCGGGAGGGGCATGCGAGAGGTATGCTTAGCGTTCTCGAGGATCCGTTTCTGTGAGCCGGTTACAAATTGTTAACGTTTTTTTAGACAGAAAAAATGTTCATTACGTTGTTTTTATTTGTTAAAACCGAAAAAGAATTATATATTCCATTTATTTATTTTAGAAACTTATGTACTTATTGTACGTCCCAAAAAACAATGTTATCAAAAAAAGAATTTAAGATTTTTATTTATTTTTTTATCGCATATCGGCAGTTGTTCGAAGTTCGACGACAAAACTAGCACATTCAAGCGCCCGTGAGGGAGCAGAATTTTCAGGGTGTGCAACCTCGAACTAAATTCGAGTATCTTTCGATTAATGAAACCCATTTCTCCGAGGGCACAAAAAAAACGATATAAAATAAAAATAAAAAAAAATCGATTTTTTAAAATTGTTTTTGTACATCTTTTACGGGCGATAGCTAAAAAGCTATCCCCCGTTATTTATCTGATCGAACAACAGGATTACCTGATGGAAAATAGTTTAGATTTTTTTGGTCACAAACAGGAAGCGCGCTCGAAAATTTTCGGCATGGGCAAGACGCCCGATCGCTCAAGCAATCTCAACCTAAATGCGACTATCTTTTGCTTAGTAATGGTTACGATTTTACTTTCAATTCTCCAATTGTACAAAAAAAAATCGAAAAAATTGACGTTTTTCTTGGTAATTTTTTCGAATCTCGAAGAGAAAACTAGAACGTTCCCAAAGTTCTCAACAAAAAAATTATTTAAAATTAAAAAAAAAAATTAATAGAGAAATTGAAAAATTTTCGTCTTAAATAACGTCGTTCCGTTTATTGCTAATTACGAAGACTCTTCCATCGTTGATGCGTAAATGCCGCGGAAGATGGATCCTTGTACTTCGATTTTCAGTCATTGTTCAATGACTTACACACTTTATACATGGTAAAAATACACTGTCTGTATCACCGAATTAGTTCGCGGTATATTTTCGACAGCACACAAATAAATCATTCACTAGTACCTCGATCAACGCGATTGAAAAAAAAAAAAAAATCAAAATTCTCCCAAGAAACAGTTCGAGACCGTGACGTCGAACGGACTGTTTTGAGACGCGTGGCTCGAATGCTGTGCGGACTCTTCGGAGGCTGGAAGCGCGGGGTACGCGAGGGGTACTCTCGACCTTTGCGACGATTGGTTTCTGGAAATGAGCCTTTACAATGTTTATACTTCGAGGAACAAAGACTACTCGATTTGACTGTAAGGGATTTTACTATCTCGTCGGACAAACTTTATAAAAACTCTACATTTCTGCGATATGTCCACTAATTATTTGTTCGATTATAAAAAAGAATTCAGTTCTCGCATGAAACAGCTCGAGACCGTGACGTCGAACGTACCGTACCGTTCGCGACGCGTGCCGCGAACGCTGCGCCAACTCTTCGGGGGAGGGTCGGAAGGGGCACGCGAGGGTACTCCCGGCGTTCACGAGGATCCGTTTCTGCGAGCCAGTTATAAATTGTGAACGTTTTTTTTAGACCCAGTGTGATAGTCGTCAGGTATGGTCGAGGGAATGACTGAGAGTGAACGCGCGTAAATGATCGAAGTCCGAATGTTGGTATAATACTTTTATTGTAATGAGCGTGAATGAAGGAGAGCGTGCGTCTGACAGATTCGGGACTCTGAGATGAACTGAATAAAGGGCCTGACGAAAGCGGGGCCCTCGCCTATTGCTGCGCGCGACAAAGTATTCCTACGCGCGATAAGACGGCCGCGGCTCACGCGCGGCGGGTGCAGCGGCTGGACCGCTACCGTGAGAGCGGTCGCGTTCGCACGGAAGGTGCTGACGTTAGAAAGATTAGCAAGAATCAGGATAGAAATATTTTAACCCGAGTTTCCTGCGCTAAAGTGCTAACTCAAAATACGGGACCGTCACACTCCCCCTCTTGCAAAAAGAGCGATGCTCCGCATCGGATATGGTTGTTTACAAAATTGTTGACTATGAGTCTATATAATGGAATGGTTTTTGTTTGCTTGTGGGTCGGTTTTTGTGCGTTTTTCGCTGTATGTGTGTGTGTCATCAAAATAGCCATTTTTCCTTGGAACCCACTTCTGTGTCGTCCGGTTCTTCCCTTAATTCGGGTTGTTAAGGATGATTACTATTTGTTCCGTCCAAATGTCCTTGCTATGTTCGTCTAAGCGATAGATGTCCTAAATCTGAAACTGGCTATTGTTCATTAGCATTTGTGTTAGTGGAATTGGTTGTGTTATAAGGATCGGTCGGGTCCATAGGTATGTATGTAATTGTAATGGTAGTAGACTCTTTTACGTTAATCTTCCGATTTTTAGTGACTTGGTCTGATTGTGGTTCCTTTAATTATATCAATGTCCTTCAGGTTTGGTCCTTTCCTGGTTCTTTTGCTCGTATTCTTTATTACCCTGTATCCTGAGGTGGATTTTGAGGAAATGTTTATTGTTGGCTTCGTTCCCTGAAACAGTCTAAATTTGTTAGCTTTCGATGTTAGTAGGAGAGACATGTTAACTTAGGATGTGGCTTGTGCGGTTGCTGGTTTGGTGCTAGGAAGAGAAATGAAGAAAAACTGTGATTTCTGCGACAATAAACGTATATTGGTGAAAGGATGTTTGGCTTATAATTATATGATTATTATTATTTGTTATTTTATATTAACGTATCGATTATTAGTGTTGGTTATATGTGTCCTACATGTGGACTTTTTTATTTTTTTTTTATTTTTTTTTTTATTCTTCTCCGATTTGTACACCATATTTCTTCTCGTACTTCTTGATGTTCATGTCCCAGTCGATAGTGTTTAGTCTGTGCAGGAGTTTTTGTCGAGTGTCTGCGTCTTGCTGCTTAAACCAGTGACATGTTGCGTCTTCCCAATCGAATGCTTTTGACAGCAGATATTCGCTAATGTCGTCGGTTTGTGCGTGTCGTGAAGTCTGGTTTGCTTTTATCGGTGGTGTTCTTGCTCTCTGTCTTGGTGCTGGTACCGGGGGTGGTGCCGATGTTTCTGGTGAAGTGACTGGTGTTTTGGTTACTTTGTTTACAGGGATCTGTGTTAGTGCTGTTATTATTTGTCCATCCTTGGCTTTCGGTTTTGTGTCCGTTGTTTTTCCTGCGTCATTTTTAGTTTTTGGTATAGCACCTGTCGATTTTTTTATTGTTGTCATGGCCTGTACGTTCTCCTTTCCCCGTGTCTCTGTTGTTTCCTTTGGAGGTACTATTATTGTTTTTCCCGGGTATATCACCACGGGTGGTGCTTTCCCACGATATATGGTAACGGGTACTGGTTTCATCTCGAGTGGTTGTGTCGTGCCAGGTGTAGGTTTTCCCGTTGTTGTGTTCTGTTGCCTGGCTATTAGTGGTTTGGTTGGTGTTATTTCCATGTTGTTTATACCCTGTTTTGTCGGTCCGGTTTTGCCTGTTGTTTTTGTCGTTGGTGCCGATGGTGTGGCTTTGCGCTTAGCCAGATAAGCAGCGCATTTCTCGATGTGTGCTATCATCCGTGCTGCCGGAAAAACGATTTTGCACAATGGACAGGATGCATCCTGTGCCCTGCATGTTTCCATTCTCGTTGTTAGTGCTTGCAGGCATTCCGCGATATGAGCAGCGCACAACTTTGCCTCGATCTCCATTTTGCACAACGGGCATTCCCTGTTTGCGTCTATGTCTGTTCTGTTGTTATCTGTCAGAGGGAGGAAATTGTTGTTGCGTTGGTTTTTTTTTGTGAATACATATATATTGTGAAACATTCGTAAAAGCATCATGCTCATGCTCATGCTCTAGCATCTGTGTGTTTAATAAGTTAGGATGGGGGCATGCTCAAAGAGCATTTACATGATGTTATTATGAGGATAATACGTAATAGCGCGTGCTTGTCTGTGTTCTATTTCTAGTGGGGGTTCAGTTACTATTGCAACATCTCTGTAACGGGTTATTGGTACGATTGCTCTTTCAACGAGCTCTATCGGTTGCTGATGCGCCTGTGTGGTCTGCTCCGTCCTTTCGTTAGGTTGCTCTTGATTTCCCAGTCTGATACTTTGTTTTCTTGTCATACACGTTATTAAATCAATGATTTTTGAAAATTTTCCGAATAGTGAGAATTTCCAACAAATTCCCAGCAAGACGAGGACTGATCCAAGCGATATTCCCGAGTACTTTAGAAAGGATTCCAATACCGATAGTCTATTATTCAAGCGATGTGTTTTGGTTATTTCTTTGGCCTTTGCGATCACAGTTTTTAAAGCTACTTCGTTTTTTGTGAGGTCGTCGTGAACAGTATTCGGCTCCAACGACAGCGCGAATGCGTCTGTTTCAGTCAGAATCTCAGTTATGTTCAAATTATCTGTCGTTTTGACGGCATCTTCTATCATTTGTGTAATATTCAGGACTAGTGTGCTTGAAAAGTTTACCTGTATGGATGACGTTATCTCTATTGATGGTGTTAACTGAGTGGTTTTACTTTTGCCTTGACATTTGGGGCTAAGTTGTAGGATTCCTGTATTTTTAATTATTGTAATTCTTGACTCAAGGTTTTTGCAGGTGATAAAGAGGCTTTCCGGTTTAGGTGCGGCATACAGCCAAGCGTTAGTGTTACTAATTCTGCTCCAATAGGTCTGCTGGAGTGTTTTTAATCGAATGTCGCAGATTTCTAGGTTGAAAAATTGAGGGTTAGTTACCAATTGTACTTCACATTCGGTGTGGTCGGCAATACGTTGGACTGGAGTGATTTGTTCGCATACATAGTTGAGTGCGGTCAGTTTGCACTCATCTAATTTCCGTAAACTAAAATAGGTTTCGAAATCGTCTGAAACGGCTGTATACTGGGAAGTGGGTTTGATGAATGCAAATCGTGAGTTGTTATAGCTTGTGGCTTGACGTACGGGAACTGCTGTGTGATGGTATAGTTTGTATGTTGTCAGGTCTAGCAATGGTATCTTAATTACGTAGATCAATTTTTCTCCGTTATGGAACACACTTAATTTAGTTAGTTCCATCAACTCGGGTACATGTTTAGTGTCTAAAGGTATTGGGAATTCTGTATTCGGTGAAGATTTCCTGACTGCTTCGGCGCTGAGTAGTATTTTCCTACTCGTCAACAGTTGGGGATGTATTTGTCCTGTTTTTGCAAAAAGAATTGCGTTGATCAGTGTTTCGATGTCGAGCTTTAGTTCCGTTAGGTTTTCTTCTATTTGGGTTGTGAATTGTATTGCTATTGTATTTAGTTCGATAATGTGTATTTCAGCTCCGATTGCGACGTGGATCGTGTTGAATCTCTGAGTTTCCTTTCGTAGTGCTGCTACTAATGACGTTATTTGTTTCTGCATTGTATCGAATCCGGATCTAATGATGTGAGTTTGATTTTGTACAATTTCTGCCAATTCTATAGTATTATTCCCTAGTGCTTCGATTTGCGCGTTGATTCGTTCTGCGTCTTCGTTATCCATGGTTCCGAAAAGTACCTTATTTATTTTTCCTATGAATTCAAGGGGTGCGCGTTTTTCGCGTTTGCTTGCAGAATTTTTTTTTATTGATGGAATCAATTCGTTCAGGATTAACTCTGTATTCTCCAAGGTGTCCAGGCGGGATAGCATTGCTGCTAATTGTCCTTTTATGAGGCAGCGCGTTCCTAGTGTGGAGCAAAACTGTACTGTTGACATTATGTTCTGTTGTATTTGCAGTCGCCTATCTGCGAGTCCGTGGGTGTTGATGTATGTGATTAGTGTCCATGTCGTGTGGTACAGACGGAGTTTTCCCAATGGTTCGGAGTATAGTCCTGGATTTTTCGTCAATGGTATAATTTCTACCGGATCGTTGGTGGTTAAAGCGGCCGTATGGCATCTGCAACATACGCCGTTTTAATATCATCTATGTGTACTATTTTTGACTTTTTCTCGGAGATTTGTAGTTCTACATTATTTCTGTCTAATACTCGGAGGATTTTAAATGGGCCTAAGTAGTTACTGTCGAGTTTACCCTTCCTAGCTTTGTTTTCGAGCCATACCATCTGTTCGGGTTGGACATTTCTTGTCTGAGTTTTCCTATCGTAATATTCCTTCGTTTTCTGTTTAAATCGAACTTGTTTCTCGAACGCCAATTGTTGAACGTCCTTCAGGTTCTGTACCACTTGGTTCAGATAGTCATTATAAGTAACTACCCTTTCTGGTGGTGGGAACTCTGAGGGTGTTCTGGCTGTTCTACCAAATACGAGTTCGAAGGGTGTGTAGCCTGTGGTTTCGTGCACGCTTGTATTGTACGACATTGTCGCGAACGGCAGCAACTCGTCCCAATCACGGTGTTTACTGATGAAATGTTTAAGATATTCTATCAGTCCGTGATGGCTACGTTCCAGAGCCCCATTGGACTGTGGATGGTATGCTGATGTTTTGTATCGTTGAATTTGGAATAACTTCGCAAATTCCTCGAAGGTTTCAGACATGAAGTTACTGCCTTGATCTGACAAGATAGCGCGAGGACCGCCGAATGTTGATATTAGAGTCGTACAAAGCGCTTTCGCAACGTCGATAGTTGTTTGGTTTTTTAATGGGACCGCTATACTAAATTTGCTAAAGAGATCGAGTATTGTTAGTATATATGTGAAACCGTTTTTTGTTTCGTGTAGAGGTCCAACTATGTCGATTGCGACTTTGTCGAAGGGTACGAATGGAGAGTCGGTGATGATCATTGGGGCTTTGCTTTTTATGCGTACGAGTTTGTTTTTCTGGCAATCGAAGCAGTATCTGATGAAGTTTCGAACGTCCTTTCTTAAACCCTTCCAGTAATACTGTGAGAGTATACGCTGGTACGTTTTTGATACTCCTTTATGGCCTCCAATTGTTGACCCGTGCAACTCCTTCATGATGCTCTGTCTGATTTCCGGCGGTGGAATAGTTAATAGGCCTTCGCAAATAGTAACCTCTATCCGTGATCTATTTGTGAGTACTCGCAATTGAGTCTTGATGTTTGCCCATAATGTTGCGTCGATGATTTTTGGGTCTTTTGACATTGTGCAGGATTCCAGTTTCTCTTTTTCCAGAATTTCGACGAGTGCTTCTAAGCATTTATTCACCGTGTGCATGTTTGTGGTGTCTGTGGATTTTGTTTTACAGACCATCCCGATGTAGCATGTTTCTCCTTGGCGCGTGACGAGCATGTTTCCAACCTGTGGGTTACATTTTTGCAGTGACTGTTGGTCGATCTTATTTTTTTCAACTAATATCTCTGTGACCATAGTGTTCATCACACAATCGGCTGCCAAAAAGTATGCTATGTTGTCTTTTTGAGCTAAAAGGTTAGATTGTGTGATTGCGATGTTATCGTGTATAATCACGTCTTCCGTTATTGTTGGGCCTCTGGTCGATGGTTGTTTACCGGTGTGCGTTAGTCGCTTCCTATGGTAACTTGGTAGTTCAAAAGGAGAGTCGCTGTCTGTATCGTTGGATTCGTCTCTTGATGATTCTTCCTGGTTGTGTTTTGTTGGTGAGGTTGAGGTGGGATTTTGAGGTTCTGGGGTAGGAATCGGATATGAGGGTTGCCGGTTTGCATAACTGCGAGCTCTCATACTGGGTGGTGGTTGGCTGTATCGTCGGGATTCCCAATAGTCATCCGTCATTTCGGGAGAGCATTGACCAGGGTCATCAGCTGGGGTTTCCTTAGTTCTTCTGGATTCCCAATAGTCTTCTGTCATTTCGGGAGAGCATTGACCAGGGTCATCAGCTGGGGTTTCCTTAGTTCTTCTGGATTCCCAATAGTCTTCCGTCATTTCGGGAGAGCATTGACCAGGGTCATCAGCTGGGGTTTCCTTAGTTCTTCTGGATTCCCAATAGTCATCCGTCATTTCGGGAGACAGATTTTCGGGATCGTTCAAGCTTTTTGTAATGGGTTGATTTTTTTGTTGAGTATCCGGAAGTTTTGGTTTTCTATTTGCTATCCTTTCGCTGCGCCTGGTTGGTTCTTTTGGCGTCTTTTTTGTTCGTTTTTTTATCGGTTTGGGCAACCGTTTCTCTGACTGCTGGCGTGTTGTTGTTTCCCGACACTCCAAAGGTGTGGGTGGTGAACGGAAATTCGGTTGCACTGGTGTTTGTGCTCTAGCTTCCTCATTACCTTTCCCCACGTTGTGCATTGAAGGTGACCTGAACGTTGGTCGTACTGGTGGTTCATAGGTGTTATCGTCGCTGGCTAGTTCTCCGATATTTGTCGGCGGCGATTGATCGTCTCGTTGTTGTAAATCTTGATCCTTTTGCATTGCCAAATCGGTTTTTCCATTTTGTGTATCGTCTTCCTTCCGTATTTGTGGACTTTTTCTCTCTGTGTCAGGCGGGGCTCTCTGTCCTCTGCGCTCTGCACTTTTCACTCTAGTCTCGCTTTGTACGGTCGGTTTTTTCTCTTTATTTTTCTCTTTTTTACTCTTTTCTTCTTCATAGTTTTTCACGTATTTCTCTGTTACTTTTTCCTTTCGTGTCCTTGATTTCTTGCGTGGTTCTCGTGTTTTCCTTTCGTCCTCAGAAGTATCCTTTTTTCGTTTCCTTGTCGTCCTAGGAGTTTTTGGGGTGAGTTCATCTTCCGAAATTTCGGTTTGTGGTGTTTCGTCGTCAACCGTTGGATCTGTTCTGACGTGTGCGCTCTCCTTCCTTTGTCTTGTGACTATGTTTTCATTCTGAATTGAACCTTGTTGTGGCTGTTCGTCGTCCGAATCGTTTTCGTGCTGTTTTTTCCTGGGTGCTGGATTCCCGGATGATTCGTCGGATGAGCGGCCGCGTGTGTGTGGCTGATGGAAAATTTTTGGTTTTTTGAATGTTTCTTCTGCATTTTCAGAGGAGCTTTCGCGGGGTCTAACGGGAAGAATAGTTGCGGGATTCCTAGATAAAGCGTCTGCAACGACGTTTAGTTTGCCTGGTTGATGGTGAATTTCGAAGTCGTAGTTGTTGAGCGTCGTTTGCCAGCGTTGGAGTTGTTGTGGGAGGTCAGCCTTGTTTGCTAAATATGTTAATGCTCTATTGTCCGTGATAAGAGTGAATCGTTGTCCATATAGGTAGGTTTTGAAATGTTCCACTGCGTTTACTATTGCTAACAATTCTTTTCTCATGGCATCGTATGACTGTTCCGCTTTTGAGAGAGTTCGCGAGAAAAAGGCTACCGGATGATCGAATTTTTCGTGCTGTTGACTAAGTACTGCGCCGATTGCATAGTCTGAAGCGTCAGTTGTGAGTTTAAACGGTCTTTTATCGTCCGGATAGCGCAAAATTGGTCGTTCAATAATTTTGCTCTTGAGATAGTCGAAGGCCTTTTGACATTCCTGAGTCCAATCGAATTTAGCGTCTTTCTTTCATTGTTTTGTCATGGGGACCGTTATTTTTGCGAAGTCTCGAATAAAGCGTCTGTAATATCCGGCGAGAGCAGTGAACTGTTTTATGGCTTTTTTATCTTTGGGGACTGGGAAGTCCTTTACGGCTTGGACTATTAGGGGATTGGGTTGGACTCCTTTTTCCGAAATTGTGTGGCCTAAATACGTGACTTCTTTCCTGAGAAAGTGGCACTTGTCGGTTTGCAGAGTTAGTCCTGCTTTTGTTAGTCGTTCTGCTAATCGGTTGAATTTCTTTCCGTGTTCCTCGAGCGTGTTTGCGTAGATCACGATGTCATCCAGGTAAACAAAAAGGTCGCTTCCAGTGAGTCCTGACAGTACTATATCCATTAATCGTTGAAATGTTGCTGGTGCATTTTTTAGGCCAAATGGCATACGGTTGAACTCGTAATGTCCACTCGGCGTAGAAAATGCGGTTTTTTGTTTGTCGTTCGGGTGCATTTCGAGTTGATGGAAACCGGAAGCTAAGTCAAATGTTGAAAAGTAACGAGCGTTTCCTAATTGGTCCAGAATTTCTACGATGTTCGGCAGTGGATATGCGTCGGGGGTTGTTTTTGCGTTTATTTTTCGAAAATCTATTGCCATTCGCCATTTTTTGTTGCCTTGAGAGTCTGATTTTTTTGGTACGATCCAAACTGGAGAGTTGTACGGTGATAGTGATGGCTGTATAATGTCTTTTTCCAATAAATTCTCGGTTTGTTTTTGAATCTCCTTTTTGTGGACCTGGGGGAAGCGATATTGTTTTATGTTCACTGGTCTGTCGTCCGTTGTGAAAATTTCGTGTTTCAGAAGAGTTGTGTGTCCTAATTGATCGCCGGGTATGTGAAACAAGAATGGATTTTCCGACGCGAGTTTGTAAACATGATTTTTCTCTTCCTCATTTAGGTTTTCCAAATGCAGAAGAGGTTTCAGTTTTTCGAACCGTTCCACGGTGTTCGTGGCGACCGTTGTTTGAATTACTGCGCTGTGAGCGTCGCCGCTACAACGAGAATTCTCCGTTTCGGTCGTGACCTGAGAGATGCACTCTATAGGCTGCAGTTCGACTGTCGGGATCTCAAAATCGATGGCATTATTAGTTTTATTAATGATGCCCACGTATGCAATTCCATTGTTGTTTCTCACAAGGGCTTCGCCAAGAATGATGCCGTCCGGAGTTTTTAATCGCGGAACGTATCCCTCCTGGATCTCGGTGTTTTTTATTCTGATGTGAATGACGCTTTTTGCTCTGGGTGGAACCGAAATCCGTTCGCGAGTTGCAAATGGTATGGGATGGTTTTTGAATGCTATACAGGCGCTCGAGTAAAGAATATCGACTGGTGTTTGTTTGAAAAAGGCATCGCCCAATATGGCGTCCTGCCTTATCGGAAACTTGTCGGAAACCACGTGGAATTCAACTTGTACGGATTTGATCGGAATTATACATTTGCCCAGTGTGTATACTTTACCTTCGGTGATACCTGTTAATTCGTAGATGATTTGTGCATCAATTTTTATGTTGCGTGCGATAGTTTTTTCTTTTATCAAGTTAATTTGGGCTCCAGTATCGATAAAAAATTTCGTCGGATTATAGCGCAGTTAAGGGGATGTTATGCAGATTGATGGCGGCTTATGGCCTTTTGTTGTTCCTAGTGAGATCGTTGCTTTTTTTAGTGTCTTGTTTAGTGCTTTTAAAATTTGTTCTACGGCGCACTGGTTCGTAAAACTCGTTTCTAGTTTTTTAGGTTCAGGCTTGCGAGCATGGTTTTTAGCTGTTTTTCGATTTCCGATGGTGAGCTGGATTTATCATCGCGGTCGGAGGATCGGTCTCGTGAATTGCTTCGGCGTTTGTCGCGCGAGTCGTCCCGTCTGTCGCGTGAGCCGTCGCGTCGTTCGTCCGGGCGTCTGTCGCGTGAATCGTTTCGATATCTGTTCCGTGACTGTCTGTTTCGTGAGTCGCTATATCTGTCGCGTGAGTCGTTTCGGTACCTGTCTCGTGAGTTGTTTCGGTATCGGTCACGTGAGTCGTTCCTATATCTGTCTCGTGAGTTGTTTCTGTACCTATCTCGTGAGTCGTTCCTGTATCTATCTCGTGAGTCATTCCTGTATCTGTCTCGTGAGTCGTTCCTGTATCTGTCTCGCGAGTCGTTCCTGTATCTGTCTCGTGAGTCATCGCGCCTGTTTTTGTCGTAACGTTCCCGAGAATAATCTCTATTGTCTATGCGTCTGAAATTTTCGCGCATTCTACGGATAGTCGTGCACTCCGCGGTCGTGTGATTTTTCATGTGAGGGTGTAGTTCACAGTGTTTGTCGGGCTCGTTTGTTGTTTCTGCGAATTGTACTTTCGCCGTACCTGTGGCTATTTGAACGTCGCGGATCGCTAGATTTTTTCGTACCTGTTTCTGTTTGTCTAATTCGTGTTCTATTGTTTTTGCTTGGTCGATGAGTGCATCGAATTCTTGTGCGTTGTGGAGGATGAGGTGTGAGCCGATGGCAGGCGTAAGGCCTCTAACGTAAGCTCTTTTAGTTTTTGCTGTAACTTCTACTATTCTGTCGGCTAAATACTGTCTTTTGTCGGCTGAGCTATAAGTTTCTTTTAATCTGTCTGTAATTTTTCGGAGTTTTTCGCGCAATCGTGCTGCGTATTCCACTACTGTTTCGTTGTATTCTTGTGGCGTTGTTTCTATTTCATTTTCGAGATCGTTTAGATCTTCGGTTTTCAAAAATGCTCGTTTGAGTTATTTTAAGAGGGAGTCAAGATTTGCTGGGGATGTCGCTTCTACTACGGAAAGGGCTAGGTCGGATAGTTTGAACGGGATCATGTTGAAAAATTTTTCGCGTTCTGTTTCAGCCAAGCAATCATTTGCACGATTGCATGCTCTGACAAAAACGTCGACGGCGGGTTTTTTTGCGTCGAATGTTGGTATGGCCTTATAGGCATCGCGAAACGTAAAAGTGTTGCCATTTCCGTCCGGCATTCTGAATGGGGTAACCTGGAGTAATTCAGGTGTGAAGATGTCGGAAGCAGAATTTCGGCGTCTGTGGCGACGCGGTGGTGGTCGGGGGTATGGGCGAGAAATGTTTGCAATTTATTGTAAACGGTTTAATTTGAAATATATATATATCGTCTTTTTGTTTTAGAGAAGAAATCAAAATGTCCTGTTCCTCTTTTTTTTTTTTGA
This sequence comes from Stenichneumon culpator, assembly GCA_964017025.1. NCBI lineage: Eukaryota > Metazoa > Arthropoda > Insecta > Hymenoptera > Ichneumonidae > Stenichneumon > Stenichneumon culpator. Next base: position 9,641,193 of record OZ024771.1, read on the forward strand.
AAATATAATTATTTGACAAATACTTTTATTTTTATTTTTTTTTTTTTTTTTTTTTAAATATCTCCCCTTTTATCTTCTCTTATTTGTTTAACAAAAGGAATTTAGGTAGTTGTTTTGACTCAGTGTTTTCGTTTCAATTTGTAAAGGAATAAAAGAAAAATAAATATATATATATATATATATTTTTTTTTTGAAAAGTTTGTTGTTTAATTTGTTATTCCGTTCTCAAACTCTAGGGAAGTGAGGAAAAGAAAACTCGAAATTTATGTTGCTTGGAACTTTTGTGTCGCCCTGTATAGCTGTGGAGTGCTTCTTATCGGGATGACGTGAGTGCGCTCGGCGCGCGAGTGTAGAAAGAGAGAGCGATAGTCGCAGCAGCGGCACAATGAGCCGGTGTCGTCGGCTTGCCTTCGGCTTTGTTTCCAACGCGAGTAATTTTTTATGTTTATTTATTTATTTTGTTATTTATTTGTTAGTTATTATTGCGTTAATCACTCAAGCAGCATGAAAGTTTAATAGAAAAAGAAAACAGAAAGAAATTTGAAGGGTACTTACAGTGCCAAAATTGTTAGAATGTGTAGTTGCATGAAAGATCCTTTTTTTATATATATATATTTGTCCGACTTCCTTCCTTCCTTGATTTTATAGTTCGTTTTCCTTATTATTGGGTGTATGTAGAATGTTACGTTATTGAAAGTTGTTGAGAATATCCGTGAAATGCCAGTAGTCCGTGAAATTTGGTAATATCCGTTGAAAATGTTGACAGTGTCCGTGAAATTTGTTAAAGGTGTTCGGTGAGTTGCACAAAATTTTGTCTACTATTTTTTTTTCTCACTTCACTTTGTTTTTTTTTTTTCCTTTCTTTTTTCTTTTTTTTTAGCACTTTTTTTGTTTTGTTTTAGTTTCAGCACAATAACTTTTATTTGTTGTAAAAACGAATAATTTTGAAAATGTTTTTTTTTTTTTTTTTGTAATACTGGTGTGCGCGTGTTTTATAGTCCGGACACTTCTGACACCATGTGATAGTCGTCAGGTATGGTCGAGGGAATGACTGAGAGTGAACGCGCGTAAATGATCGAAGTCCGAATGTTGGTATAATACTTTTATTGTAATGAGCGTGAATGAAGGAGAGCGTGCGTCTGACAGATTCGGGACTCTGAGATGAACTGAATAAAGGGCCTGACGAAAGCGGGGTCCTCGCCTATTGCTGCGCGCGACAAAGTATTCCTACGCGCGATAAGACGGCCGCGGCTCACGCGCGGCGGGTGCAGCGGCTGGACCGCTACCGTGAGAGCGGTCGCGTTCGCACGGAAGGTGCTGACGTTAGAAAGATTAGCAAGAATCAGGATAGAAATATTTTAACCCGAGTTTCCTGCGCTAAAGTGCTAACTCAAAATACGGGACCGTCACACCAGAAACAAAATTGTACATTACATTTTTTTTTTCAGAGATGCGCTTATTGTTTGTGGAAAAAAAAATTAGCGAAAAAGTATTTAACTTTTTTTAATTTTTTTTTTTTTTTAAAGCAGTTATAATTTGTGAACGTTTTTTTTAGACCGGGAAACAAAATTGTACATTACATTTTTTTTATTTCAGAGATGCGCTTATTGTTCGTGGGAAAAAAAAAGTTAGCGAAAAAGAATTTAGATTTTAATTTTTTTTTTTTTTAATCGCATATAGGCAGTTATTCGAAATTTGACGACGAAACTAGAACATCAATGGGCCCGTGAGGGAGCAGAATTTTGCAATGTGTGCAACCTCGAACTAAATTCGAGTATCTTTCGATTAATAAGGCGCATTTATACGAGCAAAAAAAATTATAAAAAAATTCTCAAAAAAACGTTTTTTTGTTATTTTCGCGATTTAACCGTTGTTAATCTGTTCGAGCAACTGGATGACCGGAAGGAAAAATAGTTTAGATTTTTTATTCTCGAAGGGGAAGCGCGGATGGAAATCTTCGGTATGCGCAAGACGCCCGATCGCTCAAGCAAGCTCAAGCTACATTCGACTATCTTTCGATTACTAAGCCTCACGGTTTCATCATTAATTTTTCAAGCCAACAAAAAAATTTTAATCTATTTTTTTACACGGTAATTTTTTAGAATCTCGAAGAGGAAACTGGAACGTTCCCAAAGATGTCAACAAAAAAATTATTTAAAATAAAAAAAAAATTAATAGAGAAATTGAAAAATTTTCGTCTTACATAACGTCGTTCCGTTTATTGCTAATTACGAAGACTCTTCCACCGTTGATGCGTAAATGCCGCGGAAGATGGATCCTTGTACTTCGATTTTCAGTCATTGTTCAATGACTTACACACTTTATATATGGTAAAAATGCTGTAACATGAGCAAAGCTCTGTACAATTTTTCTCCGTATTCGCGCGCCTCCTTTAGAGGAACGGGTACTCAAACGGAAGGATTCGTGGACTCGAGCGTCTAGGAATTATGGGCTGGGGTGTCAGAGACGTTATTTATATGAGACAGTAATAATTTTTATTGGTACGTGACAAACTCTCCTGTGATTACAAGCTTTTCTATTCCTCGAATTAATTCGTGCATTTATTATCGTTCAAGATATTTACTTCAATCGATAACAAAATTTTATAAGTTCCGAAATTGGCACGAAATTTCAGAGTGTCACAAATTTCATAAGTTCTCGGCACGAATTTCACAAGTCCTCCGTTTCGCGATTTTCACAAGTTCGAATTGGCACGAAAATTTATCAGTCCTTTTTCGGTACAGAAATTTATAAGTCCGAATCGGCACAGATTTTATAAGTTCACTCGGCCCAATTTCACTTTTATCTAACTTATTTCACTTTCACTTTTACTTTTTACTTTTCACTTTAGTCCTTGAGAGTTGTCCGCTGGTAAGGTAGATCCGATGACTGATAATCGAAGAACTGATGATGGCCTTTTTATACACCGATTTTGTTCCCCTTCTTCGTCGGTTCTGCAGGATTTTGGCGGACTCCAATTATTAATTTTCTTATTGGTTACTCGCAGGGAGCTCCCTTCGCCCTCCAATGCCGGGTCGGGATTCCCGTGACGCACTTCCGGCATTCCCTGCTGAGCTAATGGTGTCCTTGTTGGTGCCGTGTGCTTTTTCCAGTGTCGTCACTTTTAGCCAATCCGCTGCGTCGGTTTTCCCTCGCTTTCTCCTTTCTTCGACCTTGAGCATGCTTTCGCCGCAAGCCCGCTCGGCAGCGCCACGGTGCTTCCGATCTTTCGTCTGCGCCTGCGCTCGGTTCGATATTTATCGAGCCGCCGCTCGATCCTGGCAGATGGCACCACTTACCCCTCGCGATCGCTCACTTATCGCCGATAATATCGAGTTTGGCTCGGAATCGGGTGCTCGCCGATAGTCACCCCGTCTCATTGTCCCCCGATTTATCATGAGAGAGAACACCTGTGATCTCGAGTGATCAATCTTAAAAAAATCCTCTCTTGATATTTGGATTGGCTATTTCCTTGTGCTGTTATTTTTATCGTTGTTATTATAATTATTTTTGTCTCATTTTTATTTTTCGCGCACTTGCGTCCCTACTTGTCAGTTCTTACACACCTTTTTATTTTATCCTATCGTCACACGCACTTCCTTTTTATTTTTATTGTCGTTATTATTTTCTTTGTTCTTCGTCTATTTCTTTGTTTTCCTTTTATCTTCCATTTTCTTCTTTCTTCTTTCTTCTTTCTTCTTTCTTCTTTCTTCTTTCTTCTTTCTTCTTTCTTCTTTCTTCTCCTCCTCTCGTGGTCCGCTGGCCTGTAGCCTCGTCGACAAGCCTCGTCTCCTCTTGGCGATTTCAGCCAATCCCACGACGAATCGGTCGAGGGAAGTTAGTCTCGAAAGCTCTCCAAGTGCTGGCTAGGGTGTTGGACCGATCTTGTCCGTCCCCCCGTTCACCTGGTACCCTGGTGATCTCTGCCGATCCGACTTTTCTTCGACCGGGTTTCTGAGTCTCTTCGGCCCTTTTTTCACTCTCCCAGTGTTCCGAGTCGAGCCTTCCTGTATCCACTCGTGTCGTTTCACGGGAAGTCGGTATTTCGTCGATTCTCTGGTCCTCCAGATATTCGCAGATTGTCTTTACACTAGCCAATGCTCCTTCGAGACCGATCGGCACCTCGGGGCACATTGGTCGCGTTTCGTCGTAGGCTACGTTACCTCCTGGGTTTTTCATGTCCCGGAGATAATCCTGTGGGCTCTCCAAAATTTTCTGGACTCCTTTTTCCGTTCTCTTTGGAATTGCCCCTTGTCCGAGGGTGATATCCTTCTTGTCCAGTACCGTTGTTGGCACCGAATCCGATCCGGGTTCGAGTTGGGGGCGACCATCCCTCCTCCTGACCTCTATGGCACTGACCTTCTCCTGGTCCAGTCCTTTCTCGTACTCTCCCCTCCTGGGATTGGTCTCTCCCCCGTCCTTCGTTATCCCTTCTCGTTCTTCCAACATGTCGGCATTATGGACAATCGTCGTCTCTCTCCCCCGATTTGTCGCTTCTTCCTGCGAGTCTATGGCCATTTCGCTTTCCTTTTCCTCCTGTTCCTTCCTTTCTTCTTCTCTTCTCTTCTCCTCCTGTTTCTTCCTTTCTTCTTTCTTCTTCTCCTCCTGTTTCTTCCTTTCTTCTTCTCGTCTCTGTCTCTCCTTCTGTTTCGCCCGTTTCCGCCGGTTATATTCCTTCCTTCGTTCGTCCCTTTCTCTTTTTCTACGTTCCCAGTCTTCGTATACCGCAACCAGTAATTGATATTTCTCGCATTTTTCGGCGATTTCCTGCCCCTTTCGGGCATCCTCCACCTCATCTATCGAGACTTCCTCAGGCGTATCCCAGAGTGCACGCCGCCTCCTGAGTTCGTCCTTGCGGGCTTCTATCGCTCGACGGAGTTCCTCCTCTTCGCGGCGAACCTGCTCGTACCTCCACTGGTCCTTTCCGTCCCCCGACATCTCTTACGGTTTCGGTTAATTCGCCGTACCGAAACACTCCGCCCCTTCAATGTCGAGCCCCGCGTTGTTCTTGGCTTTTGGTGCTCGCGTCGTCGGTTTCTTCTTTTTCCAGGGGATCGATTTTTCCGACATTCTTATTTACCTTACTTTATTGTTTTATTTTATTTTATTTTATTTTATTTCATTTTATTTTATTTTATTTTATTTTATTTTATTTTATTTTATTTTATTTTATTTTATTTTATTTTATTTTATTTTATTTTATTTTATTTATTAAACGGGCTGGCACAACCAATTCCTTTTTGCTCGAGCCCCACGTTGGGCGCCAAATGTAACGGGAGCAAGCTTCCTCACAATATTTTCTCCGAATTCGTGCACCTCCTGTAGAGGAATGGGCGCTCAAACGGAAGGATTCGTGTGCTCGAGCGTCCAGGAATTATGGGTTGGCGTATCAGAGACGGTTTTTATGGAGAAAAAATGATTTTATTCGTAACGGGACAAGGTTTCATGTATTTACAATTTTTCCCTTTCTGGGATTACTTCTTTTTTATTTATTCTTTGTGCAATAATTATCTAATTGTTAACCGATTTGCTTGACACCATGCTTATTCTTATATGCTTATCTTCTTTCTTCCTGTTACTGGCTATTTTGATTGCTCGGCGTGGGGAATGTTATCGATCGCCTTTATTCTCGCACGTTGACCGTTTTCCGGTTATGTTACCGCCGCCACATGCGAACACCCTAGGATTTCGGGTTCGGCGGCTCGATCGCTCGTGTTCCCAAGATGGCCGCCGCTCGCGGCTGGCCGCGCCGTGACGTCACGGGGCCGCGTCGGCCGTGACAGCTCGCTCACCTCGCGACTTGCAATTGGTGTTTATTTATTCACTAGCCGGTTTTACCTGGATTTGGCGACATGGGTAAATGCAGGAGACGTGAATGAAGCCCTGTGGGTGGTTTTTTCGGGTCCTCGGCGTTGTAAATTTTGCTCACCCGTCACTTCGGCTTTTCTGACCGGTCACCTCGGTCACTTTACCGCTTAGCGCCAGTCGTTGCACGACTGTATAACTTCGGATTTGGCACGCGATTCGACGAGTCACGAATTTTCCGAATCAGTGTCACAAATTTTATGAGTCCTCGACGCGACTGTCACCAGTCCAGCGGGGCTACTTTTTATAAGTCCCGCGTCTCACACCTTTTCTAAGTGCGAAATTTGCACGAAAATCTATAAGTCCTTTTTCGGCACGAATTTCGTAAGTTCACTCGGCACAGAAGTTTTCTAAGTCTGAATCCGCACCGAAATTTATAAGTTCACCGTAGCCCAAATTTTATAAGTCCAGCGTTTCGCAATTTTTACAAGTTCGAATTGGCACGAAATTTTATATGTTCAATTCGGCACAGAATTTTATAAGTCCACAGTAGCACAAAATTTATAAGTTCTTTTTGGCACTGTTTCACTTTAGTCGCTGTTATTCCCTTTTACTCACTTTTACTGTTCACTTTTCACTTTTTACTTTGAGTCCTTGGAGAGCTGGTGTAGACCCGGTGAGATGATTAACTGGTTTCCGGTCGATTTCGTGCCTTTTTATATGCTAATTTTTGCCTCCCACTCGCGAAAATTGCATCTTTTTGGCGGACTCGCGCACGCGTAATTCGTTCTTGGTGTTTAATTTTTCTATTGGTCCTTCAAGGTTCTTCTCCCTTGTTCTCCAATTACCGGTGGGTTCTCCAGTGACGTCATTGCCCTTTTCGGCTTATCTCTAATCGGATGCTTTTCTGGGTAGCGGTGGCATCATTTTTGTCCAATCATCTGTTCCCTTTTTCCCTCGCTTTTTCGCTCCGGTTGGCCTTGATCGATATGGCCTCTCGTTTCCTTGCCGTGGCGTTGTGTGGCGCTTGCGGAGTGTGTTTGTGTTCTCCGGGCGTGCGTGGCTTCCCTATCGATCGGGTCGTTCTGGATCCCGCCCGATGGCGCCACTTGGCCTCTTTGCGTGCCTCGGCGGTGTCGTGCGCGCTGTTTTCGTCTGGCGCTTCGCCTTGGCGGGTGCGCGGGGTTAGACGGGGGGGGGGAGACGTTTCAATGCACTGTCTGTATCACCGAATTAGTTCGCGGTATATTTTCGACAGCTCACAAATAAATCATTCACTAGTACCTCGATCAACGCGATTGAAAAAAAAAAAAAAATCAAAATTCTCCCATGAAACAGCTCGAGACCGTGACGTCGAACGTGTTGTTTCGAGACGCGTGGCTCGAATGCTGTGCGGACTCTTCGGAGGCTGAACGCGCGGGGCACGCAAGGGGTACTCTCGACCTTTACGAGGATTGATTTCTGGAAATGAGCCTCTACAATGTTTACTTTTCGAGGAACAAAGACTACGCGATTTGACTGTAACGGATTTAACTATCTCGTCGGGCAAACTTTATAAAAACTCTACATTTCTGCGATATGTCCACTAATTATTCGTTCGATTATAAAAAAAATTAAAATTCTCCCAAGAAACAGTTCGAGACCGTGACGTCGAACGTACCGTACCGTTCGCGACGCGTGCCGCGAACGCTGCACCAACTCTTCGGGGGAGGGTCGGGAGGGGCACGCGAGGGGTACTCCCGGCGTTCACGAGGATGCGTTTCTGCGAGCCAGTTATAAATTGTGAACGTTTTTTTTAGACGGAGAAACAAAATTGTACATTACATTTTTTTGTCAGAGATGCGCTTATTGTTCGTGGGGAGATGCGCTTATTGTTCGTGGGGAGAAAAAGTTAGCGAAAAAGAATTTAACTTTTTTTTTTTTTTTTTTTTTAATAGCAGTTATAAATTGTGGACGTTTTTTTAGACCGAGAAACAAAATTGTACATTACATTTTTTTATTTCAGAGATGCGCTTATTGTTCGTGGGAAAAAAAAGTTAGCGAAAAAGAATTTTACTTAATTTTTTTTTTTTTTAATCGCATATCGGCAGTTATTCGAAATTTGACGACGAAACTGGAACACCAATGGGCCCGTGAGAAAAAAAATATATAAAAAAATTCTCAAAAAAATCGATTTTTTGTTATTTTCGCGATTTAACTGTTGTTAATCTGTTCGAGCAACTCTATTATCGGAAGGAAAAATAGTTTAGATTTTTTTATTCTCGAAGGGGAACCGCGGATGGAAATCTTCGGTATGCGCAAGACGCCCGATCGCTCAAGCAAGCTCAAGCTACATTCGACTATCTTTCGATTACAAAGCCTCACGGTTTCATCATTGATTTTTCAAGCCTACAAAAAATTTTAATCTATTTTTTTACACGGTAATTTTTTAGAATCTCGAAGAGGAAACTGGAACGTTCCCAAAGTTGTCAACAAAAAAATTATTTAAAATTGAAAAAAAAAATTAATAGAGATGTTACGTCCCGCCGTAACTTTAATTTCGACAAATATTTATTTCCTCCCACTTCACGGGGATTTTATAATAAAAATAAGAGTGATATTTTGCTATAAGCACTGGCCTATATCCCAGGGAAAAATAATTATACTGTAATAATCAACCAATATAATTAACGTAAAAACCCAACTAATTGGGGTACCTCGTTAGAAACAGTTATGGATCAAATCTATGACAAGGGGAACTGCGGACAGAGGCGATAAACTGCTTTCGACACGCACCCCATCGGCGGTAAAACAGTGGTCATTCCATTACAGAAACTGAATGATGGATCGAGTTATCGACTATCACCTCTAGATCTTGCGATCCGGACAGTTACCACGGCGCAAGGTAATCCTGCGTTTAAGGTAAATGCCGCTAGATGGTCCGCTATAAAAATGGGGCAGATAGGTTACCCCGCGAGCAAGAGGTATCCCTAGCATACCAACAATTCGGGCCTAAGCCGTACGGGCGTGGCCCTACGCAACTCCCCGACGATATGAATCATGCAATTAAGCAAAAGATCATTCTTTCCTTTAAGGGTAACTAATTTCAATTACGGGTTATATTTCAAATTCACCTCAATCCGTCGATTTGAGTAATTATCTGTTGAACATTCTAATTAATTCCGCAAATGTGCAAATTATAGACAAGGTTCTCGGATCGAGCCGTATCCTCGCTACGACACTAGGAAATATTGAAGGAGAGGTAGCTCGAAGAATCACTAAATATCTTAAATAATAGCATGCTAAGTAACTTGTCATTTTACACGTGAATATAACTCTCCGAGGCACCTCTCATAAACGATTATAAAGCGAAGCGAAGATTTGACCAGAATTACGTCATCCCGTAGAACGTAGCTGTATCAGATATGCCACGGAATGATTACGGCGGCATAAACCCGTCAAAGAACTGCGTTACACCTTACCAACTGGGTAAAAATTATCAATATCTCCAAATACTAGAGGATATTGTACATCTCAGGAAATAATAATATTGCCAAAATTTATAATACTCAAGGCATAATTAATTAAGTAAAAATAAGAATATGAGCAGATAGAGTACCCGAAGCGCAGGCACAACCGATTCCGACCGCATTAGCATAGCCTCAAGGGCAATAGGGGAAGCTTCCGATTCTCGGAAACCCCCACTGAAGATCCACAGAACATATCCATGCTGGATCATATCGAGAATATACCTTTAGGATGACGCTGTCTCCATGCAAGTACAACGACCGAACGAATGTTCTAGAAAAACGGATACAGTGAAGTATCATATAATATCTACCTGGGAGTTGTGAGAGGGAGACAGCCTGATCCCGAGAGGAACAAAGTGCAATTCGGTTGAGGAAAGATTCGAGAGGACTTTATAACCCCTTTAACTTGGCAACATATTTTACAACATTGTGTTTAATATTTATAATTTGGAAACTTCGAACTTATAGTCAATTTTGCGATAGATTCCACTCCCGAATCTTTCCGACAGATCTTAAAGTAAACTAGTAATAAAAATAATAAGCAGACCAAAAACTTTAATGAGTAAAGTTAAAATTAAGATAATTGTACGAAGGAATCCGCCAGGGATTCCTGTTTGAGTGGTTAGGCTAGTCGAAAAAGTTATTTTAAATATGCAATGAAATACATAGCAGTGCCTAGTAAAAATTAAGTTAACGATCGACCAAAGATATCAATATTTATCAAAAGACCAAAGAACATATAAGAAAATGTTTTCTTAAATCGGAAGGAACAAAATAGCAATACGCTACTGAATTAGGGGAAATGGACAAACGTACAGAAGGTGAGGAAAGGGTTGACTTTCAGCCCCCCGCCACGCATATCCGGTATATAAGGAGCCGCGAAGACAGGCCCCGGGCGGTGTTCTTCTTTCGGTCGTCTCTTTGGTACCCGCGTTACTCGCTGGTCATTTGTCTTCTTTTAAAATCATTTAGTCACCTCCTTCCGAGTTCTTTCCAAGTTTTAGTCTTTCTCGAACCTATCGCGTTTCAGTCTGCCCTTTTGCATTTCATTTGAACCAATAATAAAGAGGAGTGACGCATAGAGAGCACGGATGGGGAAGTGATAGAGTAGAGCGGGAGAAACCAAGGATCTCGGGCGCGACAAGACCCGCGAGACGAACACCTGGGCGCGTAGACGAAGAGATAGACACGGTAGCGACATTAAAAGAAATAGAGGGGGTGCAGAAGATACCTCTGTAAGGGAAGAGGATAGATAGTGAGAGTCCAGAATATCGTCGCGACCCGCTCTTTACTCAACTGTGTTTTCCCCCTTTTGGGGTCATCTAGTTAACACCTTTTGTCTCTTTCTTTCGGTCGATCCATATATATTGTCATAAGCTATCTCCTGGATATCTTTTAGACAACGGAGTCTCGATCACTCCTGTCCTGCATCATTATTTCACCGTCTTTTGGAGAGCGCACATCTCCTCATCTGTCTCCAAGTTTTACTCTGAGTAGACGTCGAAGTCAAAGTTTAATCATCTTTGTACGGGAATCCATTGTATCAGTTCACCGTTGTACCGTCTAATTTTTATATTTTTGAGATTCTTGTAATAAACTTGCGCTAATAATTTGAGTTTTGAATAAACGTGAATAATAAGATTTCCGAAACGCGTAACTATCTGTGAACAGCGACCTTCCCTCGACGAAACATCTCCGACAACATCAGAGTAAGTACCATTTTATCACCACTATTCTATTAAAAATAATTGTGTGTTCCCCAAATTCTCCTAGATTTTCTCTATACATTGACCGAAATTGGCCATCAGTATAACCCTTAATTTACAATTAAAATCATTTTGCCAACAAAATTCCACACTTAAAAACCCCACGGTTCTGCGTTAATAACTATTTCATTCCGGATAAAATAATCGTGTAAATCATTCCCTTAAATTACGAAATAATTAATTCATTTAAATACCTCTCAGACATTTCGACGAATAACATTCCTAGCCCTATCCTTAGTAATTTTCCGAAAGGTTAGACTAGAAAATGGGCAGTTGCGTTTGATAATTGATGCCAGGAGTGGTAAAGGAGGGAGCAATTTCTCTTGACCAGCGCGTATCAATAGTACTCAACGTAACACTACGTTAAATCTGTGAGAAATCCGAAATCCCGCAGTTTTGACGTAACAGAGAAATTGAAAAATTTTCGTCTTACATAACGTCGTTCCGTTTATTGCTAATTACGAAGACTCTTCCATCGTTGATGCGTAAATGCCGCGGAAGATGGATCCTTGTACTTCGATTTTCAGTCATTGTTCAATGACTTACACACTTTATATATGGTAAAAATTCACCGTCTGTATCACCGAATTAGCTCGCGGTATACTTACGACAGCTCACAAATAAATCATTCACTAGTACCTCGATCAACGCGATTGAAAAAAAAAAATCAAAATTCTCCCAAGAAACAGTTCGAGACCGTGACGTCGAACGTACCGTACCGTTCGCGACGCGTGCCGCGAACGCTGCACCAACTCTTCGGGGGAGGGTCGGGAGGGGCACGCGAGGGGTACTCCCGGCGTTCACGAGGATTCGTTTCTGCGAGCCAGTTATAAATTGTGAACGTTTTTTTTAGACCGAGAAACAAAATTGTACATTACATTTTTTTTTTCAGAGATGCGCTTATTGTTCGTGGGGAGAAAAAGTTAGCGAAAAAGAATTTAACTTAAATTTTTTTTTTTTATCGCATATCGGCAGTTATTCGAAATTTGACGACAAAACTGGGATTTTTTCACGTCAAGCCAATATTTTCAAGCTTCATGTACAAAGTAGTACGTCAAAAGAACGTGCTTGGGCGAATTTTCGGTGTGCGCGAGATGCCCGACCACTCAAGCAACCTTACGTTAGATTCGACTATCTTAGCTTATGAGCCTTATGATTTCATTTTCGATTCCCCAAGTGTACAAAAAGTCTCAAAATTTTTTTTTTTTTTCATTTCTGTGATTTTTTCGCCCCCAGTTATTTGTTCGATTATAAAAATGAATTCAGTTCTCGCATGAAACAGCTCGAAACCGTGACGTCGAACGTACCGCTTTGCGAACGTACCGTTGCCGCGAACGCTGTGCCAACTCTTCGGCAGCAGGACGGGAGGGGCATGTGAGGGGCACTCTCGGCGTTCACAAGGATCTGCTTCTGCGAGCCGGTTATAAATTGGGAACTTTTTTTTAGACCAAAAAAAAATTGTAGATTACATTTTTTAATTTGAATCCCACTTCTCCAAGTCTACAGAAAATAAAAAAATCTGAAAAAATGCAAAGAGAAATGATTTTTTTTTAATTGTAGCGGTTTATCCACTGATTATTTGTTTGAAAAACAAGATTACGAGTTGCAAATGGGTTTAGATTTGTTTCCACGAATGTGACGTGCGGAGGGGACCTTTCGGTGTGCGCGAGACGTCCGACAGCTCAAACTACCTCAATCTAAATTCGACTATCTTTCGATAAGTAATCCATACGATCTTCAATTCTCCAAGTCTACGATAACATATTTTTAAATAAAATTGATGTTTTTTACTTTGTAATTGTTTTCGAATCTCCAAGAGGAAAATAGTACGTTCTTAAAGTTTCCAATAAAAAAATTATTACAAAATTGTTAAAAAAATTAATAACGCAATTTAAAAACTTACATAACGTTGTTCCGTTGATAGCTGATTTCAAAGACTCTCCCACCGTTGATCCGTAAATGCCGCAGAAGGATAATATTTTGGCTTCGATTTTCAATGATTGTTCAATGATTTAGACACTTTTCACATGTCAAAGACTCACTGTCCGTATCACCGATTAGTTGGCGGTATATTTACCAAGTTTCATAAATAAACCGTTTACTATTACCTCGATCAACGCGATTATTAAAAAAAATGCAAAATTCTCCTATGAAACAGCTCGAGACCCTGACGTCGAACGTACCGCTTCGCGACCCGTGCCGCGAATGCTGCGCTAACTCTTCGGGCCGCGGCGGTAGCAGCGCGCGTGGCATACTCTCGACCTTTGCGAGGATCGGTTTCTGGAAACGGGCCTCTACAATGTTTACATTTCGAGGAACAAAGACTACTCGATTTAACTGTAACGGATTTCACTATCTCGTCGGGCAAACTTTATAAAAACGATATCTTTCGATTGGTGGCCACTACAAATACTGAAACACCGATCACTTTGGTCTCGTGATTACAATACTAGCCACAAGAACAAAGTATCGGGAGGTCTCGGGTTCAAATCCCGGTGCTGCCGGTCTTGCTGGCAGAAAAATATTGTGACGTAAAGTAGCTCCTGGCATCTATCGCGCGATAGCCGACATATATGTCAGTAGACGTCCAATGTTTCCGGACAGTAATCGACGTGAGATAGCTCTGGCGACGTGAAGCAGACCTACAAGACCCATTGTTACGGACATCCAAAAGTACAGTTAACGTTCACTTATGTTTAGTAACCCCCATTCGTTCACTCATATTAAGTGCCGCGTGCGCCATGCCAAGTCGGTCTTTCGGTGGTCGATTTCCAGCAACGTAAATTCTCACCTACCTTTTGTCGATGTCGTTCAGTCGTATTGACACTCATTGTGCACTATTCGTTAGGAGGATAACAATAATTATCTTTAGTGCACACGCTGGTAACTCTGTTCATAAAACGAGCGCAAAATAAAATTCCGCTTACACTTACCTTTTGACGTTTACATTGAATACACAATCACTTTATTATCTGTAAGTTTATGCTCCGTAAATGATAATAATAGATTTGATGAATAACACAAAGCAGGTCATCAACATGTCCAAAATCAATATGTGAAGAACTGATATTTTAAAAACAGTCATCATCTCTGCAGATATTTTGACAATGTTCCATAGTACTTGGGCTCACTTCATATCTGAAATGTTAGCTTCGCTTGGCATATCATCGGCATCGGTTTTCATATTCCAAAGATAATGAGTCGTACGGATGGCTGAGACCGAAAATCGTTTAAGGGACTTCGCAGTCGAAAATGACTGCGTAGCTCCATTTTTTATATTTTCTAATGCTTCATTAAATGTATCTATGAAATGTAAACACATTATTAAAAAGTTTAAGTAATTGAAACAAAAAAATGTCTATCCTCCAATTTATAGCCAATGACGGTCCATTGAAAAAATTCTTTAAAAGAGTAAGTGCTTAAAAACGATTATTTTTTTGTTATTTCTGAGCCACGCGAGCCTTCGGCGCCCAGACATGTATTTGCGCTTCGGTCACTGTATGCATGTATTAGAGTAGTCCTTGCGGTACACTCCCGCCAATCGTAGGATTCAAATAGAACTTCGAACTCCTGGATGGGATAAAAATCCGAAAAAATCAAGCATATAGGTTTTGAATAGATTGATTTTGCGTAATAATAATTTCAAAATGATATTGACAAATTAATCAAACACCCAAAATTTTAGCGAATCACTCGGCAATCTACCTTTTTTCATATGAACACAAATTGTTAATTTTTCTGAAAGCGTATAAAATTTTTAAGTGTGTGTAATTCTTGCAAATAGTGTTTTCTAATTTTATAAGTTTTGATATATTTTTGAAAAGTAACGAATTTCGGATATGCGTCCGTCATAAAACGACCCATTGCACCCAAGAACTTTGTGGACCATAGATCAAATGGATTCGCAAATACCGCTACAACATTTTTCAAACACATAATTTTCAAACCCTACACAAAGTTTTGTAAAGATTCATTTTCTGCATTCATACGGATGCAGAAAAAATACCAAATTGATTTCAGTAACAAAAACTTTCAATTGCCGAGTAATATGTCGAACAATTTTTTTATTTAACTAATTTTTAATAGCCTTTTTGGAAATTATTACTATTCAATAGCATTTTTGGACTTATTATTATGCGAAATTAATCTTCTCCGCACCTTCGATGTCCTCAATTTTTTCGGATTTTTATCCTATCGAGGAGTGTTCGAAATTCGCTCTGAGTTTCACAGTTGACCGAACTGTACCAGAAGTACTATCTTAAACTTATTTGGGTGAAATATTCAACGGGCCTCAGACCAAGCACTTATCCACCACTGTTTGTTTTGGGCCAACGACTATGAGGGATTGATAATGATGTTATCTGATCAAGGTAGAACAAATTAAACCAAAAAATACTTTTAATTTGAAGAAAGTAAAAATGGTACTTAAAAGTTGATTGCTTGTTCAGAAAATGTGTTTATCAAACCAATTAAAAAACATCATTTGAGCCAAATAGTTTTATTTAAAAAAATATTTCAGAAAAACATGGTATATCATTTTTTTTAACAATAGTCACTACCCGCCCTCGATTATTTGAATGAACCATGTACAACTATTGTAATAAAAAAATTGGCACTCCAAGTTTTTGTATTTATTATGGTCAATTTTTTTTGTAAGATGTTTTTAAATATAACTAGCTGGCTTATATGATATATATTTTTTAAATTGGGTTGACATACACATTTTCTGAACGAGCAAGCAACTTTTAAGTACTTGGCGTACCATGTTTACTTTTGTGAAAAAAACTTTTTGTTTTGTTTGATTTCACCACTTTGAGACATTTTAGGTAGTTGGATTGACTATTAACAACATTCCTTTACCTACTTAACAGTATTGACCAAGTTTGATGCCAATCGGTTTATATTTGACAATACATATTGTTTAAACAAAATGTTTATAACAGTTTCTCACCGACAAACCGATAATACCTAAACTACGATTTACCTAAATAGCAATATTGCCCAAGTTTGGGGTCGATCGGTATATATTTGACAATATTTTATTGTTTAACAAAATGTTTACAACAATTTCTCATCAACAAACCGTTAATATTGTTCCTCTACCCAAATAACAATATAGATCAAGTCTTGTGTCGATCAGTTCATATTTGACAACATATATTGTTGAAACAAAATGTTTATAACAATTTGTTACCAACACACCGTCAATATTATTTTTCTACCTAAATAACAATGTGGACCAAGTTTGGTGTTGATCGGGTCATACTTGACAACATATATATTGTTTAAATAAATTTTTGTAAGCCATAACTCAACATCTACGGAACGAATATGATGGGAACTAGACGCGTTGGAATGATTAGCTATGAGAAAGATTTTTAGCGTGACGTTACACCAACTTACCTTAAGATGTACGATCTGACCCTTCGCAGGTCACGATCATCATATTTCAAGATCTACCGAACGAATATGGACGTAATTATGCGCGTTGGAAAGCTTGGGTCCACATTTTATGGCAAAAATGTTATCAGAATTATGATCAGATGCGTCGTTCCTGAGATATTTTTATGCCAAACATTCATTTCCAGCATATTGGAGTATAACTACGTGGTACCGCTCGCTTAGGATAAAATGTTTATTTTTAATCGGATCAACATTTTTTTTTACACAACTTGCGTCGAGACGCTACCGTGTTTTTTGATAACACCACCACGATAAATGATCATTTTCGGAATTTTTCCCTTTCGGAGAATCTGCTTTCGGGGTTTTGTCATTTCGGTGAATCTATTTTCAGAGTTTTGTTTTTTCGGATAATCTGCTTTCGGGGTTTTGCCATTTTGGAAAATTATTTTTCGAACATTAGCATTTTCGGAGAATCTAATATCTGAAAGTTGTCCTTTTGGAGAATTTCATTTAAGCACCGTAATCGTTCCAAAAATGATTTTCGGTGTTGGTATCTTAGTTTATAGTATCTATATTCCATCTGTAAATTCGGCTATTCAGCCTTTCGAATGATTAGCTATTCTATTGTTGTGCCCCGGGAATATAGCACATAGTATATAGCATTATTTCGAATTATTTCAAAAAGTCTCGGCACCGATTATTTCGATTGCGAGACACACGCGATTGCGTTACGCATCAAGCGTACATCGAGCGTCGAACGTCGAGCGTCGAGCTCCAATACTGCTGACGCAGCAGTTAGGCACTCGCGAACGCCTCGGTAACCAGAGCATCGACTCGAGAATACCGAGGCGAGAATTATGAAATATAAAACATGCTCCAAATCTCGCTCGCGAAAAAGCGAAGATTTGGAAAGAGATTTGTTTATGAGAATTAAGTAAATAATAAACCTGTCCTCGAAATTAAGCTGACAACGTGCTCTCGATTAAGATATATAGAGGATCGAGAGCAGGTACGAGGCAGTCTGACTAGTACGGTTGAATACGAGTAATCGTTTCCAAGGTATTGTCTGAGGAAACCTTAAGGGTGCAAAGTGTACATCTACTAGTAATTCGAGGTAATCTGAGATAATCGCGAGATAATCCAAGTACATTGTAATACGTGAATAATTTAATCGTCAAAAGGATAACCGCTATTTAACTAAATAATTAGTTAAATAAACTCTGTTATTAAATTACGAGTGAGCTTTGTTAATAAATGATTAAGAATAATTTATATTGTTTAAAACCGTTAAATATCCTTTGACAATAACTCGAATAAACAGTGTTAACAATTCACGCGGGTTCCAACCCTTTACCGGATCATCCCTAAAAACCCTTACCGCGTAACCCGGAGTAGCTAACCGGATTCCTGCGGCATAACATTGGTGGCAGCGGTGGGATTCTCCGGAGTGAATTAAAATCGCTGAAATTATCGTTAAATCTCCGCGTAGTGCGGTAACTTGTGCAAACCCGCGAACCAAGGGTCGACTAGGGTTCAGGCGGGCCACGGTGCGATCAAAGGGATCGACGTGGGACTCCCGTTACTCGGGTGAGGTAACGGAAGGTATCAACCGGGACCTTCGCGGAACGCTGCAGACTTCCCGAAGGGCGTCGCCAGCAACTGGGACGTAGCAACAGGATAGAAGGGAGCCTGGAACCTCAAGTGGTATCGGTCAAGGACTAAAAGGGCATCCCGTTATGTGGCACACTCTGTAAGTGACTCCACAATACCAGTCAGTAACTTGAGAAAAAAAAAACCCAGGTAGCCTTGTCGAAGCTAGGGGAACGCCACTAGACCGTGAGGGTCTACTGAGGTAAAAAAAAATATACTGAGGTAAAAAAAAAAAATGAGCAATCGCAGCGATCACGGCAACCCTGAAGAGCATGGTGATCAAGGAAATCAAGGCACGCCTGTAGGGTCTCCAGCTCATACCCCCGGCACGGGAGAAGAGGCGCTGCGGGCAGCAGCAGGAATACAGCACGCCTTGTCCGAAATTACTAATCGGACGCGGCAAGCCCTAAACGAAGGTTCGCCAGGTGGCGGACAGGGCTCACCCAACCCCTTGTACGGGGTAAACGTCAATCGGGGAACCGGATGGGAGGACGTGAACGTCCGGATGTTCGAGCCGGGTAACAGGGTCACCCCATCAATGGTGGACGGGGAGATCTCCCGGCTGCTGGGTCAAGTTCGCGGCACAAATCGGGGACGACAACCCAACTGGGCCGTCGAGAACGGAGTGCTGGGAGCTGCGAGCGCGGCAAAACCGGACGATGGACCCGGCGGACAATGAGGCCGAGTACATGGATCTCAGCTCAGCCCTACGGAATATAAAAACATTTGACGGAAATGATCCCTCGAAACTCGACGGATTTATTTTGTCTTGCGAGGCAGTGTGGGGGATGGTGAGACCCCGGCAACGCTCCACGCTCCTCACTCTCATTCGTAGCAGCAAGTTGGAGGACCGAGCGACGCGGGAAATGCGTCATAAAACGATCATCACTCTCAACGATCTGCGTATGGAACTGGAGGCACTGTACGGCAAGCGCGAGTCGCTCGCCTCGCTACAGTATCAATTTTGTACTCCACGACAGGAGGCAAAGGAAAACGTCTCCACCTACGCCACAAGGGTCGAGACTCTCACCGTGGAGGTAATAGAGAAATTGTGCGAAGGAGCCGACCCGCGTGGGGCCCGGGCCATCGGGGAAGCTATTCGAAAAAGCGCGCAAATGAACTTTGAAAATGGCCTGAAAAAGGAAATTCAGACCATCGTTCGCTCACGGAATTATCAGGGTCTACACGAGGCCGTGGTGGGCGCCATCGAGGTGGAAAAAATGACCACAGGGCGGCCGGCCGCGTCACGACCGAGCAACGGGGGAGGTCAACCCCGGCAATCCCAGGGTCCGGCGGGGGGAACAGCACGGGCCTGCTACGCCTGTGGGAAGACCGGGCACTTGGCAAAAAATTGCCGATCGGGACGACAGAGCCTCCCCGCACCGACAACGAAGGAGGTACACGTCGCTACCGTTACATGTAATTATTGCAAAAAAGCAGGACACCTGTGGAAGGACTGCCGTCCACGCAAGCAAACCGACGGCAAGAAAAATAAAAATAAAAATAAAAACGGGAGAACCAATGAGCAGCAGAAGGAGGAAACAGCGGCGCATCCCGGACAGGAAGGAACGGTGGGGACATTCCGGGTCAACACGGTCACCGCCACGGATAGGCCCTTAAGGGAGGCCAAAATCTACACCCTGGAGGCGGCGGAGAAGACATCGGAAAACGAGGCACCAAACTACTGACGGTGGCCTCCTTTCGCGGGAAGGGCCGAAGGGAGCAAGTTGGTTCCCTTAAGGAGGTTCAGGTGCACATAATAGGGTCTCCAGGGCCGCATGCATCGGCCAGCGATTTCCACATAAAATCTCCGTCTTGCAAAAAGGGCATTCTGACCCTCAAGGCGGACACCGGGGCAACCGTGAGCCTGATCCACGAAAACGTGCTATTAATTGGCGCACCGGCAGCACGGTCCGGAGTCACGTTGAAGGGACTCGGAGGGGGGTCCTTGGACGCCCTCTACGCCGCCCTTGTGGAATTAGTTACACCCAACGGGTCTGTAAAACATTGGTTCCACGTAATATCCCAGAACCTCCATTTGCAGACCAACGGAATCCTGGGGATGGATTTCATCAAGGAAAAAGGGGTGGACATCCTTCAGGGGAAGGTCATAAAAATTAAGGGCCACTGCATGCCGCTGGTGGCCATCCGCCATCGAAGGCGATCGAAGGCGATCTGAAGGCTTCCATAAGCCTTCAGATCGCGCTGCCGCCGCGCAGCGAAAATATCGCCTTTGTTTCAACATTAAGTAGCAACGAAGGGCTCATCGAGAATCGCGACGTCATCGAGGGAGTAATACTCGGAGCGTGCGTGACCTCGCCTAAAGGCAACAGCTGCGCGGTGAGTTTTGTAAACACAACGCCGGAGTATGTTTACGTTGAACGACCGACGGTGACACTTGAGCCGCTTGCGTCAGCAGATGAGCTGCACGGCGAGCTCGCCGTCGCGACGGCTGAAGTAAATACGGTAACGGGAGCAAGCGAAACGCGACTCGAGAGGTTGCGTCAAGCAATCGACGTTACGCATCTCAACGGGGAAGAGAAAAAATCTCTCCTAGAAGCCTGCGAGGAATTTGCGGATATATTCCACCTCGAAGGAGATCGGCTGCCTTGTACTAACATGGTCGAGCACAGCATCCCGATCATGGAGGGCGTGCAGCCCATCAAGGTACACCCTTATCGTCTGCCGGAAGCGCATAAAAGGGAAGTGCAGGAGCAGACCGAGGGCATGCTTAGGGACGGAATTATCCAGCCGAGTCGGAGTCAATGGAACGCTCCGCTACTCGTCGTGGCGAAAAAACCTGACGCAACAGGAAAGGTAAAAATGCGAGTGGTGGTAGACTTTCGCAAGTTGAACGAGGTCACCATCGGGGACTCATACCAGCTGCCGCATATAGCGGAAATATTAGACCAGCTGGGACGAGCGCATTATTTTACGACACTCGACCTCGCATCAGGATTCCACCAGATTCCGATGGCGGAAAAGGACAAAGGGAAGACGGCATTTTCGACACCGCAAGGGCACTTCGAGTACACCCGGATGCCCTTCGGACTGAAAAATGCACCGCCGACATTTCAACGGCTAATGAGTACGGTATTGGCAGGGCTCGAAGGGCTAAAATGCTATGTGTACCTGGACGATATCGTAATCTTCGGAGCGACGTTGGCCGAGCACAACAATCGGCTCCGAGAAGTTTTCCATCGCCTACGGGAGGCGAAGCTGGCCCTTCAACCGGCAAAATGCCGATTTCTGCGCTTGGAAACGCGATACCTCGGGCACGTGATCTCCAGCGAGGGGGTTCGTCCCGACCCGTCACTTGTAACCTCCGTTCGGGAATTTCCAACCCCGAAGGACGTTAAGGGGATACAGTCCTTCCTAGGACTTGCTGGATATTACCGCAAATTTATCCAGGATTTTTCAAGGGTCGCGAAACCCTTAACGGAGCTCACCAAGAAGGGCCATAAGTTCGAATGGACGGCAATACACGAGCAGGCCATGGCAGACCTAAAAAGGGCCCTGACAACGGCACCGGTACTACAGTACCCAGACTTCGGGAAGCCCTTCGTCGTCACCACGGATGCATCAGATAAAGCCATAGGGGCCATATTGTCCCAAGGGCCAATAGGGGAGGATCTGCCCATTTGCTACGCCAGTCGGACATTAAACAAGGCGGAGCAATATTATACAACGACAGAAAAGGAACTACTGGCAATCGTGTGGGGGATATCGCAATTCCGCCCTTACGTATACGGAACTCGATTCACAGTAGTAACGGACCACAAGCCCTTAACATGGCTGTTCAGCGTGAAAGATCCTGGGTCGAGACTCATGCGCTGGAAAATTAAATTATCCGAGCATGAGTTCGACGTACAGTACAAAGCTGGGAAACATAATACCAACGCAGACGCGTTGAGCCGCGTGTGTGTGACGACACGCTCACGAGCATGGAAAGAGTCGAGCGAGCCGAGCAGCAACGACGGTAAAGAAGGCAGCGATCGACCTCGCCCGCGGGAGCGCCAAGGAGCTGCAACCCGCACGACAGCCGAAGCAGCGGCCAGCCAGGAGAGCAGTCCCGCGGATGGTCAGCCCGACGCCCGCCGCGGGAAGGAGAACGAGCGAGTTCGCTCAGACGGAGAACTTCTGAGCGAGGAAGAAAAAATCAAAATTCTTCATGAGCATCACGATGCACCCCTGGGAGGACATCAAGGGGTGGCACGCATGCTAGCCCGTATAAAATTAAGGTATACCTGGGCCGGCATGAGGAAGGATGTGGAAAAATACGTGGCACGATGCGACAAGTGCCAACGGAATAAAATACGGCCGATGGGGAAGGCACCGCTGGTAATCACCGATACGCCCACCCGAGCCTTCCAAAAATGCGCGATGGACATCGTAGGGCCGTTACCCGAGACGGAGCGGAGAAATAAGTACATTCTAACCTTCCAGGATTTACTCACAAAATATAGCGTGGCTATACCACTGGAAACCCAACAAGCGAACGAAGTGGCGAAGGCATTTGCCAAGGAAATTGTATGTCGGTACGGAGCGCCAGAGGCCGTCCTTACCGACCAAGGTATACATTTTCTTAGCGCCATATTCAAGGGGGTATGTCAGCTGTTGCGTATAGAAAAAATACAAACAACGGCATACCACCCCGAGTCAAACGGGGCGTTGGAACGCTCGCACAGGACCCTTGCAGAGTACCTTAAGGGTTACATAGACGAGGACTAGGGGAACTGGGATGAATGGTTGCCCTACGCCATGTTTACGTACAACACGACACCGCATACGGCAACGGGGTTCACACCGCATCACCTGGTCTACGGCGAAAACGCAGAGCTACCAACGGCCCTTCGAAGGGAGCCCAGGCCCACCTACGCGTACGACGATTACGCCCAGGAATTACGGGAGCGCCTGCGTGCGGCCTGGTCTGCAGCACGCGATAACCTGAAAATCGCCAAGGACCGAGCCAAGGTCTACTATGACCGAAAAGCACGAGAGAGGAAGTTCAAGGTCGGAGACCGAGTCCTACTGCACGACGAAACGGTACGCCGAGGTCGGTCGGCAAAGCTAACCCCAAAATGGACAGGACCCTACCCCATCGTGGAAGAGCACCCCCCGTGCAACTACGCCCTACGCCAAGGGCGACGGATGGTCAAGGTGCATGTAGACCGTCTACGAAACTACGTGGAGGAGTAAAAAAAAACAGAAACGAAGAACGGGGTAGAGGAGGGTCTAACCACGGGTCTAACCCCAGTTACATCGGCTTCGACAAGGCTTCACTCAGGGAAAATGCACGGCATAAAATAAGCGGGAAAATTTTTTCAGATTGTTAATGGCGGGTCTACAGGCCGGTCTACTGACCGTCAGCGCCAGCCCGGGTGGCCCGTACGAGATACGGCCATTTAGGGACGCGCCCGGATTGTACTTCGAGAGGATCGGGCAACTTCACCTGTACACCGACGTGTGGTCACTCGCAATCCGGATGGACCTGTCGCACCTGGCGGACATGGAGCATCAAATTAAATCCCAGCTTGACTGGATCCGGGGAAACTGCGAATTGTACGGGAGCCCGGATGGTCATTGCGCCGAGATGCTGGAGCATCTCGTCCGGCTCTCAGAAAAAATCGAGGAAAATGTGGGCGTAGTCCAGGACCTCCTCGGCGCCGAACCCAGTCGCAAGCGGCGGGGACTGATCGACGCATTGGGCACGGTGGTAAAAGCCATCACCGGCAACCTGGATGCCACGGACGGGGAGCGGATAGACGCCGAAATTGCCGCAATCCAAGGCAACCAGGAAACCCTGAAAGAGGGTTTGAAGGAGCAACTACAGGTCGTGGAAACAACACTGGAGATGTTCAACAAAACGTCACGAGCGTCACAGAGAAACCTGCAGAAGCTGTACGCCATGGTACGCGAAGTGAACGGATACTTCACGAACCGTACACGGGCACTGAGCGAACGACAGCACCTCGACGAAAGTCTCGCGCTCATCGAGGCCTCCGTAGAAACCTACCTACGAGAGGTCGAAAAAACCGCCGAGATCTTTTACAGCGTGGCCACGGGGACGGTCGGCACCTCGACAGTAACACCGGCAGCCCTAACAGCATATTTGACGGAGGCCATGCCGCACGTACCACGGGGATACGGTTTCCCGCGACCAATTACACGGGAAAACGCGGCGGCCATACTGCGCCTAGCGACGCCACGAGCCTACAGGAAGGGAGGAATGGTAACGCTCGTGCTCGAGATTCCCCTAATTGGGCCCTCTGTGTTCAGCCTGAACTACGCGTACCCCCTTCCGAGGAGGGGAAGAAACGAAACATATTATTACATAGATGCTGCGGAGGATCTCGTGGTTGTGGACCGCGAAAATCGGCACTACCTCCGCGTGACGGCCACGGACCTAGGAGCCTGTAAGAGGGACAACGACGACTACTATTGTCTACCCCGGCATCCTGTCCTGACGATAAACGAAGACGCGCCGTGCGGCGTGCGACTTTACACTGAAGGCAACGTGGGGCAAGGTCAGTTCTGCCCGAAGAAAGCAGTACGGCTCACCCACACGCTCGTAATGGGCATGAGACAACCCGGACAGTGGCTTTACGCGTCACCACACGGTGAAACAGTAAGCATCAGCTGCCGCGACAAGCCTGCGCGGCCGGAGCGACTGCATGGAACAGGGTTATTGACCTTCCACGGACGCTGCGCGGTCACCGCTGCCGACTTCAAGCTGGAACCCGTCTACAACCTGACGCTGTTACCTGCCGAGGAAGAAGAGCTGCCGAAGGTGTTGACCGAGGTCCTCGACACCGAACTGGAGCACGCGGTGAGTAGCCCCCACGAGCTACACGGCCTAAGCGTGCGAATACGCAACGCGAGGGAGAAGCTACGAAAGATTACGAGGATACCAAGCTCATCGAAGCAAGCGCCGCTACTCCAGCAGCTCGCCCCATACGCTCTGGGGGCGGTCGCCCTACTGATCCTGGTGGGGTACATAGCCTATTCCACCCTACATCGGAGGGGCGGAAAAACCCCGGTCGAGGAGCCGCATATTATCCCGCGAGTGGCAACGCGGCGCGGCGACACAGCCACCGAGGAGCTAGGAAGGATCGAACGAGGGAAAGGGCGAAGAAACAAAAACGGAATAGCCTAAAAACCCGCCCCGAGGGGCCTTTATTACTCCCCAAAATACAAAGAACACCGGGCATACCCGGGAAGAAAGGAGATTTTTTTTTTTATAATTTATTTTTAACAAAATAAAAAATTATTCGAAACAACAACTAGTACCACTCCGCGAGGCGCCAGTTCATGTCGCCCGTGGCGGCACGGCGACGACGGGAAGCAGTGTCTTCTTCCTCCTCCTCCTCGAAGGACTCGGAATCGGAGGCTCCAGCTGGGCGCGGCATCACCCGGGGAACCCCCCGGGGCAAGGGGGCGAGACGACTCCTGGGGAGAAGGGCCTCCCCGGGTCGAGGCATCCGACCGTGGGCATCGCGGAACTCCGTCGCCGCCGCCGAAATTTCCGGAGACCGGTCGGAACGGACCCTCCGGGAGAAGGGACGTCGCCTCCTCCGGGGCGACAGCACCGCAGGTCCGTCCACGTCCAGGTTGACCTCGGGCCCGATCACCTCCACCTCGGGACTAGACCGACCGGAGGCACTCGGGCGGACCACCAGGGTAAACACCAGGCCCCCAGGAACCGGGACACGCACCCTCTGGAAATAGAAAAAATTAAGAAATTAGAAAAAGTTAGAATTTCGAAAAATCCCGAAATTAGAAAAACACACGCAAGGAACGGTACGAATTTTCTTTGAAGAAAACACACAAAAAAAAAGAGGAAAAAGAAGGGTAAAATTGAAGAAGTAATTACCTTAGCTGGCGGGCTCGGGCTACGTCGAGAACTCATGGCGCAGATCACGTAAGAAAAAAAGTAGTAACTGGCGGTCGACGAACGATTGAATGTAAACACCTGGGAAACGACGGTTAATATACCCTAAAAATGCGAACGCGTCGACCCGGTATCGACCTCGACCGTCAGCATAAAAGAACTGAGGCGGTTTTCCGCCTCCGTATTCCGCAAGAGCCCGGAAGCGCGCTTAAACTCATGCACTCCTCCTTGCGGCTGTTTTACGGGAAACTTTTCCTTCCCGTTGCTTTGCTCATAACGATAAGCACGGGGCACACACGAATAGTAAAAATAAAGCTCGCCAGAGACGAGCGAAAAGAAATCAGATTTCTTTTCTTTTTAGGGGGGAGGGATGTTGTGCCCCGGGAATATAGCACATAGTATATAGCATTATTTCGAATTATTTCAAAAAGTCTCGGCACCGATTATTTCGATTGCGAGACACACGCGATTGCGTTACGCATCAAGCGTACATCGAGCGTCGAACGTCGAGCGTCGAGCTCCAATACTGCTGACGCAGCAGTTAGGCACTCGCGAACGCCTCGGTAACCAGAGCATCGACTCGAGAATACCGAGGCGAGAATTATGAAATATAAAACATGCTCCAAATCTCGCTCGCGAAAAAGCGAAGATTTGGAAAGAGATTTGTTTATGAGAATTAAGTAAATAATAAACCTGTCCTCGAAATTAAGCTGACAACGTGCTCTCGATTAAGATATATAGAGGATCGAGAGCAGGTACGAGGCAGTCTGACTAGTACGGTTGAATACGAGTAATCGTTTCCAAGGTATTGTCTGAGGAAACCTTAAGGGTGCAAAGTGTACATCTACTAGTAATTCGAGGTAATCTGAGATAATCGCGAGATAATCCAAGTACATTGTAATACGTGAATAATTTAATCGTCAAAAGGATAACCGCTATTTAACTAAATAATTAGTTAAATAAACTCTGTTATTAAATTACGAGTGAGCTTTGTTAATAAATGATTAAGAATAATTTATATTGTTTAAAACCGTTAAATATCCTTTGACAATAACTCGAATAAACAGTGTTAACAATTCACGCGGGTTCCAACCCTTTACCGGATCATCCCTAAAAACCCTTACCGCGTAACCCGGAGTAGCTAACCGGATTCCTGCGGCATAACACTATAAATTATTTTTTCAATTTTTATTTATGTCTGAACTTTAAGCTTTTGCAATTTGTAATCTTGTAATTACAGCTGTGCGGAAATAAATGTGCGTTCGCGTATACTTTCGGAACTGTCCACTATTTGATAAATTAAATTCTACATTATTTTCATTCATACCCAACACCTTTTAGCGATTGTCTCAATGGGATGTATGTACCTTTGTTGGTATAACATGCCGTAAAATATATCGAACGCGATATTTCATTCGGAATTTCGGGCCGTCGAATATGAATCATTCGAAATTTCAACCCCGCCTCCGTAGAAGCGTCGGAAATGTTGCCGTCTTTGTCGATCCGTTCGTTGGCAGGTTGAGCCCTACTGTCGGCCTGATCGTCGGATTTTACGACGGGTGGTTTTACTCGATTTATAAAGACTCGGTGATGCCTCAATAATAGGCGCGCGGAGGTGATGACTGGTCGGTTCGCTTTCCTGGGCGAGATCGAACTCGGGACGGTGCGTGAACTGTCTGATGTCACCAATTTAATTGTTCTGGTTTTAATAACTCGGGTTTCGGTGGTCTGTTTAGCCCGAACTGAACTATTTTTACCCCGTCGTGACCCAAGTTTTGACGAGACGCATCTACGATCCATTATGAACCTTATAAATGGCGATCAATTCACACAAGATTCGTCCCATTATGATGGAGGTCGGGAGGTGCCAGGAAAGGGTTTGCGATAGCTTATCTATTTTATATAGTAACATATACTAATAACAGTTCAAATTTTTATCGAACTCGATTCTGTTCGCTTTACATATGATCTGATTTTGGGGTAATCCTAGTTAATTATCTCTGACTTAACTAGTTACGTGAATCAGTTGGTTATCAGTCTCTATTTGTGTCGTGACTGGTTTTCAGATTCATTTCTAATTAGATTCTAGTTACTGCTACGGAATTACTTGAATCTATTGTGTATCAGACACGATTTGCACCGTGATTGATTTTTAGATTCACTTCCAGTTAATTCTAGTTAACAGTACGGAATTACTTGAATCTATCGTGTATCAGTCGCGACTTGCGTCGTGACTGGTTTTTAGATTCAATTCTAACTACGCGAATCCGATTTTATCAGTCGCGGCTTGTGTCGCGACTGGTATTAAGGGATTCGTTTCTAATTAATTTAATTAATCCTACTTAGCAAACGGTAGTAGAGGTTGGGCTTTATTGGGAAACCTTTTTTATGGGTTAAAAATGTGTGAACTGGTCCCAGATATAATGCTCCTTTGTATCGTTACTTACGCGCTTGGTAGGAAAAGTCGTCGATGAGGACGGTTGTGACGGGTGACGAATGTCGGTTTAAATGTTTATTAGTCGTAGAAAATTCGTACGGTTTGTCGAGAACGATTTGTATCGAGTTATAATTATCACGGAGTTACACAACGATTATTTGTTCGATTTATTCGATTTGATTTAAGATGATGAGTAATTTTATTGATATTTAGAATAATTGTAATAAATGTTTCGCGGATGATATGTGTGACGGTGAAACACCGCCTGGTCACAGCCAGGTATCAACGCGAATTATAATTATTACAGGTGAGGTACAAATTGACCCTTGTTACTTATTAACAAAGGAATACCGTGGTTCGCGAGAGTCTCCTCGAGAGTACTATTTTAAATTGACCGCCGGTGATGAGAGTCGAAGATGAACTGATATTTTATTAACGTGCGCGTACAATATGTCGTAGCACGAAGCTAGACCCGCGGAGATGTGAATAGTTGAAGCGCTGAGTCTGAACTGAAGATCCGTCGGAGCGCTGTGGACCCGCGAGTCTCCCGAGTCCCGTAGTTGGTGGCGGTGGGAGCCCCTTGCGGATTCGCTCCGCTGCTCTGGCCAGTGGCGCGTCGCTCCCAGTGTGCCGCTCTATGGTGGGGCATGCGCTCGCGACAGCGCGATGGTCATGGTGGGGCAGCCGCCCGTAGCCGTGCTGTCCCGTAGAGTGGGGGGCCGTCGTTGTCTCGCGGCAGCCTGATGAGTGCTGGTGGGGCAGCCGCTGGCAGCCGTGCTGTCCTCTGAGTGGGGGCCGCCGCTTGCAGCATCCGTGCTGTCCTCTGAGTGGGGGCCACCGCTTGCAGGATCCGTTTTGTCCTCCGAGTGAGGGGTCGTCGCTAGCAGCATCCGTGCTGTTCTCTGAGTGGGGGGCCGCCGTTGTCTTATGGCTCCCTGGTAGGTGATGGCGGGGGAGCCGCCCGTGCTGTTCCCTGAGTGGGGGACTCCTTTGTCCCACAGCACCGCAACGGATAGCGGTGCGGCTTCGTGGAATCGCGCCGTCCGATGGTGGGGCAGCCGCCTCCGTGGAGCCCTATGCTGACGCAGCATCCCACGGGTCTGAGTCCCAACGGCAGAGAGCTTCTCGGGATCCCCTTATCGGCGGCGATTCTCGGAGCCGCTGTCGGAGCTGCATCCGCTCTCACGTCTCGAGTCCCAACGGCGAGGAACTTCTCGGGATCGCCTTATCGGCGGCGATTCCTGTAGCCGTTGCCGGAGCTGCGTCCGGTCTCACGGTAGCCGTCCCACGGGCTCGCTTCTTAGAAAGCCCTTATCGCTGGCGATTCTCGGAGTTGTTTGTCTGACCGCCGTCCGCTCTCATGGTAGCCAGGCCGACGCAGCATCCTACGGTCTCGCTTCTTGGAGAGCGCTTATCGATCCGGTCTCACGCTCGCTTCGCCATCCGATACATTATTAACTTATGGCTTATTTATTATTAATGCTAATTATTTAGCTATCGAGGCCTATTATATGATCAATATAATGCATAATTATCCCAAATCCCCAGTGCAAGTGTTCGTATTATTACATATGAATATTCGGTTACAATTGTTATTAAAAATTAATAATATAGACATGATTTGTTGTTTATTGATATCAGAACTGCGCCCATCCCGATATTTCGGATGGTGCGTGTACTTAGTTTGGAATAATAATTAATTATTTATAATTGTTACTTTAATATTTAATAAAAAAAAAGGTATCCCGTTATTATAATTTTAACGCCATCAGATTATCCATTTCATGGTGATATTCGGGCGATGCGCACATATTAAATGTTTCTGACATTATTCATTAATAATTTTATTTGTTTATTATTAAGTGGTACTTATTTATTATTGCCGTCGAGTATCGTGTCTACACGACACTCCGGCGTTGCGTATATTAAAATATTTGGAAATTATTTGTTAATGATTTTATTTATTGTTAATAATGTTTATATATTTAGTAATGCTTATTTATTACCCCTTTTGTGCCATCGAGTGTCGCGTCCCTAACGATACTCCGGCATTACGTGAAAAGAAAGAAAACTGTTTTGAATTTATTTATTAACAATTCTATTTATTGTTAATAATGTTTATCTGTTTTAAATTGATTGTTAGTCGCATTTTCAATTTTTATGATGATTTTGATCCGGTTCGCGCTTTCTGTTCGCGCTGAGGAATTAATTCTTGATTTTCCAAGGTCACACGCCTTTTTTAGAAAACCGCTAACAGTGGCGAAAATACGCCCCGGAGGGTGAAAAATTCATCGGCACCTAAGGTGCTCGTGAGGAATTTCCACTTCCGGTCGCGTGCTTAGATTTTGTTAAAATCACGCGGTTATGTTTTTATTGCAACTTAAAGATTCCTGAATTTTCTCGGGTTTCGCCTTGTTAAGTGTATAGCCCGCATCGGTGTTTGTTACCGTTATATATATCGTTTTTATGTTTTATTTAGTTTATAGTTCATTATTAGTTGTTAAAGCGATTGTTGTTAATTATTATTAACAATAATATGATAACGAGAGGCGATTAAACTATATTGTTTTCAGCGTTACGAATACTAACTGATTGACTCAAAAAAACAAATTTATGTGAGTGTCGGTTACTCTTTCTGTCCTAAATTCGACCCAGGACGTAACAGTCGACGTTCCAGTTCGTAATATAAGATCAAAAAGCCTTAGTTTTACGTAAATACGCAAGAGTCATTCGTTTCGAGCTGCAAAAAAGCCCCAGTCGAATGCAAATTCGCTTTATATCGATATCGAACATTAGCGTTTTGCGTCAGCTGTAGGCATTCCAGCCAGTCGAATGCAAATTCGCTTTATATGGATATCGAACATTAGCGTTTTGCGTCAGCTGTAGGCAGGAATAATTTGAGATAAAAAAGCCTTCGTTTTTCATAAATACGCAAGATTCATGCGTTTCGGGCCGCCAAACAAGCCCCCATCGATTGCAAAGTCGCTTTATATCTTAATCGAACATTTGCGTTTTGCTTCGGCTGCAGGCGTTCCAGTTCGTCGTAATTTAAGATCAAAAAGCCTTCGTTTTACATAAATACGCAGGATTCATACGTTTTGGGCCGCCAAACAAGCCCCAGTCGTATGCAAATTCGCTTTATATCGAAATCGAACATTAGCGTTTTGCGTCGGCTGTAGGCATTCCAGCACGTAATTTGAGATCAAAAAGCCTTCGTTTTACATAAATACGCAAGATTCATGCGTTCTGGGCCGCCAAACAAACCACCATCGAATGCAAATTAGCTTTATATCGAAATCGAACATTAGCGTTTTGCGTCGGTTGTAGGCATTCCAGCACGTAATTTGGGATAAAATTCATAAATACGCAAGATTCCTGCATTTCGGGCCGCCAAACAAGCCCCCATTGAATGCAAATTCGCTTTATATCGAAATCGAACATCAGCGTTTTGCGACGGTTGTCGTTCTTCCACTTCATAATTTAAGATGAAAAAGCCTTCGTTTTACATAAATACGCAAGATTCATGCGTTTTGGGGCCCCAAACAAGCCCCACTATGCAAATTCGTTTTATATCGAAATCGAACATTAGCGTTTTGCGACGGTTGTCGTTCTTCCACTTCATAATTTAAGATCAAAAAGCCTTAGTTTTACGTAAATACGCAAGATTCATGCGTTTTGGGCCGCCAAACAAGCCACCATCGAATACAAATTCGCTTTATATCGAAATCGAATATTAGCGTTTTGCGTCCGCTGTAGGCATTCCAGCACGTAATTTGAGATCAAAAGGCCTTCGTTTTGCATAAATACGCAAGATTCATGCGTTTTGGGCTGCCAAACAAGCCCCCATCGAATGCAAATTCGCTTTATATCGAAATCGAAAATTAGCGTTTTGCTTCTTATATGTAGGTGTTCCATCTTGTAATATGAGATCGAAAAGCCTTAGTTTTACGTAAATACGCAAGAGTCATTCATTTCGGGCTGCCAAAAAAGCCCCAGTTGAATGCAAATTCGCTTTATATCGAAAACGAACATTAGCGTTTTGCATCGGCTGTAGGCATTCCAGCACGTAATTTAAGATAAAAAAGCCTTCGTTTTTCATAAATACGCAAGATTCATGCGTTTCGGGCCGCCAAACAAGCCCCCATCGAATGCAAATTCGCTGTAAATTGAAATCGAACGTTAGCGTTATGCTTCGGTTCTAGGTGTTTCCGCTCGTAATATGGGATCAAAAAGCCTTAGTTTCACGTGAATACGCAAGATTTATGCATTTCGAGCTGACAAAAGAGCCACCATCGAATGCAACGTCGCTTTATATCTAAAACGACCATTTGCGTTTTGTTTCGGCTGTCGGGGTTCCAGTTCGTAATATAAGATCAAAAAGCCTTAGTTTTACATAAATACGCAAGATTCATGCGTTTTGGGCCGCCAAATAAGCCACCATCGCATGCAAAGTCGCTTTATATCTAAATCGATCATTTGCGTTTCGCTTCGGCTGTAAGGGTTCCAGTTCGTAATATAAAATCAAAAAACCTTAGTTTTACGTAAATACGCAAGATTTACATCGAATGCAAATTCGCTTTATATCGAAATCGAACACTAGCGTTTTGCGTCCGCTGTAGGCATTTCAGCACGTAATTTGAGATAAAAAAGCCTTCGTTTTACATAAATACGCAAGATTCATGCGTTTCGAGCTGACAAAAGAGCCACCATCGAATGCAACGTCGCTTTATATCGAAATCGAACATTAGCGTTTTGCGTCGGCTGTAGGCATTCCAGCACGTAATTTGAGATCAACAAGCCTTCGTTTTACATAAATACGCAAGATTCATGCGTTTCGGGCCGCCAAACAAGCCCCCATCGAATGAAAATTCGCTTTATATCGAAATCGAACATTAGCGTTATGCTTCGGTTCTAGGTGTTCCCGCTCGTAATATGGGATCAAAAAGCCTTAGTTTTACGTAAATACGCAAGATTCATGCATTTCGAGCTGACAAAAGAGCCACCATCGAATGCAACGTCGCTTTATATCGAAATCGAACATTAGCGTTTTGCGTCGGCTGTAGGCATTCCAGCACGTAATTTGAGTCAACAAGCCTTCGTTTTACATTAATGCGCAAGATTCATGCGTTTTGGGCCGCCAAACAAGCCCCCATCGAATCCAAATGCGCTTTATATCTAAAACGACCATTTGCGTTTTGCTTCGGCTGTCGGGGTTCCAGTTCGTAATATAAGATCAAAAAGCCTTGGTTTTACGTGGGTACGCAAGATTCATGAGTTTCGGGCCGCCAAACAAGTCTCCATCGAATGCAAATTCGCTTTATATCGAAATCGGTTATTAGCGTTTTGCTTCTTATGTAGGTGTTCTATCCCGTAATATAAGATCGAAAAGCCTTAGTTTTACATTAATACGCAAGATTCATGAGTTTCGGGCCGCCAAACAAGTCTCCATCGAATGCAAATGCGCTTTATATCTACAACGACCATTTGCGTTTTGCTTTCGCTGTCGGAGTTCCAGTTCGTAATATAAGATCAAAAAGCCTTAGTTTTACATAAATACGTAAGATTCATGCGTTTTGGGCCGCCAAACAAGTCTCCATCGAATGCAAATACGCTTTATATCGAAATTGAACATTAGCGTTTTGCGTCGGCTGTAGGCATTCCAGCACGTAATTTGAGATCAAAAAGCCTTCGTTTTACATTAATACGCAAGATTCATGCGTTTCGGGCCGCCAAACAAGTCTCCATCAAATGCAAATACGCTTTATATCGAAATCGAACATTAGCGTCTTGCGTCGGCTGTAGGCATTCCAGCACGTAATTTGAGATCAAAAAGCCTTCGTTTTACATTAATACGCAAGATTCATGCGTTTTGGGCCGCCAAACAAGCCCCCATCGAATGCAAATGCGCTTTATATCTAAAACGACCATTTGCGTTTTGCTTTCGCTGTCGGGGTTCCAGTTCGTAATTTGAGATAAAAAAGCCTTCATTTTACATAAATACGCAAGATTCATGCGTTTCGAGCTGACAAAAGAGCCACCATCGAATGCAACGTCGCTTTATATCGAAATCGATCATTAGCGTTTTGCGTCGGCTGTAGGCATTCCAGCACGTAATTTGAGTCAACAAGCCTTCGTTTTACATTAATGCGCAAGATTCATGCGTTTTGGGCCGCCAAACAAGCCCCCATCGAATCCAAATGCGCTTTATATCTAAAACGACCATTTGCGTTTTGCTTCGGCTGTCGGGGTTCCAGTTCGTAATATAAGATCAAAAAGCCTTAGTTTTACATAAATACGCAAGATTCATGCGTTTTGGGCCGCCAAACAAGCCACCATCCAATGCAAAGTCGCTTTATATCTAAATCGATCATTTGCGTTTCGCTTCGGCAGTAACGGTTCCACTTCGTAATATAAAATCAAAAAGCCTTAGTTTTACGTAAATACGCAAGATTTACATCGAATGCAAATATGCTTTATATCGAAATCGAACATTAGCGTTTTGCGTCCGCTGTAGGCATTTCAGCACGTAATTTGAGATAAAAAAGCCTTCGTTTTACATAAATACGCAAGTTTCATGCGTTTCGAGCCGCCAAACAAGTCTCCATCGAATGCAAATACGCTTTATATCGAAATTGAACATTAGCGTTTTGCGTCGGCTGTAGGCATTCCAGCACGTAATTTGAGATCAACAAGCCTTCGTTTTACATAAATACGTAAGATTCATGCGTTTTGGGCCGCCAAACAAGCCACCATCGAATGCATAGTCGCTTTATATCTAAATCAATCATTTGCGTTTTGCTTCGGCTGTAAGCGTTCCAGTTCGTAATATAAGATCAAATAGCCTTGGTTTTACGTGGGTACGCAAGATTCATGAGTTTCGGGCCGCCAAACAAGTCTCCATCGAATGCAAATTCGCTTTTTATCGAAATCGGTTATTAGCGTTTTGCTTCTTATGTAGGTGTTCTATCTCGTAATATGAGATCGAAAAGCCTTAGTTTTACATTAATACGCAAGATTCATGCGTTTCGGGTCGCCAAACAAGTCTCCGTCGAATGCAAATACGCTTTATATCGAAATCGAACATTAGCGTTTTGCTTCGGCTGTCGGGGTTCCAGTTCGTAATATAAGATCAAAAAGCCTCAGTTTTACATAAATACGCAAGATTCATGCGTTTTGGGCCGCCAAACAAGCCACCATCGAATGCAAAGTCGCTTTATATCTAAATCGATCATTTGCGTTTCGCTTCGGCTGTAACGGTTCCACTTCGTAATATAAAATCAAAAAGCCTTAGTTTTACGTAAATACGCAAGATTTACATCGAATGCAAATATGCTTTATATCGAAATCGAACATTAGCGTTTTGCGTCCGCTGTAGGCATTTCAGCACGTAATTTGAGATAAAAAAGCCTTCGTTTTACATAAATACGCAAGTTTCATGCGTTTCGAGCCGCCAAACAAGTCTCCATCGAATGCAAATACGCTTTATATCGAAATCGAACATTAGCGTTTTGCGTCGGCTGTAGGCATTCCAGCACGTAATTTGAGATCAACAAGCCTTCGTTTTACATAAATACGTAAGATTCATGCGTTTTGGGCCGCCAAACAAGCCACCATCGAATGCATAGTCGCTTTATATCTAAATCAATCATTTGCGTTTTGCTTCGGCTGTAAGCGTTCCAGTTCGTAATATAAGATCAAAAAGCCTTGGTTTTACGTGGGTACGCAAGATTCATGAGTTTCGGGCCGCCAAACAAGTCTCCATCGAATGCAAATTCGCTTTTTATCGAAATCGGTTATTAGCGTTTTGCTTCTTATGTAGGTGTTCTATCTCGTAATATGAGATCGAAAAGCCTTAGTTTTACATTAATACGCAAGATTCATGCGTTTCGGGTCGCCAAACAAGTCTCCATCGAATGCAAATACGCTTTATATCGAAATCGAACATTAGCGTTTTGCTTCGGCTGTCGGGGTTCCAGTTCGTAATATAAGATCAAAAAGCCTCAGTTTTACATAAATACGCAAGATTCATGCGTTTTGGGCCGCCAAACAAGCCACCATCGAATGCAAAGTCGCTTTATATCTAAATCGATCATTTGCGTTTCGCTTCGGCTGTAACGGTTCCACTTCGTAATATAAAATCAAAAAGCCTTAGTTTTACGTAAATACGCAAGATTTACATCGAATGCAAATTCGCTTTATATCGAAATCGAACATTAGCGTTTTGCGTCCGCTGTAGGCATTTCAGCACGTAATTTGAGATAAAAAAGCCTTCGTTTTACATAAATACGCAAGATTCATGCGTTTCTAGCTGCCAAACAAGCCCCCATCGAATGCAAATGCGCTTTATATCTAAAACGACTATTTGCGTTTTGCTTCGGCTGTCGGCGTTCCAGTTCGTAATATTGTTACGTTGCGAATTTTTCTGCCGGATCAACATTTCGAAGTTTGTTTACCTCAGAAATCCCGATCAGTGGAGTGAGCGACTCATAACGGGTTTTCATTTGTTGCTCCGCAATTTAAACCGGAATGCGCCGGCTAGGGACCGGAGCTCTATATTGGATTGTGTATTTCTGTGTATATGTGTGTGGTAGTCGATTAACTTAACTGGTTTTCAATATTTTGTAGGCAGGTGATGAGCTTGATGGGCGTAGCGGGTTTTTTTGACGCTAATCGAGGATCACTGTCTCGTCTGACGCCGAATCCGCGGGAACCACCGTTGAATCGCTGCCGTCGGTTGCAGAGGGGTCCTGAAGATCGCCGTCCTCACCAATTGGAGCTGTTGACAACGAATGTTTCCAAGTGGCCGTCCCGATGAGCCTGACGCCGGGTGGATCCTCGCGTTTCAGAATGACACGATGATCGTTGCAAATAACGTTGGACACGATGGTCGGTATTTTTTCGGCGTTAGGCTTTTGCTGCGCGGTAGTGGGGTTTTCACAGGGAATGTTTGCAACACTGCTCCACCAGTCCGAGCACAATGAGTATATATGGCCGATTTGAATTATTGAACCGATTATTGAATGCTTGAGCTAATGCCTTGCGAATAGCGAATTTACTGCCAGCACGTTTACGACCCATGACGTGAAGAAGATAAGGCGAACAATTCTCGCTTGCAACAATTAATAGGTTGTTCCATGTTTTAATTATTTGGAGGAATACCCGAGGGCACGCCAAAGAGCCCCACGAGGTATTGTTAAGTTTGGATGAAAACAGGATTTACCCGAGGGTACGCCAAAGAGCCGCACGAGGTAAAGGATATTATACTAGGTAAAGAACAGAAGAATACTAAAGGTTTGAAAGTGGGGGAGATGACAAACGTGAATTGCTCGCACGTAATGGAATTCACTATTCCATTTTATGAAATCCCCTCGAACTGCTGGTTCAAATTCGCCATTCGACGATTTCCTAGTTCCGATTATACACTAGCAAAATGGACGAATAAAAGGTCGACCTCTGTCTCATACTCGCAAATGTTAGAACGGTTATTAGAACTGTTAATTATTTTTAGGATTGGGAATACCCGGGGGCACGCCAAAGAGCCCCACGAGATATTGGAAGTTTTATGATAATAGCGGGATTTACCCGAGGTGCACGCTAAAGAGCACCACGCGGTAAAGGGTATTGGGTTATAAACCATAAGAATGCTAGTGTTGTATCCCGGGTACCTCGACACCCCGATTATTGCGGCAACGCTATGGCGCAATAATCGAAGTAAGCAACGGCACACAACGAACACACCTCATTGCGAAATAATAACAAAATCACGGAGGTCACCGTTCTGTCAAGTCAGCATTTAGGCAATCGCGCGCGACTCGGTAATTAGAGCATCGGCTCGGTAATTGCCGAGTCAGGTATTACGCAATCGGAGCGTCTCTCAATTCTGTGCGAAGACAGAATCTAGAGCGATATTTGTTTGCCCAAATATCGGAGATATAAACAAGATAATGTAAACCGTAGAAACATAGCATAGGGTCCAATTATTGTAGCAACACCGGTTGCACAATCATCGAGGCACACGAGCTAGCGTCGCTGCAAGGCCGCGACGGAATTCACCGTACGCTGCGTCGGCACTTGAGTAACCCCGAGCGACTCGGTACCAGAGCACCTGCTTGGTCAAAGATGTCGAACTAAAAACAAACTCCAAATTTCACTCTCAAGGAAGCGAGGATTTGGAAAGATATTAGTTTACCAAAATAACGTAAACGATAAACATTTCAACAATATTAAGCTGACGTGTCTGCTCTCCCATCGATATATAAGGGATGGGAAGCAGGCACTCATCAGTCTCTTCGGAACTCCTGATTCTTACGGTTGACTATAGTAATACACTTCAAGCCAAGTTCGGACTCGATAAGTGGGTCGGGTGAATTGTAACCCCTTATCGAGTGATTAACGCCCGATTGCCGTTAATCCAGCAAGTGTATCGGGCGTACCGAGTGTACCAGCGATTGGTAATTCTAAAGGACAAACGTAAGCATAAACAGAGCTTTAATAGCTAAGCTTAAAAGTATCAATGGATAACTCATAAATCGATTAATATCCATACTGTGTAATAATCAAGCATGAACAGATAAAATAATAAAGCACCGAGGCACCGAGAGCTTTTACCGAAGAGTAGAATATGGGACTCTGTTCGGGCAACCAGAGAACCTTAATCGAAGGTTCCTGGTGAGCATTGTTATATAGAGAATATAGCAATGCAACCTTTGTAAAACTCTCGTGATAAATGTGTTTGTCAAACGTATAAAATATGTAAACCTCTGGTTACACGAATAAATTGTTAAATAAATATTGTTAATTGAATAAAACTACATTTGTACTTCACTTGGGTTCCAACCCTTTACTGAGCACATCCCCAACCTTCCGAGCTAACGGCTCGCGCACAGAACCCACACTAGCTACCTGAGTTCTGCGGCATAACACTAGAAGTTATGAAATGCGGAGTTTTACGAGTATGAATGATCGCGCCCTTTTGTATTTACCAATATTTTTTTTACATTTTAAGATTTATACACTGTAGCGCTTTTCCCGGACAGGCAAAAGCCTACCAAAACTCCCACGGTCTCTCCCCTTAATTTTCTCCCTCAATCAGGGATGGGCGGCAGGGGCGCGAGCGCCCCGGGGAAAGATGTCGAGGAAAACCTCCCGGCTTCGCTGCGGCCTTCTCGAGGGCAGAGTGGTCTGGGCAAGCGACCTGACGTTCGGGGTATCCCGGGTTACGGGAAATGAGCAACAAAACACACTATTACGGGAACCACGACTCGACACTTTTATTTCCAACCAAAACGAATTCAGCACAAAATTCCTAAAGAGGGGAAAAACCGGAGTGCCCGGAGTAAAACCCTCGTCCCGTAATCTCACAATATACAATAATATTTCTCGCGACAAAAGTTATCCGTCCCATACCCGGGACCTGCGCTCCTGCACACACACACACACACACCGTGCGGTCGCGTCCCGCGAAACGTCCAAATTTGCGACACGCGGAATTATCAGCGTAAGTTATCCATGCAAAATCGCAAAATCACCCATACAAAGCACGCACCCGGCCCGATAAACGCGGCACACACACTCTCTCAATCCCGCGCGGGGACAAGTCCCGCGAACGACGACTTAACAATCAGGCAATTCCGTGAGAAACCTCTCCAAGGCGACCAAACTAAGACTCGATTAATAAACTAGTAAAAAAAACCCGGAAACAATAATTCAGGCCGCGGCCCCGAGTAAAACCGTCCTCGATTTAACGGACTCGCCGCGCGATAAACTGTCCAAACACACACATACACGCATCGATTCACGGCGATCGCGTCTCTCCCGGAACGGCCGAATGGAGCACGCCGACGAGTACAATTCCTTTACAATAATCACATGCCCGATTCGGGACTTTCGGCGTACAACACAATAGCAATAATGAGATACAATAATTATCAAAGTCCTCGGACGCAAGCTCACCGGTTCAACGACGTAATTCTCGAAGGCAACGGCCAAGATATGGGTCGCCGCACGAATAAGGAAAACTTCCCTCCTTCCTTCCTTCCTTCCAATAATTAGCGCTGTCACACGACTCGCTTGCTCGGGCTTACAACGGTGAAATGCCTCGAGGCCTCGCCCTCGATCGCGCTCGATACTCTTCCCCTCGCCCTCCCGCCCCTGCCTAATCGCGACACTCCTCGTCCATTTTGGAACATTTCCGGGACTCGCATCTTCACGCGCTCGCTGTCTCTCGCGCGACGCTTGGTAACG
Organism: Stenichneumon culpator; assembly: GCA_964017025.1. Classification (NCBI taxonomy): domain Eukaryota; kingdom Metazoa; phylum Arthropoda; class Insecta; order Hymenoptera; family Ichneumonidae; genus Stenichneumon; species Stenichneumon culpator. The sequence continues at coordinate 9,681,897 of OZ024771.1, forward strand.
GCCAGCGGCTTACTATAGTCTCGCACGCGTACAATATACAGTTCGCAACGTCGAGACCTTAAATTATTTCGCACGCTGAGTTGCCGCTCGTGCCCGGGACCTCTCACGGTACTCAATCCCCGCGATTACGAGGCCGGACACAACTTCCATCCCGATGCCTCGATCTTCTCCGGCAGCTCGGACTCCGGCAGCTGCCGAACCGATGAAAATCTCCCGGTCGTCCCGTAGTCTCCTCGACGATGACATCCGCGACTCCGGCAGCAGGGGGACGAGATACGCCGTAGCACGAACTTTCTTTCCACCGATTCCCGAATCTCTCGATGCTCCCGTCCGATGCCACTCTCGTTCCGACCGTCAATCGCCGATCCCGGCATACATGAAACGCGTTCAAAAAAACATTAAAATTCGCTCACCCGTACAACCAGACCCTACGGAGTCGCCCTGTGTGAGTCCGAGCGAGCGAGCCGCATCGACCTACGTAGCCACGCTACAACACTTATCTGTAAGATCTTACTCGTGAATGAGAGGACAAGTAGTTCGGTTGAATAGTCACAAATTTTTATTAGTCGTAGAATTGTTATATGCCGATTTTATACTTGTATTATTATATTATAGAAACGATCGCGAAAGGTATTTTATGACGGTGAAATACCGCCTGGTCGCAGCCAGGTACCGAACACGATTTTATTTCGGATGAACAACTGTCGTAAAGACTCTAAGTCTTAATTGACAATTAATTACAACAATAGTAATACCGGTGTCGCGTGAGTCTCTTCAAGAGCACTCTTAGAGTCGAACGCCGGAGATGAGAGTCGAAGAAGAACTAATCTGTCTGGATGTTGGAGGGACCCGCGAGTCTCCTGAGCCTCTGCTCAGTGATGGGGAGGGCCGTCGCTGATTTGCCCGGTCCCATTGGAGAATGCTGTGCTGCCTGTGTCGTACCGTCGTGGTGATCCGACGCTCGCAGTGGCTGCGACGGGTGCTGGAGGGGGTGCCCGCTTGTGCCCCGCTGCCGCCGTACCGTCCTCCGAGTGGGGGACGCCTTGGTCTCACGGCAGCGCGATGGCTACGAGTGGGGGCCGCCTTTGTCTTACGGTAGCTGTGCTGATGCTGCATCCCACGGTCTGAGTTTCTCGAACCGCCTTATCCATTGGAGCTTCGTGGACGGCCGTATCGTGCCTTTGTCCGATCGCACGGTAGCTGTGCTGATGCTGCATCTCACGGTCTGTGTTTTCTCGGACCGCCTTATCCATTGGAGCTTTGTGGAAGGCCTTATCGTGCCTTTGTTCGGTCGCACGGTAGATGTGCTGATGCTGCATCCCACGGTCTGAGTCCCAACGGCGAAGTTTTCTTGGATCTTCTTATCGACGGGACTTCGCGGAACGCCTTATTGTGCCCGCGTCCGGTCCCACGGCGGGTTCTGTCATCCGATATTTATTGCGCTGTACTATATTGCTAAATAACAATTAGCGGCCTAGTGTATATATTCTATATATCTATTATAATTATTTAATGCTTTATACTTGAACAATTATTATTGACCATTCTTGGTTAACAATTTTACATGTGAATCATATGTACACCGTTATTTATATATGTCTAATTATTTGTTTGTACTTATTTCAAACTATCGCAACCTATTACTTGTAAATAACAATTGTAATTATTTATTACTTATACAGTGACTCCAACTCAATCGCGGAATGGTTGTAAAACAACCGTGAAGCGACTGCAAAATGACAGTAAAAACGAATTATCGCAAATGTATTTCATATTCATGAATTTTGATTCTAAGTATGTTAACAACCATATTATTGGTGATTATTTGTATTAACTGAATAAAAATGAAATTGAACTGTTATTATTTAACGCCATTGCACATCGTTTTAATAACGATATTCCAATGTTTTGCGTATTTTCAATGGTTATGAAGTTATTTTATGACAAAATTGTTTATTGTTAACAATGCTTATTTGTTATTTGTTTTGCGCCACCGAATGCTGTTTCTATATGACATTTTGGCGTTGCGCGTATTAGGTCTGTCCTGAAATTTATTTATTAATAACTTTACTTATCGTTAATAATGTTTATTTAATGAAGTTAAAATTTCCAATGATTGGTAGTCGTGTGTCTAGTCATCATGTAATTTTTCAAGCAATTCGCGCTGTATGTTAGCTCTAGAGAATTAATTTTCGTATTTGTCAAGGTCATATGCCCTTTCCCAAAAAAACTACTCGCAGTGTTCAAGGGAGTTGTCAAAACGTTAAAACACAGTAGGGGTTTGTTACTCGTGACGATTTTCCCTTTCTGCTAGCGTGCTCAGATTTTGCAAGAGACTTCGCATATGTTTTTCATAGCGACTTAAAGTTTACTAACTTTCTTGGACTTCGCCTGTGGCTATATGTTTATTTATTACTGTTTTCCGCCGTCGGACGGCGCTTTCATATGACAATTATGCTTTGTGTGGCTCAAAAGGATGTTTTAAAAATTATTTATTGATAACTCTATTTAATATTAGTTAAGTTTCCACATGATTTCATGCCGGCAAATGTCGTTTATATAACGGCAGTCTGGCATCGCGAATGTTTCGAAAATTATTTGTTAATTTCCATTTATTGTTGATAATATATACTTATTGTCAACTGTATTTCAATAATTGTTCAACGGATCTTAAAAGTTCCTTTTAATTTTGAGTTGAAACTAGAAAACTTAAATAGTACCCTCGAGGGCGGTGACGTTTTCACCCCTCGAGTGGAGATTTCTTTTTCCTGAGCTGCAAAATAGTGCTCACCTCGGCACAGAAAATATCCCACCCCCCCCCCCCCCCCCCCAGTACCCCGTATACCGACTTAAATTCTTTTTTTTACGATTATTATTGTTCCTGCCGCTGTTTCGCGAATCGTCACCACTCGCGAATATCTTGTTGGCAAGTAAGTACTCCCGTCGCCCATATTTACCCCGAACATTGTATTGATTTCGCCGCATTTTCGTTAATACGCCCTGTATTTTTGCACTGTAACCCCTGCCATTTTTTTTCCCACCCCCTTTCTCTCCGTTACTTCTCTTCTTGTTTTTTTTTCCTTTCTTTTCTTTTTTCCTAGCTTTTCCGTCCCCGACGCCAGCCCCGAACCCGCGCCATCTAGTTAAATATTTATTTCTTTTATTTCGTTTTTTTTTATTTTCAACCCCCCGATTCATTCTCTGCCGTGAATAATGGCGGATGCCCCAGGCAGCGTAACGACCGCTGGAGTGACCACCCCGACTACCACTAGCATTACCACGGCTGGACCTCAACCCCCAACCCAATCTCGAACATCCACCCCCCCGCCCGAAATGACAGCCCCCCCTCCGGCCCCCGTTGATACTGCCCTCTACAGGGAGGTGAAAAAAATTAAAGTGGATTTAACTCGCTTCCGCAATGTGAGCGAGTTGATACGGCTCTGCGACCATGCCGGGCTAAGTGTCACGGGAACCGCAGAGGACTTAATAGACCGGTATTGGCGATACGAGGTTCGCCGTCGTTATCGGAACGTTCAAGTAGAGTGGGACCCCGTGGAAGACGAACGTAGGTTGGGTTCACCGTTCACGTTGTCATCCGCGCTAGTAGAGCCCGAGCTTAACGGGACGTTACGCTCCCACCTCGCCCGGATAGACCTGAATGCCTCGCAAGCCCAGCTCGCCACCCAAGCCCCCCCCCCCGACTGCCGACCCCTTGCCGGAACCCAACCCCCTCAACAATCCTTACCCACCGGTCAAACCCTAGGGCCGTACCAGGACCCCATCACCTTCGACCATAGTGACGACTTACTGTCCCTACACGACGAACTCATCCCCCAACACCCCCCCCCCTACAACCCACCCTCGCCCCAGCCCCCACCGTAACCTTTCACCCTCGATTCGTGACCCCTCAAATAACCCCACGGCCAACCCCAGCCCGAATTCCCGCAAGAGCCCCCCTTGTTTCCGTCCCCCAACCCCAGCCCCAAGCCCCACCCCGTTCCCACGATACCTTCTATATCCCTCCCCGTACCAACCCCCAGCACAACAGCACTCACCTACGACCTCCCTTTCGAACTCCCCTTCGACAGCCCCAGTCCTTCCAACCCCCAGCCCCAAGTTTCGTGGCCCGGGATACCGCCGGGATAGACCACTTTCGCCGGTTCGGTCCCAAATTTGCGGGACGACGTACCGACGATGGGGAAGAGTACCTCCTGCGGCTATACGAGTACTGCGCAAGCCGTGCGTATACCGAGGAGGAATTACTCCGCATGCTCCCTGAGTCCTTCACCCAGGAGGCACTCATGTGGTACCGAGTTAACCGCGACGCCTGGACGTCGTATGAGGAATTTGTGTTCCACTTCCGGGCACGATTCGGACATAGTGACCTCCAGGAAAAGCTTCGTCGCGAGGTCGAACACCGAACCCAAGGTCCGGGTGAGCCCAGTGGGGAATATCTCACAAAGATGAGAACATACTTCAGTTTCCTCAGCCCCCCCCTCACCCTAGACGCCCAGCTCGACCTCTGTTACGAAAACCTACACCGCGACCTAGCCTTCCACCTCGAACGCGCCGACATCGCGGACTTCCTTGACTTTCAGTTAAGGTGTCGACGCATAGAGTCCATGTTGGAACGAAAAAGAAACTACCGACCTCCCCCGCCCCAACCCAGTCCGTCCTCCCCTCCGCTGCATTTACGCCCCAGAGTAAATCGTACGCGAGAGCAGCCGCGATACAGCCAAACCCGACCCCTGAAGTAATTCCCGCCGCCCCTGCTGCCTCATCCCCAGTCCTACCAGCACTACAGCCAGCCCCAAAAACCCCTCGAGTTGCCACTCCTACAGGAGACCTTCAAGCCGTTCCCCCACCCCTGATGGCCGTCCAAGTTGAAAGCCCTTTCCCCACCCCTAACCCCCAGCCCGACGCCAGACCCCCTAGAGTTCAGTCAGCCACCGTCCGCTGTTACAACTGCCGGGAACAGGGACATATCTTCAGGTAGTGCCCTCAACCCCGTGGCAATTTCTGCGCCGTATGCGGCCTCCCCGGATACAACGCAAATTCGTGCACCCGTTGCCGACGAACCCGTGAGGGAAACCTCTCGGGGGGAGGACAGTAGAGGCCTCCCCCGGGATACAAAACCCTACAACCCTTGACCTCGCCGACACCATTGACTCCCGTACACCCCGACAGTTCCCGCTACCCACCACACCCGATCGACCCGAAGACTACAGAGAGGATGACCGCCACTTCCTAATCCTAAACCTTTCCGGACACCCTGTAGAAGCCCTCATCGATTCAGGAGCCACGCGTTCCTTCCTAGGAGTAACCCTTGCCAAATCCCTAGAAGTTCCGATAAGACCCGCCACCGGAGAAGTACGCGTTGCCAACAACGCCATCGTCCCCGTGGTGGGAGATATAAGACTCTTTTTTGAGATTGACGGAAAAATTTGGCCCCTGGACATGCGTGTCGCACCCTTGGGGTACGATGCGATTCTAGGGAGAGATTTTTGTAAGCTGTTAGGCTTACAAATAGATCACCTGAACGACACGTGGCGTACTCCCACAGGACGTCCCCGAAAGTTCGCCACGCATGGTCACATCCCCATGGTCGTGTCAGCCCACCCTGAATTCGCCGGCTTGGTGGAAATCACTAAAAGTACGGAGGACCAATTAAAGTCACTGTTAGACCGTCTAGTGAAACCTCCCACCACGGGAACGTTAAGTCGTACATCCCTTATCCGCCATTCCATCGATGTCGATAAACATCCCCCGATCCGCCAACGCCCCCGAACGATATCCCCTTTCCTTTTGCGAATTGCCCAAGCCGAGGTCGATAAAATGCTCGGCGAACAGGTGATCGAACCCTCAGACAGCGGATGGCTCAGTAACCCTGTGATAGTCCCGAAGCCCAACGGCAAACACCGTTTTTGCATTGATTACCGCGACGTGAATAAAGTCACACGCAAAGACGCGTACCCATTACCCAACCTGGACCGGAAATTAGACGGCCTCCGCCGTGCCCAACATATTTCCAAGCTAGACCTGAGCCAAGCCTACTTCCAAGTCCCGTTAGACCCGAAAAGTAGACCCATAACCGCCTTTGCAGTCCCTGGACCTGGCCTTTTCCAATTTACCCGCATGCCCTTTGGACTGACGAACGCCCCTGCGACATTCCAACGACTGATGGACAGACTGATAAGACCCGAATGGGAGCCCCATGTATTTGCGTACATAGACGACGTGATCATCGCCACGGAAACGGTCGATGAACACTTCGAGTATTTGACTCTCGTGTTAACCGCGATTAAAAACGCGGGATTGGAAATTAACCGAGAGAAGAGTTCGTTCTTCTGTCCCGAGATGAAATATTTGGGATACTTAATTACGAAAGACGGACTGAAGACTGACCCCGACAAGATTGCCCCGATCCTGAAATACCCTGCTCCGAAAAACCTTAAACAATTACGCCGATTTCTCGGAATGATCGGATGGTATGCTCGCTTCTTAGGTGACATTTCCAAGCACAAAGTCCCCCTCGTGCGACTCCTGGAGAAGGACGCACAGTGGCAGTGGGGAGAAGAACAGAGCATAGCATTCGAAGCATTACGGACAGCCCTGACCCAAGCCCCAGTTTTAGCCCGCCCCGATTTCACCAAGCCCTTTACCGTCCACACCGATGCCAGCGATGTAGCCATCGGAGCTGTCCTCACCCAAGAGTCCCAGCGCGAAGAACACCCCATAGTATTTTGTAGTCGAGTTCTCTCCCAAGCCGAGAAAGAGTACAGTGTGACCGAAAAGGAGTGCCTAGCCGTTCTGTGGGCCGCAAAGAAGTTGCGGCCGTACCTAGAAGGCACCTCTTTTCGCGTGATAACGGATCACAGCAGCTTGCGCTGGCTACGAAATGTTAGAGACCCGTCGGGAAGACTTGCGAGATGGGCATTGACCATGCAAGACCTCGACATGGATATTGTTCATCGCAAGGGAGCCCTGAACGTCGTGCCCGATGCCCTATTCCGAATGTTCGAGGGAACACCCGAAGCCCTTGCCACAATAGGCGAATCGATACACCCTTGGTACCTCGAACAAATGAAAAATGTCAGCCAATTCCCCTCCAAATACCCCGATTGGAAACTCGAGGATGGTCGACTATACCACCACCGACCACACCCTGTGATACACCCTACCCTGGTAGACCTGGACTCCTGGAAGTTAGTCCTGCCCTGTGATGCCCGACAGAAAGCTATACGAGACGCCCACGATAATCCCCAGTCCGGCCATTTAGGCATAGATAAGACCTACCATCGCTTGACCCAAGACTTCGCCTGCCCCGGAATTTTTCAAGACGTCGCGCAGTTTGTGCGACGATGCCCAGTCTCTCAACTCAACAAAGTGCAGCAGACTGCACCTGTTGGGTTGATGAGAGAAAGGACGACCGAAGGCCCGTGGACAGTCGTCGCTGCCGACGTCATGGGACCGTTCCCCCCGAGTAAAAATAGAAGCAGATACGTCGTTGTATTTCAAGATTCATTTACGAAATATATCGAAGCCCAACCCCTAAAAACCGCGACCGGACCCACCATAATGACTGCCCTAGAAAAATTAATTCTGAACCGTTGGGGATGCCCCCGATATCTCCTGACAGACAACGGTACAGAATTTGTAAACCGATATATGACCACACAGTTATCCCAATACAGCATCCGACAGACCACCATTCCTCCCTACCATGCCCAAGCCAACCCCGTCGAACGAGTTAATCGAACCCTTAAGACCATGATTATTTCCTATATAGGCGACGACCACCAGACATGGGATGCCCACCTCCCCGAATTGTGCTTTGCCCTCAACACCGCCGTCCAAGCCTCCACTCAGATGACCCCTGCCTTCCTAAATTTCGGTCGAAACCCTCGCCCTGCAAAAAGCATCCGGAATGAGATACCTCCCCCGACCGTCGAAGACCGGACAGACCCAGCCGTTTGGAAAAATCGAATGACCCGACTGCCCTTAATTCACGACTGGGTGCACCGTAATTTATCCCTAGTTGCACGACGACAGGCGCGATATTATAACCAAGGGCGATCCGATCGAGAGTATAACGTAGGAGACTTGGTACTCCGAAAGAATCGCGTTCTTTCGTCCGGCGCGCAAAATTTTGCTGCGAAGCTTGCCGCTAGATACCGCAGACCCTATGAAATTACCAATAAGCTGTCCCCTGTTGTTTACGAATTAAATATACCCTCCAAAAATATCCGCCCGAAAGTCCATATTAGAGATTTGAAGCCCTATCACCCTCCTCCAAACATCGCAGACATTCCCCCGTTAGGCCTGAATCCAGCCACCCCCCCCCTTGCCCCAGCCCCGGATAATAGTCAGACCCTAAAGTCCCCTTCCCCGTCATTACAGAATGGAGAGACTGCCCTGGATGACGAGCCGACACGGACGCGGCGGACTCCGCACAACCGAAGCCCGTCGGGACGCCATCGGGTATCAACTACCGGAAATCGAGACACAGCCAGCCAGGACGACCCAGAAGCCAGTCCGATACCAGACCCAGCTGCCAACACCAACCCCGCCACCGACGAAGCCCCAGAGAAGCCACGACGTCCCCGAGGTCGCCCTCGTGGGAGCGTTAACCGACCTCCCGCCCCCCCCCCCCCCCGGAACGCAGCTACCAGCTGCGCCGCCGACAGCCCTAAGATAGCCTCGAAAAATACCCCCCCAGCTTGTCCCCATCCCCTTGCCCACGCCGGCGCCATCCCCAAGCTGGTGCTAACCCTCCCCTCAGGTCCCCTGTACCACGGCCCCACCATCACGTACCCCCCGAAAGCCCCAAAACCCAGCCCCACTCCCCAAAAACCCAACCCTCCCCCTGCTCCCCTCGTGACCCGCCACCAACCCGCCCCCCGTATACTTCCCGCCCGTCCCCAAGCCCCAGCATTAATGTCCCTACCCCTAGCGCCCCCAGCTCCCCAGACCCGCACCCTCTCCCGAACCCCGAGTCCCCAAGCGCCAAGGAGACCCAAACCCCCCGTGCCCGCCCTGATGTCCCTCCAATTCACCCCCCCTGTCAGCCCCAAACCCGAACAAGGCCATGTAAGGCACACCCCACGATGTTGGAACTGTGGGAAGTCCGACCACCGCTCCACGAAATGTCCGACCCGTATTGAGAACCGTCCCCGACCGCCCCATTAAAAGACAGTCCCGCCAAAAAAAAAAAAAAAACCCTACTATCTTTCCCGTTGACGACCACCGCTTATCATCTTTTTCTTCTCCATCTCATTCAATGCTCTTCCCATCCGTTATTCTCTTCCCGATTCCCCCCCCCCCCCCCGCCCCTCAGTACTTGCCGCCAAGAGGCCGATTATTTAGTTTTCTTGTCTGAGTTAATTATTTTCTTTTGTACGATTCTTCTTATCGTTGTATTATTTTCTTTTTTTTTTGTGATATGATCTCACGACTGTCATTCCACACCAGCGGTACCAAAGAGCTGTTTTACTTTTAGTTGTGTGGATGACAGGTGTAAATATGAGGAGAAGACTGAGGACGAGTAAACCGGTATTATTAAAATTACCAGATTGCATTCCTATATTTGTCTTAGACCCGCCAGCCCCCTTCACCCCTCCCAGAAATCCTACCCTGTTCGTCCCCGGTATGAATGTGTTGCTCAAGTCGTCAGGAGACGTACTTTCGGCAAGTGGGGGGGAGTTGTGACGTGGTGCGTCACAAGTTTTCCCCAACGTGGCTCGACGTCCCACCACTCACCTAGGGAAATAAACTAGAATTAGGATCTACTACTTAAGCAACGACTTTTATTATTGTAACCTCCCTCCCCCGACTTACCCTCATCCCCTGCCACCCTGTCAGTCCCTCGACTCACTCAACGAAGCCCTCGCAACTCACTGAAGGCTCGTCGCAGCCTCACCGAAGACCAACGAAGACTCGTCGCAGCACCCCGAAGACCATCACAGCCCATCGAAGACCACCGCAGAACATCTCAGCCCATCGAAGACTGGCCTACGCCCTGGATTGACCCTGTCACCGACAGCCCGACTCCGACAGACCTGAGGGACGTGACCAATGTGTCAGAAAATACACCTGGGTCACCTGCACGGCACTAACTTCCGAACGTGCCCGACACTCCGGTACACGGATGAAACTTCGCTGTCCCGTCCCTTGGGAGCCACTACGAAGAAAACTCCACCCGTCTGACCCACCATGGACAGCCCGGAACCCGACGACACACTCCCGGCTCGAAATAACGAGTGTAAACCGACGAGCTATGTCGTGCGGGCAAACACCGTAAAATTCCACCCGAGCTGTCAGTGCGACACTTCGGCTGAGCGCCGCGAGGAACCAGCACCTCTCGACGTTGAGAATATTCGGCGATCGATAAGCCAATCGATGCCGAGGATGCGCGCGCCGAGCGTCGCGACAGGCCTTCCGTCGCGACGAATATTCGCAATCGGCCGCAGCCAATTACGCCGCCCACCGTCAAGCTAGTCCCGAGACTGACCAATCCATTCTCGCCAGAGGAATCGCGATTTGCAAGACCGACCCTAAGGTCGGAGACGAAGCCGGAAACGGCATGGCTTTCTTCACTTCGAGCCACGGCGTGTGAGAGAGCGATTGTGTGTGACAGGCGAACAGTATTATACGAAAAGTTTTTTTGGAATTTATATCGACCCGGCAAGCCACGTTATACCCGACTCCTTCGTGGAGAGTTACCGCAGTTATCACGACCAAAATTGTACGCCCACGGACACGAATTGGGCCAAATATTGGAGTCATATCGAACCGGAACGACCAAGGAATATCGAACGGACTTGAGTGAGAGCGTGATCGCACGGATTATTGTAAGCGATACGAATCGTAAGAGACCGGTTGAGCGAGTACTTTTTGAGTTTCCCTTCCCCCATTTCTACCAGATTGACTAATGTGAGGAAATCCGGCACGAGACCGTCATTCCATGCTCGACCCGAAGGTCTCTCGCCCATTAAGAGCATACGCAACGAAGCCCACCTACTTCCATGTTGCGATATATTTTGCCCCGCAGAGGCCAACCTCAATAGAGGTGCGCACGATTGACCACCGGCAATCGGCTGGCAAGCACCTCCCCTGCGATACCTTTCACTGACACCTCTTACGGGTGCTGGTTAACCACCCGGGGTAAGCCAAAGCGAGAGTCCCCTTCTCTCGTCGGACGCGTCACCAACCACGTCGTCTATCACACGTAGGTCCCCAAAAATATATGAACCACATGGGCTAGCTGGTCAGCCCACTCCTTTCGGAACAAGGCATATTCCAGAACCTTTATTTGATACCCCGCGGGGATGAGGGCACCTGATTTAAGCATCAGGATGACATCAGAACGATTGGCTTCGTCCGGGCCTGCTTCCAGACAATCTCATGCACATTCGAACCATGAGATCGCTGACCAGCGACTCGTAAACCAGGCGTGAACTCACGATTCGCAATACATGCGATCGCTCCTAGAACACACCCGCGGATATGGGCACACTGGGTTTTAACGCCTGGGATCCATTTTGCTCTCTCCGAAGAGAGATTATCGACGCGAGCCCCTCGAAGGCCAGATCACAGACTTGGCGCACAGTGGCTATAAGTTTCGCTTATGCCGCCCGTTTAACATAAAGAGTACGCTCTGGGCACATTGTGGTAACGCACTGTCAACGCTTTTCAGGGCTCGAGCGCTCGTCCACAATGTGTGACCCCCATTGCCCCACATTTATGTCCGCATCTCTACCAGATTGACTGTCCCATTTCCCACATTCTCCTGAAAATTTGCCCGTCACCCCCCGGGTAATTTTACGTGATTTTCTTATTGTATTATCTTCGACCGTCGATCACCGGCTGCCACGTGCGCCGGCATTTTGCTCTATATTTCTCGTGTGCGCGTGAGTGGTGGCGATCGCGGAGATTTACAGCGCGCGACCGTTAACGTATTTTCCCCTACCCCCCGAGACTAGAAAATCGTTTCACCGTTATATAACTTTTCTTTTGTTTTGTTGTAATTATCGAAATTTACCGTATTTTTTTGTGTGCCGAGGTAATATTGTCAAGAAGCCCTGGACAGTGCCTGCGGCCTGAGAAGTCCCATCCCCCTCCCTCCCCCGTTCTCGCTAGCCGAGTGACGTAGAAGGCAATAGATTTTGTTTCTTTTTTTTCTTTCTTTTTTTGAACTCGATTAACTAAATCGAGAGTCACGGTAAGTGATTGTTCCCCGAGTTTTGAGATTTTTTTTTGAGTTGCTAACGTCAGACCAGCATTGTGTAGAATATCCACCGGCCAGCCCCCTCCTCCCCTCCCCTTCCCTGCGACCGACCTGGCGAATTGCCGTCCCGGCGATTACAATAAGTTATATTATTTTCGTACGTTTTTTTTGTTACTGATCATTTTCCGACTGCCTTATATTTTCTTTTGAGTGGTAATTATTTTCCGATTTCTTTATTTTTCTACGAGAGTTCACCATATTCCGATTTTCTTAATTTCCCCGTGTATTGAGTATTTTTCTATTTTCTTAGTTTTCCCCCGGGTATCTATTATTTTGTCACCTTCTCATTGTTATCTGCGCATTGATTATTTTCCGACCCCCCGTATTTCGCCCGGCGTACTAATTATTTTTTTTCCACCTTCTTATTCGCCCTGCGTATCACTCGTTTGTTCCCCTTTCTTATCTCCCCCGCATATTGATTATTTATCGAAGTTATCTCTGAATTCTTTGCCCCCTTTTTCTTATTTTCGAATTGGTTATTATTATTGTTATTGCGAACTTTTCCCTTCTTCTTGGTTATTGTTGAGATTGTTTATTTTTGGTTATCGAATCCCTTCAACGTACCCGTAACGGCGTTGAAGCGGCAGTATTTACTGATTACTTTGTTATTATGATTCACCGAACCGTTTATTATTAAAAGTCATTTTTCTACGTTTCTACACAAAACTCTGGAGTATTATTTCCCCCTTCCCCTCACCCTATATTTCCCCGATTGACCCGTCTGGAAGCGTCAAATACCTGGAAGTATCATCACAAGCTGTAGGCGCTCGAGGGCATATTTTGAGATTACAAACCATTCGTTTTACGTAAATACGCAATATTCATGCATTTCGAACCTCCAAGCCAGCCCCCATCGAATGCAAAGTCGGTTTATATCGGGATCGAACATTTGCGTTTTGCTTTGGCTGTAAGCGTTCCAGCTCGTAACGCGAGATCAAAAAGGCTTAGTTTCACGTAAATAAGCTAGATTCATGGGTTTCGAACCGCCAAACAAGCCCCCATCGAATGCAAAGTCGCTTTATATTGAAATCGAACATTTGCGTTTTGCTTTGGCTGTAGGCGTTCCAGCTCGTAATGCGAGATCAAAAAGGATTAGTTTTACGTAAATAAGCAAGATTCATGCGTTTCTAACCGCCAAACAAGCCCCCATCGAATGACAAGTCGGTTTATATCGAAATCGAACATTTGCGCTTTGCTTCGTCTGTAGGCGTTCCAGCTCGTACTGCTAGATCAAAAAGGCTTAGTTTTACGTAAATAAGCAAGATTCATGCGTTTCGAACCGCCAAACACTCCCCCATCGAATGCAAAGTCACTTTGTTTTGAAATCGAACATTTGCGTTTTGCTTCGGCTGTAGGCGTTTCAGCTCGTAATGCGAGATCAAAAAGCCTTTTTTTACGTAAATTCGCAAGATTCATGCGATTCTAGCTGCCAGACTATCCCACGTCGGATGCAAAGTCGCTTGATATCGGGATCGAACATTTGCGTTTTGCTTCGGCTATAGGCGTACCAGCTCGTAATGCGAGATAAAAAAGCCTTATTTTTACGTAAATTCGCAAGATTCATGCGATTCTAGCTGCCAGACAATCCCCCGTCGAATGCAAAGTTACTTTATATCGGGATCGAACATTTGCGTTTTGTTATAGCTGCAGGCGCTCCAGGGCGTATTTTGAAATAAAAAACCATTAGTTTTACGTAAATACGCAATATTCATGCATTTCGAACGTCCAAACCAGCCCCCATCGAATGCAAAGTCGGTTTATATCGAAATCGAACATTTGCGTTTTGCTTCGGCTGTAAGGGTTCCAGTTCGTAATATAAAATCAAAAAGCCTTAGTTGTACGTAAATACGCAAGATTTACATCGAATGCAAATTCGCTTTATATCGATATCGAACATTTGCATTTTGCGTCGGCTGTAGGCATTCCAGCACGTAATTTAAGATAAAAAAAGCCTTCGTTTTTCATAAATACGCAAGATTCATGCGTTTCGGGCCGCCAAACAAGCCCCCATCGAATGAAAATTCGCTTTATATTGAAATCGAACATTAGCGTTATGCTTCGGTTCTAGGTGTTCCCGCTCGTAATATGGGATCAAAAAGCCTTAGTTTTACGTAAATACGCAAGATTCATGCATTTCGAGCTGACAAAAGAGCCACCATCGAATGCAACGTCGCTTTATATCGAAATCGAACATTAGCGTTTTGCGTCGGCTGTAGGCATTCCAGCACGTAATTTGAGTCAACAAGCCTTCGTTTTACATTAATGCGCAAGATTCATGCGTTTTGGGCCGCCAAACAAGCCCCCATCGAATCCAAATGCGCTTTATATCTAAAACGACCATTTGCGTTTTGCTTCGGCTGTCGGGGTTCCAGCTCGTAATATAAGATCAAAAAGCCTTAGTTTTACATAAATACGCAAGATTCATGCGTTTTGGGCCGCCAAACAAGCCACCATCCAATCCAAAGTCGCTATATATCTAAATCGATCATTTGCGTTTCGCTTCGGCTGTAACGGTTCCACTTCGTAATATAAAATCAAAAAGCCTTAGTTTTACGTAAATACGCAAGATTTACATCGAATGCATAGTCGCTTTATATCTAAATCAATCATTTGCGTTTTGCTTCGGCTGTAAGCGTTCCAGTTCGTAATATAAGATCAAAAAGCCTTGGTTTTACGTGGGTACGCAAGATTCATGAGTTTCGGGACGCCAAACAAGTCACCATCGAATGCAAATTCTTTTTTTATCGAAATCGGTTATTAGCGTTTTGCTTCTTATGTAGGTGTTCTATCTCGTAATATGAGATCGAAAAGCCTTAGTTTTACATTAATACGCAAGATTCATGCGTTTCGGGTCGCCAAACAAGTCTCCATCGAATGCAAATACGCTTTATATCGAAATCGAACATTAGCGTTTTGCGTCGGCTGTAGGCATTCCAGCACGTAATTTGAGATCACAAAGCCTTAGTTTTACATTAATACGCAAGATTCATACACTTTGGGCCACCAAACAAGCCACCATCGAATGCAAAGTCGCTTTATATCTAAATCGATCATTTGCGTTTCGCTTCGGCTGTAACAGTTCCACTTCGTAATATAAAATCAAAAAGCCTTAGTTTTACGTAAATACGCAAGATTTACATCGAATGCAAATTCCCTTTATATCGAAATCGAACATTAGCGTTTTGCGTCGGCTGTAGGCATTCCAGCACGTAATTTGAGATCAACAAGCCTTCGTTTTACATAAATACGCAAGATTCATGCGTTTCGGGCCGCCAAACAAGCCCCCATCGAATGCAAATTCGCTTTATATTGAAATCGAACATTAGCGTTTTGCGTCGGCTGTAGGCATTCCAGCACGTAATTTGAGATCAAAAAGCCTTCGTTTTACATAAATACGAAAGATTCATGCGTTCTGGGCCTCCAAATAAGCCACCATCGAATCTAAAGTCGCTTTATATTGAAATCGAACATTAGCGTTTTGCGACGGTTGTCGTTCTTCCAGTTCATAATTTAAGATAAAAAAGCCTTAGTTTTACGTAAATACGCAAGATTCATGCGTTTTGGGCCGCCAAACAAGCCCCCATCGATTGCAAAGTCGCTTTATATCTAAATCAATCATTTGCGTATTGCTTCGGCTGTAAGGGTTCCAGTTCGTAATATAAAATCAAAAAGCCTTAGTTTTACGTAAATACGCAAAATTTACATCGAACGCAAATTCGCTTTATATCGATATCGAACATTAGCGTTTTGCGTCAGCTGTAGGCATTCCAGCACGTAATTTAAGATAAAAAAGCCTTCGTTTTTCATAAATACGCAAGATTCATGCGTTTCGGGCCGCCAAACAAGCCCCCATCGAATGAAAATTCGCTTTATATTGAAATCGAACATTAGCGTTATGCTTCGGTTCTAGGTGTTCCCGCTCGTAATATGGGATCAAAAAGCCTTAGTTTTACATAAATACGCAAGATTCATGCGTTTCGAGCTGACAAAAGAGCCACCATCGAATGCAACGTCGCTTTATATCGAAATCGAACATTAGCGTTTTGCGTCGGCTGTAGGCATTCCAGCACGTAATTTGAGATCAACAAGCCTTCGTTTTACATAAATACGTAAGATTCATGCGTTTTGGGCCGCCAAACAAGCCACCATCGAATGCATAGTCGCTTTATATCTAAATCAATCATTTGCGTTTTGCTTCGGCTGTAAGCGTTCCAGTTCGTAATATAAGATCAAAAAGCCTTGGTTTTACGTGGGTACGCAAGATTCATGAGTTTCGGGCCGCCAAACAAGTCTCCATCGAATGCAAATTCGCTTTTTATCGAAACGTTTTATCGAAACGTAAATACGCAAGATTTACATCGAATGCAAATTCGCTTTATATCGATATCGAACATTAGCGTTTTGCGTCGGCTGTAGGCATTCCAGCACGTAATTTAAGATAAAAAAGCCTTCGTTTTTCATAAATACGCAAGATTCATGCGTTTCGGGCCGCCAAACAAGCCCCCATCGAATGAAAACTCGCTTTATATTGAAATCGAACATTAGCGTTATGCTTCGGTTCTAGGTGTTCCCGCTCGTAATATGGGATCAAAAAGCTTTAGTTTTACGTAAATACGCAAGATTCATGCATTTCGAGCTGACAAAAGAGCCACCATCGAATGCAACGTCGCTTTATATCGAAATCGAACATTAGCGTTTTGCGTCGGCTGTAGGCATTCCAGCACGTAATTTGAGTCAACAAGCCTTCGTTTTACATTAATGCGCAAGATTCACGCGTTTTGGGCCGCCAAACAAGCCCCCATCGAATCCAAATGCGCTTTATATCTAAAACGACCATTTGCGTTTTGCTTCGGCTGTCGGGGTTCCAGTTCGTAATATAAGATCAAAAAGCCTTAGTTTTACATAAATACGCAAGATTCATGCGTTTTTTGCCGCCAAACAAGCCACCATCCAATGCAAAGTCGCTTTATATCTAAATCGATCATTTGCGTTTCGCCTCGGCTGTAACGGTTCCACTTCGTAATATAAAATCAAAAAGCCTTAGTTTTACGTAAATACGCAAGATTTACATCGAATGCAAATTCGCTTTATATCGAAATCGAACATTAGCGTTTTGCGTCCACTGTAGGCATTTCAGCACGTAATTTGAGATAAAAAAGCCTTCGTTTTACATAAATACGCAAGTTTCATGCGTTTCGAGCTGACAAAAGAGCCACCATCGAATGCAACGTCGCTTTATATCGAAATCGAACATTAGCGTTTTGCGTCGGCTGTAGGCATTCCAGCACGTAATTTGAGATCAACAAGCCTTCGTTTTACATAAATACGTAAGATTCATGCGTTTTGGGCCGCCAAACAAGCCACCATCGAATGCATAGTCGCTTTATATCTAAATCAATCATTTGCGTTTTGCTTCGGCTGTAGGCATTCCAGCACGTAATTTGAGATCAAAAAGCCTTCGTTTTACATAAATACGCAAGATTTATGCGTTCTGGACCGCTAAACAAGCCACCATCGAATCCAAAGTCGCTTTATATTGAAATCGAACATTAGCGTTTTGCGACGGTTGTCGTTCTTCCAGTTTATAATTTAAGATCAAAAAGCCTTAGTTTTACGTAAATACGCAAGATTCATGCGTTTTGGGCCGCCAAACAAGCCCCCATCGATTGCAAAGTCGCTTTATATCTTAACCGAACATTTGCGTTTTGCTTCGGCTGTAAGGGTTCCAGTTCGTAATATAAAATCAAAAAGCCTTAGTTTTACGTAAATACGCAAGATTTACATCGAATGCAAATTCGCTTTATATCGATATCGAACATTAGCGTTTTGCGTCGGCTGTAGGCATTCCAACACGTAATTTAAGATAAAAAAGCCTTCGTTTTTCATAAATACGCAAGATTCATGCGTTTCGGGCCGCCAAACAAGCCCCCATCGAATGAAAATTCGCTTTATATTGAAATCGAACATTAGCGTTATGCTTCGGTTCTAGGTGTTCCCGCTCGTAATATGGGATCAAAAAGCCTTAGTTTTACGTAAGCTGTAGGCGCTCGAGGGCATATTTTGAGATTACAAACCATTCGTTTTACGTAAATACGCAATATTCATGCATTTCGAACCTCCAAGCCAGCCCCCATCGAATGCAAAGTCGGTTTATATCGGGATCGAACATTTGCGTTTTGCTTTGGCTGTAAGCGTTCCAGCTCGTAACGCGAGATCAAAAAGGCTTAGTTTCACGTAAATAAGCTAGATTCATGGGTTTCGAACCGCCAAACAAGCCCCCATCGAATGCAAAGTCGCTTTATATTGAAATCGAACATTTGCGTTTTGCTTTGGCTGTAGGCGTTCCAGCTCGTAATGCGAGATCAAAAAGGATTAGTTTTACGTAAATAAGCAAGATTCATGCGTTTCTAACCGCCAAACAAGCCCCCATCGAATGCCAAGTCGGTTTATATCGAAATCGAACATTTGCGCTTTGCTTCGTCTGTAGGCGTTCCAGCTCGTACTGCTAGATCAAAAAGGCTTAGTTTTACGTAAATAAGCAAGATTCATGCGTTTCGAACCGCCAAACACTCCCCCATCGAATGCAAAGTCACTTTGTTTTGAAATCGAACATTTGCGTTTTGCTTCGGCTGTAGGCGTTTCAGCTCGTAATGCGAGATCAAAAAGCCTTTTTTTACGTAAATTCGCAAGATTCATGCGATTCTAGCTGCCAGACTATCCCCCGTCGGATGCAAAGTCGCTTGATATCGGGATCGAACATTTGCGTTTTGCTTCGGCTATAGGCGTACCAGCTCGTAATGCGAGATAAAAAAGCCTTATTTTTACGTAAATTCGCAAGATTCATGCGATTCTAGCTGCCAGACAATCCCCCGTCGAATGCAAAGTTACTTTATATCGGGATCGAACATTTGCGTTTTGTTATAGCTGCAGGCGCTCCAGGGCGTATTTTGAAATAAAAAACCATTAGTTTTACGTAAATACGCAATATTCATGCATTTCGAACGTCCAAACCAGCCCCCATCGAATGCAAAGTCGGTTTATATCGAAATCGAACATTTGCGTTTTGCTTCGGCTGTGGGCGTTCCAGCTCGTAATGCGAGATCAAAAAGCCTTATTTTTACGTAAATTCGCAAGATTCATGCGATTCTAGCTGCCAGACAATCCCCCGTCGAATGCAAAGTTGCTTTATATCGGGATCGAACATTTGCGTTTTATTATAGCTGTAGGCGCTCCAGGGCGTATTTTGAAATAAAAAACCATTAGTTTTACGTAAATACGCAATATTCATGCATTTCGAACCTCCAAACCAGCCCCCATCGAATGTCAAGTCGGTTTATATCGAAATCGAACATTTGCGCTTTGCTTCGGCTGTAGGCATTCCAGCTCGTAATGCGAGATCAAAAAGGCTTAATTTTACGTAAATAAGCAAGGTTCCTGCGTTTCTAACCGCCAAACAAGCCCACATCGAATGCAAAGTTGGTTTATATCGAAATCGAACATTTGCGCTTCGCTTCGGCTGTAGGCGTTTCAGCTCGTAATGCGAGATCGAAAAGCCTTATTTTTACGTAAATTAGCAAGATTCATGCGATTCGAACCGCCAAACACTCCCCAATCGAATGCAAAGTCACTTTATTTTGAAATCGAACATTTGCGTTTTGCTTCGGCTGTAGGCGTTCCAGCTCCTAATGCGAGATCACAAAGCCTTAGCTTTACGTAAATAAGCAAGATTCATGCGTTTCCAACCGCCAAACAAGCCCCCATCGAATGCAAAGTCGGTTTATATCGAAATCGAACATTTGCGTTTTGCTTCGGCTGTAGGCGTTCCAGCTCGTAATGAGAGATCAAAAAGGCTTAGTTTTACGCAAATAAGCCAGATTCATGCGTTTATAACCGCCAAACAAGCCCCGATCGAATGCAACGTCACTTTCTATTTAAATCGAACATTTGCGCTTTGCTTCGGCTGTAGGCGTTCCAGCTCGTAATGCGAGATCAAAAAGGCTTAGTTTTACGTAAATAAGCAAGATTCATGCGATTCGAACCGCCAAACTAGCCCCCATCGAATGCAAAGTCGGTTTATATCGAAATCGAACATTTGCGTTTTGCTTCGGCTGTAGGCGTTCCAGCTCGTAATGCGAGATCAAAAACGCTTAGTTTTACGTAAATAAGCCAGATTCATGCGTTTCTAACCGCCAAACAAGCCTCCATCGAATGCCAAGTCGGTTTATATCGAAATCAAACATCTGCGCTTTGTTTCGGCTGTAGGCGTTCCAGCTCGTAATGCGAGATCAAAAACGCTTAGTTTTACGTAAATAAGCCAGATTCATGCGTTTCTAACCGCCAAACAAGCCTCCATCGAATGCAAAGTCGATTTATATCGAAATCGAACATTTGCGTTTTGCTTCGGCTGTGGGCGTTCCAGCTCGTAATGCGAGATCAAAAAGCCTTATTTTTACGTAAATTCGCAAGATTCATGCGATTCTAGCTGCCAGATAATCCCCCGTTGAATGCAAAGTTGCTTTATATCGGGATCGAACATTTGCGTTTTATTATAGCTGTAGGCGCTCCAGGGCGTATTTTGAAATAAAAAACCATTTGTTTTACGTAAATACGCAATATTCATGCATTTCGAACCTCCAAACCAGCCGCCATCGAATGCAAAGTCGTTTTATATCGAAATCGAACATTTGCGTTTTGCTTCGGCTGTAGGCGTTCCAGCTCGTAACGCGAGATCGAAAAGGCTGTTTCACGTAAATAAGCAAGATTCATACGTTTCCAACCGCCAAACAAGTCCTCATCGACTGCAAAGTCGGTTTATATCGAAATCGAACATTTGCGCTTTGCTCCGGCTGTAGGCGTTCCAGCTCGTAAAGCGAGATCAAAAAGCCTTTTTTACGTAAATTAGCAAGATTCATGCGATTCGAACCGCCAAACTAGCCGCCATCGAATGCAAAGTCGGTTTATATCGAAATCTAACATTTGCCTTTTGCTTCGGCTGTAGGCGTTCCAGCTAGTAATGAGAGATCACAAAGGCTTAGTTTTACGCAAATAAGCCAGATTCATGCGATTCTAGCTGCCAGACAATCCCCCGTCGGATGCAAAGTCGCTTTATATCGAAATCGAACATTAGCGTTTTGCTATAGCTGTAGGCGCTCCAGGCCGTATTTTGTGATCACAAACCATTAGTTTTACGTAAATACGCAATATTCATGCATTTAGAACCTCCAAACCAACCCCCATCGAATGCAAAGTCGGTTTATATCGAAATCGAACATTTGCGTTTTGCTTTGGCTGTACGCGTTCCAGCTCGTAACGCGAGATCAAAAAGGTTAGTTTTCACGTAAATAAGCAAGATTCATGGGTTTCGAACCGCCAAACAAGCCCCCATCGAATGCAAAGTCGCTTTATATTGAAATCGAACATTTGCATTTTGCTTTGGCTGTAGGCGTTCCAGCTCGTAATGCGAAATCAAAAAGGCTTAGTTTTACCTAAATAAGCAAGATTCATGCGTTTCGAACCGCCAAACAAGTCCTCATCGACTGCAAAGTCGGTTTATATCGAAATCGAACATTTGCGCTTTGCTTCGGCTGTAGGCGTTCCAGCTCCTAATGCGAGATCACAAAGCCTTAGCTTTACGTAAATAAGCAAGATTCATGCGTTTCCAACCGCCAAACAAGCCTCCATCGAATGCAAAGTCGGTTTATATCGAAATCGAACATTTGCGTTTTGCTTCGGCTGTAGGCGTTCCAGCTCGTACTGCTAGATCAAAAAGGCTTAGTTTCACGTAAATAAGCAAGATTCATGCGTTTCGAACCGCCAAACACTCCCCCATCGAATGCAAAGTCACTTTGTTTTGAAATCGAACATTTGCGTTTTGCTTCGGCTGTAGGCTTTCCAGCTCGTAATGCGAGATCAAAAAGCCTTATTTTTACGTAAATTCGCAAGATTAATGCGATTCTAGCTGCCAGACAATCCCCCGTCGAATGCAAAGTTGCTTTATATCAGGATCGAACATTTGCGTTTTGTTATAGTTGTAGGCGCTCCAGGTTAATAAAAAGCGTAAAAATAAAAAACCATTAGTTTTACGTAAATACGCAATATTCATGCATTTCGAACCTCCAAACCAGCCCCCATCGAATGCAAACTCGGTTCATATCGAAATCGAACATTTGCGTTTTGCTTTGGCTGTACGCGTTCCAGCTCGTAACGCGAGATCAAAAAGCCTTATTTTCACGTAAATTCGCAAGATTCATGCGATTCTAGCTGCCAGACAATCACCCGTCGGATGCAAAGTCGCTTTATATCGAAATCGAACATTAGCGTTTTGCTATAGCTGTAGGCGCTCCAGGTCGTATTTTGAGATCACAAACCATTAGTTTTACGTAAATACGCAATATTCATGCATTTCGAACCTTCAAACCAACCCCCATCGAATGCAAAGTCGGTTTATATGGAAATCGAACATTTGCGTTTTGCTTCGGCTGTAGGCGTTCCAGCTCGTAACGCGAGATCAAAAAGGCTTAGTTTTACGTGAATAAGCAAGATGCATGCGTTTCGAACCGCCAAACACGCCCCCATCGAATGCAAAGTCGCTTTATATTGAAATCGAACATTTGCGTTTTGCTTCGGCTGTAGGCGTTCCAGCTCGTACTGCTAGACCAATAAGGCTTAGTTTTACGTGAATAAGCAAGATTCATGCGATTCGAACCGCCAAACACTCCCCCATCGAATGCAAAGTCACTTTGTTTTGAAATCGAACATTTGCGTTTTGCTTCGGCTGTAGGCGTTCCAGCTCGTAATGCGAGATCAAAAAGCCTTATTTTTACGTAAATTCGCAAGATTCATGCGATTCTAGCTAACAGACAATCCCCCTGTTGTACCCCGGATGGGGTAGTAGCACCCTAGTTATAATACAACATAAATTAAGTAATATATTAATAAGTCATTAATATATTACTAATTTAATTAATATAATAATAATATAACATTAAACATTATTATACGCTCTCGGGCAACAACATAATATTATACTATATTCGTATAATAGTATAATATTATAAACTAGTCGTAATAATATACCGTCGTATATTATAGTATTGTAGTATACATTTCAGTTCGGACAGCGGTGTCCGAAAAGTGGAGCAACTCCGGTTGCACAATATCGAGGTATGCAGCGGCACGCGACGAGCGCGCGTCGCTGCAACGAAATCCACCAAAAACCTGAGTCAGCCGTTAAGCAATCACGGGCGACTCGGTAATTAGAGCATCGACTCGAGAATCACCGAGTCACTTATGTCGAAATAAAAACATGCTCCAAATCCCGTTCTCGAAGAAGCGAGGATTTGGAAAGATAATTGTTTACAGAAATAAAGCGAACCATAAACAGCTAAACAATATTAAGCTGACGTGCCTGCTCTCTTATTCGTATATAAGGGATCGAGAGCAGACACTCATTAGTCTCTTCGGAACTCCTGATTCTTACGGTTGACTACGGATACACCATACGGGCAAAGCTCAAACGCGATAAGTAGGTCGTGCGGATATTGGACCCTTATCGCGAAGGATTAACGCACGATAGACGGTAATCCAGTCGGTGTATCAAGCGTACAAAGTGTACTACAATTGGTAATTCTAAAGGACAAATGTAAGCATAAACAGAGCGTAAATAGCTAAACTAAAGCATCAGTGGACAACACATAAATAGATTAACATCCATACGGTGTACTAATCAAGCGAGGTTTTACCAAGGGGTATATTAACGCCAAGTTGAGCGTTAATTGGACCCTGTTAGGGCATCCAGAGAACCTTAATCGGCGGTTCCTGGTAGGCATTGTTATCGACAGAATAACAATGCAACCCTTGTAAAACTCTGGTCATATATATGTTTGTTAAACGTAAAAATAAATTGTTAAATAAATATTGTAAATTGAATAAATCTATAGTTGTACTTCACTTGGGTTCCAACCCTTTACTGAGCACATCCCCAACCTTCCGAGCTAACGGCTCGCGCACACACCTCAGATTAGCTACCTGAGTTTCTGCGGCATAACACTCCGTCGAATGCAAAGTTGCTTTATATCGGGATCGAACATTTGCGTTTTGTTATAGCTGTAGGCGCTCCAGGGCGTATTTTGAAATAAAAAACCATTAGTTTTACGTAAATACGCAATATTCATGCATTTCGAACCTCCAAACCAACCCCCATCGAATGCAAAGTCGGTTTATATCGAAATCTAACATTTGCGTTTTGCTTCGGCTGTAGGCGTTCCAGCTCGTAACGCGAGATCAAAAAGGCTTAGTTTTACGTGAATAAGCAAGATGCATGCGTTTCGAACCGCCAAACACGCCCCCATCGAATGCAAAGTCGCTTTATATTGAAATCGAACATTTGCGTTTTGCTTTAGCTGTAGGCGTTCCAGCTCGTAATGCGAGATCAAAAAGGCTTAGTTTTACGTAAATAAGCAAGATTTATGCGTTTCGAACCGCCAAACACTCCCCCATCGAATGCAAAGTCACTTCGTTTTGAAATCGAACATTTGCGTTTTGCTTCGGCTGTAGGCGTTCCAGCTCGTAATGCGAGATCAAAAAGCCTTATTTTTACGTAAATTCGCAAGATTCATGCGATTCTAGCTGCCAGACAATCCCCCGTCGAATGCAAAGTTGCTTTATATCGGGATCGAACATTTGCGTTTTTTATAGCTGTAGGCGCTCCAGGGCGTATTTTGAAAAAAAAAACATTAGTTTTACGTAAATACGCAATATTCATGCATTTCGAACCTCCAAACCAGCCCCCATCGAATGCAAAGTCGGTTTATATCAAAATCGATTATTTGCGTTTTGCTTCGGCTGTAGGCGTTCCAGCTCGTACTGCTAGACCAATAAGGCTTAGTTTTACGTGAATAAGCAAGATTCATGCGTTTCGAACCGCCAAACACTCCCCCATCGAATGCAAAGTCACTTTGTTTTGAAATCGAACATTTGCGTTTTGCTTCGGCTGTAGGCGTTCCAGCTCGTAATGCGAGATCAAAAAGCCTTATGTTTACGTAAATTCGCAAGATTCATGCGATTCTAGCTACCAGACAATCCCCCGTCGAATGCAAAGTTGCTTTAAATCGGGATCGAACATTTGCGTTTTGTTATAGCTGTAGGCGCTCCAGGGCGTATTTTGAAATAAAAAACCATTAGTTTTACGTAAATACGCAATATTCATGCATTTCGAACCTCCAAACCAACCCCCATCGAATGCAAAGTCGGTTTATATCGAAATCGAACATTTGCGCTTTGCTCCGGCTGTAGGTGTTCCAGCTCGTAATGCGAGATCAAAAAGCCTTTTTTTACGTAAATTAGCAAGATTCATGCGATTCGAACCGCCAAACTAGCCCCCATCGAATGCAAAGTCGGTTTATATCGAAATCGAACATTTGCGTTTTGCTTCGGCTGTAGGCGTTCCAGCTCGTCATGCGAGATAAAAAAGCCTTAGATTTACGTAAATAAGCAAGAATTATGCGTTTCCAACCGCCAAACAAGCCCCCATCGAATGCAAAGTCACTTTGTTTTGAAATCGAACATTTGCGTTTTGCTTCGGCTGTAGGCGTTCCAGCTCGTAATGCGAGATCAAAAAGGCTTAGTTTTACGTTAGTAAGCAAGATTCATGCGTTTCGAACCGCCAAACTCTCCCCCATCGAATGCAAAGTCACTTTGTTTTGAAATCGAACATTTGCGTTTTGCTTCGGCTGTAGGCGTTCCAGCTCGTAACGCGAGATCAAAAAGGCTCATTTTCACCTAAATTCGCAAGATTCATGCGATTCTAGCTGCCAGACAATCCCCCGTCGGATGCAAAGTCGCTTTATATCGGGATCGAACATTTGCGTTTTTTTATAGCTGTAGGCGCTCCAGGGCGTATTTTGAAAAAAAAACCATTAAAAACCACTAAATTGAAAAAACTATTTTGAAAAAAAAAACCAAGTAGGCGCTCCAGGGCGTTTTACGTGAATAAGCAAGATGCATGCGTTTCGAACCGCCAAACACGCCCCCATCGAATGCAAAGTCACTTTGTTTTGAAATCGAACATTTGCGTTTTGCTACGGCTGTAGGCGTTCCAGCTCGTAATGCGAGCCTTATTTTTACGTAAATTCGCGAGCCTTATTTTTAGCCTTATTTTTACGTAAATTCGCGAGATTCATGCGATTCTAGCTGCCAGACAATCCCCCGTCGAATGCAAAGTTGCTTTATATCGGGATCGAACATTTGCGTTTTTTTATAGCTGTAGGCGCTCCAGGGCGTATTTTGAAAAAAAAAACCATTAGTTTTACGTAAATACGCAATATTCATGCATTTCGAACCTCCGAACCAGCCCCCATCGAATGCAAAGTCGGTTTATATCGAAATCGATTATTTGCGTTTTGCTTCGGCTGCAGGCGTTCCAGATCGTAACGCGAGATCAAAAAGGCTTAGTTTTACGTGAATAAGCAAGATGCATGCGTTTCGAACCGCCAAACACGCCCCCATCGAATGCAAAGTCGCTTTATATTGAAATCGAACATTAGCGTTTTGCTATAGCTGTAGGCGCTCCAGGTCGTATTTTGAGATCACAAACCATTAGTTTTACGTAAATACGCAAAATTCATGCATTTCGAACCTCCAAACCAACCCCCATCGAATGCAAAGTCGGTTTATATTGAAATCGAACATTTGCGTTTTGCTTTGGCTGTAGGCGTTCCAGCTCGTAATGCGAGATCAAAAAGGCTTAGTTTTACGTAAATAAGCAAGATTCATGCGTTTCGAACCGCCAAACACTCCCCCATCGAATGCAAAGTCACTTTGTTTTGAAATCGAACATTTGCGTTTTGCTTCGGCTGTAGGCGTTCCAGCTCGTAATGCGAGATCAAAAAGCCTTATTTTTACTAAAATTCGCAAGATTCATGCGATTCTAGCTGCCAGACAATCCCCCGTCGATTGCAAAGTTGCTTTATATCGGGATCGAACATTTGCGTTTTGTTATAGTTGTAGGCGCTCCAGGGCGTATTTTGAAATAAAAAACCATTAGTTTTACGTAAATACGCAATATTAATGCATTTCGAACCTCCAAACCAGCCCCCATCGAATGCAAAGTCGGTTTATATCGAAATCGAAAATTTGCGTTTTGCTTTGGCTGTACGCGTTCCAGCTCGTAACGCGAGATCAAAAAGGCTGTTTCACGTAAATAAGCAAGATTCATACGTTTCCAACCTCCAAACAAGTCCTCATCGACTGCAAAGTCGGTTTATATCGAAATCGAACATTTGCGTTTTGCTTTGGCTGTGCGCGTTCCAGCTCGTAACGCGAGATCAAAAAGGCTTAGTTTCACGTAAATAAGCAAGATTCATGCGTTTCCAACCGCCAAACAAGCCCTCATCGAATGCAAAGTCGGTTTATATCGAAATCGAACATTTGCGCTTTGCTCCGGCTGTAGGCGTTCCAGCTCGTAATGCGAGATCAAAAAAGCTTAATTTTACGTAAATAAGCAAGGTTCCTGCGTTTCTAACGGCCAAACAAGCCCACATCGAATGCAAAGTTGGTTTATATCGAAATCGAACATTTGCGCTTCGCTTCGGCTGTAGGCGTTTTAGCTCGTAATGCGAGATCGAAAAGCCTTATTTTTACGTAAATTAGCAAGATTAATGCGATTCTAGCTGCCAGACAATCCCCCGTCGAATGCAAAGTTGCTTTATATCGGGATCGAACATTTGCGTTTTGCTTCGGCTATAGGAGTACCAGCTCGTAATGCGAGATAAAAAGCCTTATTTTTACGTAAATTCGCAAGATTCATGCGATTCTAGCTGCCAGACAATCCCCCGTCGAATGCAAAGTTGCTTTATATCGGGATCGAACATTTGCGTTTTGTTATAGCTGCAGGCGCTCCAGGGCGTATTTTGAAATAAAAAACCATTAGTTTTACGTAAATACGCAGTATTCATGCATATCGAACCTCCAAACCAGCCCCCATCGAATGCAAAGTCGGTTTATATCGAAATCGAACATTTGCGTTTTGCTTCGGCTGTGGGCATTCCAGCTCGTAATGCGAGATCAAAAAGCCTTATTTTTACGTAAATTCGCAAGATTCATGCGATTCTAGCTGCCAGACAATCCCCCGTCGAATGCAAAGTTGCTTTATATCGGGATCGAACATTTGCGTTTTGTTATAGCTGCAGGCGCTCCAGGGCGTATTTTGAAATAAAAAACCATTAGTTTTACGTAAATACGCAATATTCATGCATTTCGAACCTCCAAACCAGCCCCCATCGAATGCCAAGTCGGTTTATATCGAAATCGAACATTTGCGCTTTGCTTCGGCTGTAGGCGTTCCAGCTCGTACTGCTAGACCAATAAGGCTTACTTTTACGTAAATAAGCCAGATTCATGCGTTTCTAACCGCCAAACAAGCCCCGATCGAATGCAACGTCACTTTGTATTTAAATCGAACATTTGCGCTTTGTTTCGGCTGTAGGCGTTCCAGCTCGTAATGCGAGATCAAAAAGGCTTAGGTTTACGTAGATAAGCCAGATTCATGCATTTCGAACCTCCAAACCAGCCCCCATCGAATGCAAAGTCGGTTTACATCGAAATCGAACGTTTGCGTTTTGCTATAGCTGTAGGCGCTCCAGGCCGTATTTTGTGATCACAAACCATTAGTTTTACGTAAATACGCAATATTCATGCATTTCGAACCTCCAAACCAACCCCCATCGAATGCAAAGTCGGTTTATATCGAAATCGAACATTTGCGTTTTGCTTTGGCTGTACGCGTTCCAGCTCGTAACGCGAGATCAAAAAGGTTTATTTCCACGTAAATAAGCAAGATTCATGGGTTTCGAACCGCCAAACAAGCCCCCATCGAATGCAAAGTCGCTTTATATTGAAATCGAACATTTGCGTTTTGCTTTGGCTGTAGGCGGTCCAGCTCGTAATGCGAGATCAAAAAGGCTTAGTTTTACGTAAATAAGCAAGATTCATGCGTTTCGAACCGCCAAACAAGCCCCCATCGAATGCTAAGTCGGTTTATATCGAAATCGAACATTTGCGCTTTGCTTCGGCTGTAGGCGTTCCAGCTCCTGATGCGAGATCACAAAGCCTTAGCTTTACGTAAATAAGCAAGATTCATGCGTTTCGAACCGCCAAACACTCCTCCATCGAATGCAAAGTCACTTTGTTTTGAAATCGAACATTTGCGTTTTGCTTCGGCTGTAGGCTTTCCAGCTCGTAATGCGAGATCAAAAAGCCTCATTTTTACGTAAATTCGCAAGATTAATGCGATTCTAGCTGCCAGACAATCCCCCGTCGAATGCGAAGTTGCTTTATATCAGGATCGAACATTTGCGTTTTTTATAGCTGTAGGCGCTCCAGGGCGTATTTTGAAAAAAAAACCATTAGTTTTACGTAAATACGCAATATTCATGCATTTCGAACCTCCAAACCAGCCCCCATCGAATGCAAAGTCGGTTTATATCAAAATCGATTATTTGCGTTTTGCTTCGGCTGTAGGCGTTCCAGCTCGTACTGCTAGACCAATAAGGCTTAGTTATACGTGAATAAGCAAGATTCATGCGTTTCGAACCGCCAAACACTCCCCCATCGACTGCAAAGTCACTTTGTTTTGAAATCGAACATTTGCGTTTTGCTTCGGCTGTAGGCGTTCCAGCTCGTAATGCGAGATCAAAAAGCCTTATGTTTACGTAAATTCGCAAGAGTCATGCGATTCTAGCTGCCAGACAATCCCCCGTCGATTGCAAAGTTGCTTTATATCGGGATCGAACATTTGCGTTTTGTTATAGCTGTAGGCGCTCCAGGGCGTATTTTGAAATAAAAAACCATTAGTTTTACGTAAATACGCAATATTAATGCATTTCGAACCTCTAAACCAGCCCCCATCGAATGCAAAGTCGGTTTATATCGAAATCGAAAATTTGCGTTTTGCTTTGGCTGTACGCGTTCCAGCTCGTAATGCGAGATCAAAAAGGCTTAATTTTACGTAAATAAGCAAGGTTCCTGCGTTTCTAACCGCCAAACAAGCCCACATCGAATGCAAAATTGGTTTATATCGAAATCGACCATTTGCGCTTCGCTGCGGCTGTAGGCGTTTCAGCTCGTAACGCGAGATCAAAAAGCCTTATTTTCACGTAAATTCGCAAGATTCATGCGATTCTAGCTGCCAGACAATCACCCGTCGGATGCAAAGTCGCTTTATATCGAAATCGAACATTAGCGTTTTGCTATAGCTGTAGGCGCTCCAGGCCGTATTTTGAGATCACAAACCATTAGTTTTACGTTAATACGCAATATTCATGCATTTCGAACCTCCAAACCAATCCCCATCGAATGCAAAGTCGGTTTATATCGAAAACGAACATTTGCGTTTTGCTTCGGCTGTAGGCGTTCCAGCTCGTAATGCGAGATCAAAAAGCCTTATTTTTACGTAAATTCGCGAGATTCATGCGATTCTAGCTGCCAGACAATCCCCCGTCGAATGCAAAGTTGCTTTATATCGGGATCGAACATTTGCGTTTTTTTATAGCTGTAGGCGCTCCAGGGCGTATTTTGAAAAAAAAAACCATTAGTTTTACGTAAATACGCAATATTCATGCATTTCGAACCTCCAAACCAGCCCCCATCGAATGCAAAGTCGGTTTATATCGAAATCGAACATTTGCGTTTTGCTTTGGCTGTACGCGTTCCAGCTCGTAACGCGAGATCAAAAAGGCTGTTTCACGTAAATAAGCAAGATTCATGCGTTTCCAACCGCCAAACAAGCCCCCATCGAATGCAAAGTCGGTTTATATCGAAATCGATTATTTGCGTTTTGCTTCGGCTGCAGGCGTTCCAGATCGTAACGCGAGATCAAAAAGGCTTAGTTTTACGTGAATAAGCAAGATGCATGCGTTTCGAACCGCCAAACACGCCCCCATCGAATGCAAAGTCGCTTTATATTGAAATCGAACATTTGCGTTTTGCTTTGGCTGTAGGCGTTCCAGCTCGTAATGCGAGATCAAAAAGGCTTAGTTTTACGTAAATAAGCAAGATCATGCGTTTCGAACCGCCAAACACTCCCCCATCGAATGCAAAGTCACTTTGTTTTGAAATCGAACATTTGCGTTTTGCTTCGGCTGTAGGCGTTCCAGCTCGTAATGCGAGATCAAAAAGCCTTATTTTTACGTAAATTCGCAAGATTCATGCGATTCTAGCTGCCAGACAATCCCCCGTCGAATGCAAAGTTGCTTTATATCGGGATCGAACATTTGCGTTTTGTTATAGCTGTAGGCGCTACAGGGCGTATTTTGAAATAAAAAACCATTAGTTTTACGTAAATACGCAATATTCATGCATTTCGAACCTCCAAACCAGCCGCCATCGAATGCAAAGTCGCTTTATATCGAAATCGAACATTTGCGTTCTGCTTCGGCTGTAGGCGTTCCAGCTCGTAACGCGAGATCGAAAAGGCTGTTTCACGTAAATAAGCAAGATTCATACGTTTCCAACCGCCAAACAAGTCCTCATCGACTGCAAAGTCGGTTTATATCGAAATCGAACATTTGCGCTTTGCTCCGGCTGTAGGCGTTCCAGCTCGTAAAGCGAGATCAAAAAGCCTTTTTTTACGTAAATTAGCAAGATTCATGCGATTCGAACCGCCAAACTAGCCGCCATCGAATGCAAAGTCGGTTTATATCGAAATTTAACCTTTGCCTTTTGCTTCGGCTGTAGGCGTTCCAGCTCGTAATGAGAGATCACAAAGGCTTAGTTTTACGCAAATAAGCCAGATTCATGCGATTCTAGCTGCCAGACAATCCCCCGTCGGATGCAAAGTCGCTTTATATCGAAATCGAACATTAGCGTTTTGCTATAGCTGTAGGCGCTCCAGGCCGTATTTTGTGATCACAAACCATTAGTTTTACGTAAATACGCAATATTCATGCATTTAGAACCTCCAAACCAACCCCCATCGAATGCAAAGTCGGTTTATATCGAAATCGAACATTTGCGTTTTGCTTTGGCTGTACGCGTTCCAGCTCGTAACGCGAGATCAAAAAGGTTAATTTTCACGTAAATACGCAATATTCATGCATTTCGAACCTCCAAACCAGCCGCCATCGAATGCAAAGTCGCTTTATATCGAAATCGAACATTTGCGTTCTGCTTCGGCTGTAGGCGTTCCAGCTCGTAACGCGAGATCGAAAAGGCTGTTTCACGTAAATAAGCAAGATTCATACGTTTCCAACCGCCAAACAAGTCCTCATCGACTGCAAAGTCGGTTTATATCGAAATCGAACATTTGCGCTTTGCTCCGGCTGTAGGCGTTCCAGCTCGTAAAGCGAGATCAAAAAGCCTTTTTTTACGTAAATTAGCAAGATTCATGCGATTCGAACCGCCAAACTAGCCGCCATCGAATGCAAAGTCGGTTTATATCGAAATCTAACCTTTGCCTTTTGCTTCGGCTGTAGGCGTTCCAGCTCGTAATGAGAGATCACAAAGGCTTAGTTTTACGCAAATAAGCCAGATTCATGCGATTCTAGCTGCCAGACAATCCCCCGTCGGATGCAAAGTCGCTTTATATCGAAATCGAACATTAGCGTTTTGCTATAGCTGTAGGCGCTCCAGGCCGTATTTTGTGATCACAAACCATTAGTTTTACGTAAATACGCAATATTCATGCATTTAGAACCTCCAAACCAACCCCCATCGAATGCAAAGTCGGTTTATATCGAAATCGAACATTTGCGTTTTGCTTTGGCTGTACGCGTTCCAGCTCGTAACGCGAGATCAAAAAGGTTAATTTTCACGTAAATAAGCAAGATTCATGGGTTTCGAACCGCCAAACAAGCCCCCATCGAATGCAAAGTCTCTTTATATTGAAATCGAACATTTGCATTTTGCTTTGGCTGTAGGCGTTCCAGCTCGTAATGCGAAATCAAAAAGGCTTAGTTTTACCTAAATAAGCAAGATTCATGCGTTTCGAACCGCCAAACAAGTCCTCATCGACTGCAAAGTCGGTTTATATCGAAATCGAACATTTGCGCTTTGCTTCGGCTGTAGGCGTTCCAGCTCCTAATGCGAGATCACAAAGCCTTAGCTTTACGTAAATAAGCAAGATTCATGCGTTTCCAACCGCCAAACAAGCCTCCATCGAATGCAAAGTCGGTTTATATCGAAATCGAACATTTGCGTTTTGCTTCGGCTGTAGGCGTTCCAGCTCGTACTGCTAGATCAAAAAGGCTTAGTTTCACGTAAATAAGCAAGATTCATGCGTTTCGAACCGCCAAACACTCCCCCATCGAATGCAAAGTCACTTTGTTTTGAAATCGAACATTTGCGTTTTGCTTCGGCTGTAGGCTTTCCAGCTCGTAATGCGAGATCAAAAAGCCTTATTTTTACGTAAATTCGCAAGATTAATGCGATTCTAGCTGCCAGACAATCCCCCGTCGAATGCAAAGTTGCTTTATATCGGGATCGAACATTTGCGTTTTGTTATAGCTGCAGGCGCTCCAGGGCGTATTTTGAAATAAAAAACCATTAGTTTTACGTAAATACGCAGTATTCATGCATATCGAACCTCCAAACCAGCCCCCATCGAATGCAAAGTCGGTTTATATCGAAATCGAACATTTGCGTTTTGCTTCGGCTGTGGGCATTCCAGCTCGTAATGCGAGATCAAAAAGCCTTATTTTTACGTAAATTCGCAAGATTCATGCGATTCTAGCTGCCAGACAATCCCCCGTCGAATGCAAAGTTGCTTTATATCGGGATCGAACATTTGCGTTTTGTTATAGCTGCAGGCGCTCCAGGGCGTATTTTGAAATAAAAAACCATTAGTTTTACGTAAATACGCAATATTCATGCATTTCGAACCTCCAAACCAGCCCCCATCGAATGCCAAGTCGGTTTATATCGAAATCGAACATTTGCGCTTTGCTTCGGCTGTAGGCGTTCCAGCTCGTACTGCTAGACCAATAAGGCTTACTTTTACGTAAATAAGCCAGATTCATGCGTTTCTAACCGCCAAACAAGCCCCGATCGAATGCAACGTCACTTTGTATTTAAATCGAACATTTGCGCTTTGTTTCGGCTGTAGGCGTTCCAGCTCGTAATGCGAGATCAAAAAGGCTTAGGTTTACGTAGATAAGCCAGATTCATGCATTTCGAACCTCCAAACCAGCCCCCATCGAATGCAAAGTCGGTTTACATCGAAATCGAACGTTTGCGTTTTGCTATAGCTGTAGGCGCTCCAGGCCGTATTTTGTGATCACAAACCATTAGTTTTACGTAAATACGCAATATTCATGCATTTCGAACCTCCAAACCAACCCCCATCGAATGCAAAGTCGGTTTATATCGAAATCGAACATTTGCGTTTTGCTTTGGCTGTACGCGTTCCAGCTCGTAACGCGAGATCAAAAAGGTTTATTTCCACGTAAATAAGCAAGATTCATGGGTTTCGAACCGCCAAACAAGCCCCCATCGAATGCAAAGTCGCTTTATATTGAAATCGAACATTTGCGTTTTGCTTTGGCTGTAGGCGGTCCAGCTCGTAATGCGAGATCAAAAAGGCTTAGTTTTACGTAAATAAGCAAGATTCATGCGTTTCGAACCGCCAAACAAGCCCCCATCGAATGCTAAGT
This sequence comes from Stenichneumon culpator, assembly GCA_964017025.1. NCBI lineage: Eukaryota > Metazoa > Arthropoda > Insecta > Hymenoptera > Ichneumonidae > Stenichneumon > Stenichneumon culpator. The sequence goes on from OZ024771.1 coordinate 9,716,826, forward strand.
CGGTTTATATCGAAATCGAACATTTGCGCTTTGCTTCGGCTGTAGGCGTTCCAGCTCCTGATGCGAGATCACAAAGCCTTAGCTTTACGTAAATAAGCAAGATTCATGCGTTTCGAACCGCCAAACACTCCTCCATCGAATGCAAAGTCACTTTGTTTTGAAATCGAACATTTGCGTTTTGCTTCGGCTGTAGGCTTTCCAGCTCGTAATGCGAGATCAAAAAGCCTCATTTTTACGTAAATTCGCAAGATTAATGCGATTCTAGCTGCCAGACAATCCCCCGTCGAATGCGAAGTTGCTTTATATCAGGATCGAACATTTGCGTTTTTTATAGCTGTAGGCGCTCCAGGGCGTATTTTGAAAAAAAAAACCATTAGTTTTACGTAAATACGCAATATTCATGCATTTCGAACCTCCAAACCAGCCCCCATCGAATGCAAAGTCGGTTTATATCAAAATCGATTATTTGCGTTTTGCTTCGGCTGTAGGCGTTCCAGCTCGTACTGCTAGACCAATAAGGCTTAGTTATACGTGAATAAGCAAGATTCATGCGTTTCGAACCGCCAAACACTCCCCCATCGACTGCAAAGTCACTTTGTTTTGAAATCGAACATTTGCGTTTTGCTTCGGCTGTAGGCGTTCCAGCTCGTAATGCGAGATCAAAAAGCCTTATGTTTACGTAAATTCGCAAGAGTCATGCGATTCTAGCTGCCAGACAATCCCCCGTCGATTGCAAAGTTGCTTTATATCGGGATCGAACATTTGCGTTTTGTTATAGCTGTAGGCGCTCCAGGGCGTATTTTGAAATAAAAAACCATTAGTTTTACGTAAATACGCAATATTAATGCATTTCGAACCTCTAAACCAGCCCCCATCGAATGCAAAGTCGGTTTATATCGAAATCGAAAATTTGCGTTTTGCTTTGGCTGTACGCGTTCCAGCTCGTAATGCGAGATCAAAAAGGCTTAATTTTACGTAAATAAGCAAGGTTCCTGCGTTTCTAACCGCCAAACAAGCCCACATCGAATGCAAAATTGGTTTATATCGAAATCGACCATTTGCGCTTCGCTGCGGCTGTAGGCGTTTCAGCTCGTAACGCGAGATCAAAAAGCCTTATTTTCACGTAAATTCGCAAGATTCATGCGATTCTAGCTGCCAGACAATCACCCGTCGGATGCAAAGTCGCTTTATATCGAAATCGAACATTAGCGTTTTGCTATAGCTGTAGGCGCTCCAGGCCGTATTTTGAGATCACAAACCATTAGTTTTACGTTAATACGCAATATTCATGCATTTCGAACCTCCAAACCAATCCCCATCGAATGCAAAGTCGGTTTATATCGAAAACGAACATTTGCGTTTTGCTTCGGCTGTAGGCGTTCCAGCTCGTAATGCGAGATCAAAAAGCCTTATTTTTACGTAAATTCGCGAGATTCATGCGATTCTAGCTGCCAGACAATCCCCCGTCGAATGCAAAGTTGCTTTATATCGGGATCGAACATTTGCGTTTTTTTATAGCTGTAGGCGCTCCAGGGCGTATTTTGAAAAAAAAAACCATTAGTTTTACGTAAATACGCAATATTCATGCATTTCGAACCTCCAAACCAGCCCCCATCGAATGCAAAGTCGGTTTATATCGAAATCGAACATTTGCGTTTTGCTTTGGCTGTACGCGTTCCAGCTCGTAACGCGAGATCAAAAAGGCTGTTTCACGTAAATAAGCAAGATTCATGCGTTTCCAACCGCCAAACAAGCCCCCATCGAATGCAAAGTCGGTTTATATCGAAATCGATTATTTGCGTTTTGCTTCGGCTGCAGGCGTTCCAGATCGTAACGCGAGATCAAAAAGGCTTAGTTTTACGTGAATAAGCAAGATGCATGCGTTTCGAACCGCCAAACACGCCCCCATCGAATGCAAAGTCGCTTTATATTGAAATCGAACATTTGCGTTTTGCTTTGGCTGTAGGCGTTCCAGCTCGTAATGCGAGATCAAAAAGGCTTAGTTTTACGTAAATAAGCAAGATCATGCGTTTCGAACCGCCAAACACTCCCCCATCGAATGCAAAGTCACTTTGTTTTGAAATCGAACATTTGCGTTTTGCTTCGGCTGTAGGCGTTCCAGCTCGTAATGCGAGATCAAAAAGCCTTATTTTTACGTAAATTCGCAAGATTCATGCGATTCTAGCTGCCAGACAATCCCCCGTCGAATGCAAAGTTGCTTTATATCGGGATCGAACATTTGCGTTTTGTTATAGCTGTAGGCGCTACAGGGCGTATTTTGAAATAAAAAACCATTAGTTTTACGTAAATACGCAATATTCATGCATTTCGAACCTCCAAACCAGCCGCCATCGAATGCAAAGTCGCTTTATATCGAAATCGAACATTTGCGTTCTGCTTCGGCTGTAGGCGTTCCAGCTCGTAACGCGAGATCGAAAAGGCTGTTTCACGTAAATAAGCAAGATTCATACGTTTCCAACCGCCAAACAAGTCCTCATCGACTGCAAAGTCGGTTTATATCGAAATCGAACATTTGCGCTTTGCTCCGGCTGTAGGCGTTCCAGCTCGTAAAGCGAGATCAAAAAGCCTTTTTTTACGTAAATTAGCAAGATTCATGCGATTCGAACCGCCAAACTAGCCGCCATCGAATGCAAAGTCGGTTTATATCGAAATTTAACCTTTGCCTTTTGCTTCGGCTGTAGGCGTTCCAGCTCGTAATGAGAGATCACAAAGGCTTAGTTTTACGCAAATAAGCCAGATTCATGCGATTCTAGCTGCCAGACAATCCCCCGTCGGATGCAAAGTCGCTTTATATCGAAATCGAACATTAGCGTTTTGCTATAGCTGTAGGCGCTCCAGGCCGTATTTTGTGATCACAAACCATTAGTTTTACGTAAATACGCAATATTCATGCATTTAGAACCTCCAAACCAACCCCCATCGAATGCAAAGTCGGTTTATATCGAAATCGAACATTTGCGTTTTGCTTTGGCTGTACGCGTTCCAGCTCGTAACGCGAGATCAAAAAGGTTAATTTTCACGTAAATACGCAATATTCATGCATTTCGAACCTCCAAACCAGCCGCCATCGAATGCAAAGTCGCTTTATATCGAAATCGAACATTTGCGTTCTGCTTCGGCTGTAGGCGTTCCAGCTCGTAACGCGAGATCGAAAAGGCTGTTTCACGTAAATAAGCAAGATTCATACGTTTCCAACCGCCAAACAAGTCCTCATCGACTGCAAAGTCGGTTTATATCGAAATCGAACATTTGCGCTTTGCTCCGGCTGTAGGCGTTCCAGCTCGTAAAGCGAGATCAAAAAGCCTTTTTTTACGTAAATTAGCAAGATTCATGCGATTCGAACCGCCAAACTAGCCGCCATCGAATGCAAAGTCGGTTTATATCGAAATCTAACCTTTGCCTTTTGCTTCGGCTGTAGGCGTTCCAGCTCGTAATGAGAGATCACAAAGGCTTAGTTTTACGCAAATAAGCCAGATTCATGCGATTCTAGCTGCCAGACAATCCCCCGTCGGATGCAAAGTCGCTTTATATCGAAATCGAACATTAGCGTTTTGCTATAGCTGTAGGCGCTCCAGGCCGTATTTTGTGATCACAAACCATTAGTTTTACGTAAATACGCAATATTCATGCATTTAGAACCTCCAAACCAACCCCCATCGAATGCAAAGTCGGTTTATATCGAAATCGAACATTTGCGTTTTGCTTTGGCTGTACGCGTTCCAGCTCGTAACGCGAGATCAAAAAGGTTAATTTTCACGTAAATAAGCAAGATTCATGGGTTTCGAACCGCCAAACAAGCCCCCATCGAATGCAAAGTCTCTTTATATTGAAATCGAACATTTGCATTTTGCTTTGGCTGTAGGCGTTCCAGCTCGTAATGCGAAATCAAAAAGGCTTAGTTTTACCTAAATAAGCAAGATTCATGCGTTTCGAACCGCCAAACAAGTCCTCATCGACTGCAAAGTCGGTTTATATCGAAATCGAACATTTGCGCTTTGCTTCGGCTGTAGGCGTTCCAGCTCCTAATGCGAGATCACAAAGCCTTAGCTTTACGTAAATAAGCAAGATTCATGCGTTTCCAACCGCCAAACAAGCCTCCATCGAATGCAAAGTCGGTTTATATCGAAATCGAACATTTGCGTTTTGCTTCGGCTGTAGGCGTTCCAGCTCGTACTGCTAGATCAAAAAGGCTTAGTTTCACGTAAATAAGCAAGATTCATGCGTTTCGAACCGCCAAACACTCCCCCATCGAATGCAAAGTCACTTTGTTTTGAAATCGAACATTTGCGTTTTGCTTCGGCTGTAGGCTTTCCAGCTCGTAATGCGAGATCAAAAAGCCTTATTTTTACGTAAATTCGCAAGATTAATGCGATTCTAGCTGCCAGACAATCCCCCGTCGAATGCAAAGTTGCTTTATATCAGGATCGAACATTTGCGTTTTGTTATAGTTGTAGGCGCTCCAGGGCGTATTTTGAAATAAAAAACCATTAGTTTTACGTAAATACGCAATATTCATGCATTTCGAACCTCCAAACCAGCCCCCATCGAATGCAAACTCGGTTCATATCGAAATCGAACATTTGCGTTTTGCTTTGGCTGTACGCGTTCCAGCTCGTAACGCGAGATCAAAAAGCCTTATTTTCACGTAAATTCGCAAGATTCATGCGATTCTAGCTGCCAGACAATCACCCGTCGGATGCAAAGTCGCTTTATATCGAAATCGAACATTAGCGTTTTGCTATAGCTGTAGGCGCTCCAGGTCGTATTTTGAGATCACAAACCATTAGTTTTACGTAAATACGCAAAATTCATGCATTTCGAACCTCCAAACCAACCCCCATCGAATGCAAAGTCGGTTTATATTGAAATCGAACATTTGCGTTTTGCTTTGGCTGTAGGCGTTCCAGCTCGTAATGCGAGATCAAAAAGGCTTAGTTTTACGTAAATAAGCAAGATTCATGCGTTTCGAACCGCCAAACACTCCCCCATCGAATGCAAAGTCACTTTGTTTTGAAATCGAACATTTGCGTTTTGCTTCGGCTGTAGGCGTTCCAGCTCGTAATGCGAGATCAAAAAGCCTTATTTTTACTAAAATTCGCAAGATTCATGCGATTCTAGCTGTCAGACAATCCCCCGTCGAATGCGAAGTTGCTTTATATCAGGATCGAACATTTGCGTTTTGTTATAGCTGTAGGCGCTCCAGGGCGTATTTTGAAATAAAAAACCATAAGTTTTACGTAAATACGCAATATTCATGCATTTCGAACCTCCAAACCAGCCCCCATCGAATGCAAAGTCGGTTCATATCGAAATAGAACATTTGCGTTTTGCTTTGGCTGTACGCGTTCCAGCTCGTAACGCGAGAACAAAAAGCCTTATTTTCACGTAAATTCGCAAGATTCATGCGATTCTAGCTGCCAGACCATCACCCGTCGGATGCAAAGTCGCTTTATATCGAAATCGAACATTAGCGTTTTGCTATAGCTGTAGGCGCTCCAGGCCGTATTTTGAGATCACAAACCATTAGTTTTACGTAAATACGCAATATTCATGCATTTCGAACCTTCAAACCAACCCCCATCGAATGCAAAGTCGGTTTATATGGAAATCGAACATTTGCGTTTTGCTTCGGCTGTAGGCGTTCCAGCTCGTAACGCGAGATCAAAAAGGCTTAGTTTTACGTGAATAAGCAAGATGCATGCGTTTCGAACCGCCAAACACGCCCCCATCGAATGCAAAGTCACTTTGTTTTGAAATCGAACATTTGCGTTTTGCTTCGGCTGTAGGCGTTCCAGCTCGTAATGCGAGATCAAAAACGCTTAGTTTTACGTAAATAAGCCAGATTCATGCGTTTCTAACCGCCAAACAAGCCTCCATCGAATGCCAAGTCGGTTTATATCGAAATCAAACATCTGCGCTTTGTTTCGGCTGTAGGCGTTCCAGCTCGTAATGCGAGATCAAAAACGCTTAGTTTTACGTAAATAAGCCAGATTCATGCGTTTCTAACCGCCAAACAAGCCTCCATCGAATGCAAAGTCGATTTATATCGAAATCGAACATTTGCGTTTTGCTTCGGCTGTGGGCGTTCCAGCTCGTAATGCGAGATCAAAAAGCCTTATTTTTACGTAAATTCGCAAGATTCATGCGATTCTAGCTGCCAGATAATCCCCCGTTGAATGCAAAGTTGCTTTATATCGGGATCGAACATTTGCGTTTTATTATAGCTGTAGGCGCTCCAGGGCGTATTTTGAAATAAAAAACCATTTGTTTTACGTAAATACGCAATATTCATGCATTTCGAACCTCCAAACCAGCCGCCATCGAATGCAAAGTCGTTTTATATCGAAATCGAACATTTGCGTTTTGCTTCGGCTGTAGGCGTTCCAGCTCGTAACGCGAGATCGAAAAGGCTGTTTCACGTAAATAAGCAAGATTCATACGTTTCCAACCGCCAAACAAGTCCTCATCGACTGCAAAGTCGGTTTATATCGAAATCGAACATTTGCGCTTTGCTCCGGCTGTAGGCGTTCCAGCTCGTAAAGCGAGATCAAAAAGCCTTTTTTACGTAAATTAGCAAGATTCATGCGATTCGAACCGCCAAACTAGCCGCCATCGAATGCAAAGTCGGTTTATATCGAAATCTAACATTTGCCTTTTGCTTCGGCTGTAGGCGTTCCAGCTAGTAATGAGAGATCACAAAGGCTTAGTTTTACGCAAATAAGCCAGATTCATGCGATTCTAGCTGCCAGACAATCCCCCGTCGGATGCAAAGTCGCTTTATATCGAAATCGAACATTAGCGTTTTGCTATAGCTGTAGGCGCTCCAGGCCGTATTTTGTGATCACAAACCATTAGTTTTACGTAAATACGCAATATTCATGCATTTAGAACCTCCAAACCAACCCCCATCGAATGCAAAGTCGGTTTATATCGAAATCGAACATTTGCGTTTTGCTTTGGCTGTACGCGTTCCAGCTCGTAACGCGAGATCAAAAAGGTTAGTTTTCACGTAAATAAGCAAGATTCATGGGTTTCGAACCGCCAAACAAGCCCCCATCGAATGCAAAGTCGCTTTATATTGAAATCGAACATTTGCATTTTGCTTTGGCTGTAGGCGTTCCAGCTCGTAATGCGAAATCAAAAAGGCTTAGTTTTACCTAAATAAGCAAGATTCATGCGTTTCGAACCGCCAAACAAGTCCTCATCGACTGCAAAGTCGGTTTATATCGAAATCGAACATTTGCGCTTTGCTTCGGCTGTAGGCGTTCCAGCTCCTAATGCGAGATCACAAAGCCTTAGCTTTACGTAAATAAGCAAGATTCATGCGTTTCCAACCGCCAAACAAGCCTCCATCGAATGCAAAGTCGGTTTATATCGAAATCGAACATTTGCGTTTTGCTTCGGCTGTAGGCGTTCCAGCTCGTACTGCTAGATCAAAAAGGCTTAGTTTCACGTAAATAAGCAAGATTCATGCGTTTCGAACCGCCAAACACTCCCCCATCGAATGCAAAGTCACTTTGTTTTGAAATCGAACATTTGCGTTTTGCTTCGGCTGTAGGCTTTCCAGCTCGTAATGCGAGATCAAAAAGCCTTATTTTTACGTAAATTCGCAAGATTAATGCGATTCTAGCTGCCAGACAATCCCCCGTCGAATGCAAAGTTGCTTTATATCAGGATCGAACATTTGCGTTTTGTTATAGTTGTAGGCGCTCCAGGTTAATAAAAAGCGTAAAAATAAAAAACCATTAGTTTTACGTAAATACGCAATATTCATGCATTTCGAACCTCCAAACCAGCCCCCATCGAATGCAAACTCGGTTCATATCGAAATCGAACATTTGCGTTTTGCTTTGGCTGTACGCGTTCCAGCTCGTAACGCGAGATCAAAAAGCCTTATTTTCACGTAAATTCGCAAGATTCATGCGATTCTAGCTGCCAGACAATCACCCGTCGGATGCAAAGTCGCTTTATATCGAAATCGAACATTAGCGTTTTGCTATAGCTGTAGGCGCTCCAGGTCGTATTTTGAGATCACAAACCATTAGTTTTACGTAAATACGCAATATTCATGCATTTCGAACCTTCAAACCAACCCCCATCGAATGCAAAGTCGGTTTATATGGAAATCGAACATTTGCGTTTTGCTTCGGCTGTAGGCGTTCCAGCTCGTAACGCGAGATCAAAAAGGCTTAGTTTTACGTGAATAAGCAAGATGCATGCGTTTCGAACCGCCAAACACGCCCCCATCGAATGCAAAGTCGCTTTATATTGAAATCGAACATTTGCGTTTTGCTTCGGCTGTAGGCGTTCCAGCTCGTACTGCTAGACCAATAAGGCTTAGTTTTACGTGAATAAGCAAGATTCATGCGATTCGAACCGCCAAACACTCCCCCATCGAATGCAAAGTCACTTTGTTTTGAAATCGAACATTTGCGTTTTGCTTCGGCTGTAGGCGTTCCAGCTCGTAATGCGAGATCAAAAAGCCTTATTTTTACGTAAATTCGCAAGATTCATGCGATTCTAGCTAACAGACAATCCCCCTGTTGTACCCCGGATGGGGTAGTAGCACCCTAGTTATAATACAACATAAATTAAGTAATATATTAATAAGTCATTAATATATTACTAATTTAATTAATATAATAATAATATAACATTAAACATTATTATACGCTCTCGGGCAACAACATAATATTATACTATATTCGTATAATAGTATAATATTATAAACTAGTCGTAATAATATACCGTCGTATATTATAGTATTGTAGTATACATTTCAGTTCGGACAGCGGTGTCCGAAAAGTGGAGCAACTCCGGTTGCACAATATCGAGGTATGCAGCGGCACGCGACGAGCGCGCGTCGCTGCAACGAAATCCACCAAAAACCTGAGTCAGCCGTTAAGCAATCACGGGCGACTCGGTAATTAGAGCATCGACTCGAGAATCACCGAGTCACTTATGTCGAAATAAAAACATGCTCCAAATCCCGTTCTCGAAGAAGCGAGGATTTGGAAAGATAATTGTTTACAGAAATAAAGCGAACCATAAACAGCTAAACAATATTAAGCTGACGTGCCTGCTCTCTTATTCGTATATAAGGGATCGAGAGCAGACACTCATTAGTCTCTTCGGAACTCCTGATTCTTACGGTTGACTACGGATACACCATACGGGCAAAGCTCAAACGCGATAAGTAGGTCGTGCGGATATTGGACCCTTATCGCGAAGGATTAACGCACGATAGACGGTAATCCAGTCGGTGTATCAAGCGTACAAAGTGTACTACAATTGGTAATTCTAAAGGACAAATGTAAGCATAAACAGAGCGTAAATAGCTAAACTAAAGCATCAGTGGACAACACATAAATAGATTAACATCCATACGGTGTACTAATCAAGCGAGGTTTTACCAAGGGGTATATTAACGCCAAGTTGAGCGTTAATTGGACCCTGTTAGGGCATCCAGAGAACCTTAATCGGCGGTTCCTGGTAGGCATTGTTATCGACAGAATAACAATGCAACCCTTGTAAAACTCTGGTCATATATATGTTTGTTAAACGTAAAAATAAATTGTTAAATAAATATTGTAAATTGAATAAATCTATAGTTGTACTTCACTTGGGTTCCAACCCTTTACTGAGCACATCCCCAACCTTCCGAGCTAACGGCTCGCGCACACACCTCAGATTAGCTACCTGAGTTTCTGCGGCATAACACTCCGTCGAATGCAAAGTTGCTTTATATCGGGATCGAACATTTGCGTTTTGTTATAGCTGTAGGCGCTCCAGGGCGTATTTTGAAATAAAAAACCATTAGTTTTACGTAAATACGCAATATTCATGCATTTCGAACCTCCAAACCAACCCCCATCGAATGCAAAGTCGGTTTATATCGAAATCTAACATTTGCGTTTTGCTTCGGCTGTAGGCGTTCCAGCTCGTAACGCGAGATCAAAAAGGCTTAGTTTTACGTGAATAAGCAAGATGCATGCGTTTCGAACCGCCAAACACGCCCCCATCGAATGCAAAGTCGCTTTATATTGAAATCGAACATTTGCGTTTTGCTTTAGCTGTAGGCGTTCCAGCTCGTAATGCGAGATCAAAAAGGCTTAGTTTTACGTAAATAAGCAAGATTTATGCGTTTCGAACCGCCAAACACTCCCCCATCGAATGCAAAGTCACTTCGTTTTGAAATCGAACATTTGCGTTTTGCTTCGGCTGTAGGCGTTCCAGCTCGTAATGCGAGATCAAAAAGCCTTATTTTTACGTAAATTCGCAAGATTCATGCGATTCTAGCTGCCAGACAATCCCCCGTCGAATGCAAAGTTGCTTTATATCGGGATCGAACATTTGCGTTTTTTATAGCTGTAGGCGCTCCAGGGCGTATTTTGAAAAAAAAAACATTAGTTTTACGTAAATACGCAATATTCATGCATTTCGAACCTCCAAACCAGCCCCCATCGAATGCAAAGTCGGTTTATATCAAAATCGATTATTTGCGTTTTGCTTCGGCTGTAGGCGTTCCAGCTCGTACTGCTAGACCAATAAGGCTTAGTTTTACGTGAATAAGCAAGATTCATGCGTTTCGAACCGCCAAACACTCCCCCATCGAATGCAAAGTCACTTTGTTTTGAAATCGAACATTTGCGTTTTGCTTCGGCTGTAGGCGTTCCAGCTCGTAATGCGAGATCAAAAAGCCTTATGTTTACGTAAATTCGCAAGATTCATGCGATTCTAGCTACCAGACAATCCCCCGTCGAATGCAAAGTTGCTTTAAATCGGGATCGAACATTTGCGTTTTGTTATAGCTGTAGGCGCTCCAGGGCGTATTTTGAAATAAAAAACCATTAGTTTTACGTAAATACGCAATATTCATGCATTTCGAACCTCCAAACCAACCCCCATCGAATGCAAAGTCGGTTTATATCGAAATCGAACATTTGCGCTTTGCTCCGGCTGTAGGTGTTCCAGCTCGTAATGCGAGATCAAAAAGCCTTTTTTTACGTAAATTAGCAAGATTCATGCGATTCGAACCGCCAAACTAGCCCCCATCGAATGCAAAGTCGGTTTATATCGAAATCGAACATTTGCGTTTTGCTTCGGCTGTAGGCGTTCCAGCTCGTCATGCGAGATAAAAAAGCCTTAGATTTACGTAAATAAGCAAGAATTATGCGTTTCCAACCGCCAAACAAGCCCCCATCGAATGCAAAGTCACTTTGTTTTGAAATCGAACATTTGCGTTTTGCTTCGGCTGTAGGCGTTCCAGCTCGTAATGCGAGATCAAAAAGGCTTAGTTTTACGTTAGTAAGCAAGATTCATGCGTTTCGAACCGCCAAACTCTCCCCCATCGAATGCAAAGTCACTTTGTTTTGAAATCGAACATTTGCGTTTTGCTTCGGCTGTAGGCGTTCCAGCTCGTAACGCGAGATCAAAAAGGCTCATTTTCACCTAAATTCGCAAGATTCATGCGATTCTAGCTGCCAGACAATCCCCCGTCGGATGCAAAGTCGCTTTATATCGGGATCGAACATTTGCGTTTTTTTATAGCTGTAGGCGCTCCAGGGCGTATTTTGAAAAAAAAACCATTAAAAACCACTAAATTGAAAAAACTATTTTGAAAAAAAAAACCAAGTAGGCGCTCCAGGGCGTTTTACGTGAATAAGCAAGATGCATGCGTTTCGAACCGCCAAACACGCCCCCATCGAATGCAAAGTCACTTTGTTTTGAAATCGAACATTTGCGTTTTGCTACGGCTGTAGGCGTTCCAGCTCGTAATGCGAGCCTTATTTTTACGTAAATTCGCGAGCCTTATTTTTAGCCTTATTTTTACGTAAATTCGCGAGATTCATGCGATTCTAGCTGCCAGACAATCCCCCGTCGATTGCAAAGTTGCTTTATATCGGGATCGAACATTTGCGTTTTGTTATAGCTGTAGGCGCTCCAGGGCGTATTTTGAAATAAAAAACCATTAGTTTTACGTAAATACGCAATATTAATGCATTTCGAACCTCTAAACCAGCCCCCATCGAATGCAAAGTCGGTTTATATCGAAATCGAAAATTTGCGTTTTGCTTTGGCTGTACGCGTTCCAGCTCGTAATGCGAGATCAAAAAGGCTTAATTTTACGTAAGTAAGCAAGGTTCCTGCGTTTCTAACCGCCAAACAAGCCCACATCGAATGCAAAGTTGGTTTATATCGAAATCGACCATTTGCGCTTCGCTGCGGCTGTAGGCGTTTCAGCTCGTAATGCGAGATCAAAAAGGCTTAGTTTTACGTTAGTAAGCAAGATTCATGCGTTTCGAACCGCCAAACTCTCCCCCATCGAATGCAAAGTCACTTTGTTTTGAAATCGAACATTTGCGTTTTGCTTCGGCTGTAGGCGTTCCAGCTCGTAATGCGAGATCAAAAAGCCTTATTTTTACGTAAATTCGCAAGATTCATGCGATTCTAGCTGCCAGATAATCCCCGTTGAATGCAAAGTTGCTTTATATCGGGATCGAACATTTGCGTTTTATTATAGCTGTAGGCGCTCCAGGGCGTATTTTGAAATAAAAAACCATTTGTTTTACGTAAATACCCGCGTAGAAAAAAGTCGTATGGGAAAGGGTATTAAATTGAGTATGGGTTGAATATGGGGAATCGTATGGGAACGAATATGGGTGAAGTATAATCTGACTATGGGCTTTGTTCAGTTCCCACATTCATCCCATACACTTTTCCAGACTCTTTGCCAGCTATCGGGTACGACCTCGAACATTTTCATGCAATCAAACCCACACCCTTTCCCAGACTCTTTCCCAGTCATCGCGTACAGGCTCAAAATTTTTTGTGTAATCAATCCCATTCTCTTTTCCAGACTCTTTCCCAACCATCGCGTTCAACCTTCAAACAAATTCTATTAATGCGGTTGGTGGGAAAGAGTCTGGAAAAGAGTATGGGATAGATAGACCAAAAGAGTCTGGAAAAGTGTGTGGGGTTGATTGCATGAAAATGTTCGAGGTCGTACCCGATAGCTGGCAAAGAGTCTGGAAAAGTGTATGGGATGAATGTGGGAACTGAACAAAGCCCATAGTCAGATTATACTTCACCCATATTCGTTCCCATACGATTCCCCATATTCAACCCATACTCAATTTAATACCCTTTCCCATACAACTTTTTTCTACGCGGGTACGCAATATTCATGCATTTCGAACCTCCAAACCAGCCCCCATCGAATGCAAAATCGGTTTATATCGAAATCGAAAATTTGCGTTTTGCTTTGGCTGTACGCGTTCCAGCTCGTAACGCGAGATCAAAAAGGCTTAGTTTCACGTAAATAAGCAAGATTCATGCGTTTCCAACCGCCAAACAAGCCCTCATCGAATGCAAAGTCGGTTTATATCGAAATCGAACATTTGCGCTTTGCTCCGGCTGTAGGCGTTCCAGCTCGTAATGCGAGATCATAAAGGCTTACTTTTACGTAAATAAGCCAGATTCATGCGTTTCTAACCGCCAAACAAGCCTCCATCGAATGTCAAGTCGGTCTATATCGAAATCGAACATTTGCGCTTTGCTTCGGCTGTAGGCATTCCAGCTCGTAATGCGAGATCAAAAAGGCTTAATTTTACGTAAATAAGCAAGGTTCCTTCGTTTCTAACATCCAAACAAGCCCACATCGAATGCAAAGTTGGTTTATATCGAAATCGAACATTTGCGCTTCGCTTCGGCTGTAGGCGTTTCAGCTCGTAATGCGAGATCGAAAAGCCTTATTTTTACGTAAATTAGCAAGATTCATGCGATTCGAACCGCCAAACACTCCCCCATCGAATGCAAAGTCACTTTATTTTGAAATCGAACATTTGCGTTTTGCTTCGGCTGTAGGCGTTCCAGCTCGTAACGCGAGATCAAAAAGGCTCATTTTCACCTAAATTCGCAAGATTCATGCGATTCTAGCTGCCAGACAATCCCCCGTCGGATGCAAAGTCGCTTTATATCGAAATCGAACATTAGACTTTTGCTATAGCGTAGGCGCTCCAGGCCGTATTTTGGGATCACAAACCATTAGTTTTACGTAAATACGCAATATTCATGCATTTCGAACCTCCAAACCAACCCCCATCGAATGCAAAGTCGGTTTATATCGAAATCGAACATTTGCGTTTTTCTTCTGCTGTAGGCGTTCCAGCTCGTAACGCGAGATCAACAAGGCTTAGTTTTACGTGAATAAGCAAGATGCATGCGTTTCGAACCGCCAAACACGCCCCCATCGAATGCAAAGTCACTTTGTTTTGAAATCGAACATTTGCGTTTTGCTACGGCTGTAGGCGTTCCAGCTCGTAATGCGAGATCAAAAAGCCTTATTTTTACGTAAATTCGCGAGATTCATGCGATTCTAGCTGCCAGACAATCCCCCGTCGAATGCAAAGTTGCTTTATATCGGGATCGAACATTTGCGTTTTTTTATAGCTGTAGGCGCTCCAGGGCGTATTTTGAAAAAAAAAACCATTAGTTTTACGTAAATACGCAATATTCATGCATTTCGAACCTCCGAACCAGCCCCCATCGAATGCAAAGTCGGTTTATATCGAAATCGATTATTTGCGTTTTGCTTCGGCTGCAGGCGTTCCAGATCGTAACGCGAGATCAAAAAGGCTTAGTTTTACGTGAATAAGCAAGATGCATGCGTTTCGAACCGCCAAACACGCCCCCATCGAATGCAAAGTCGCTTTATATTGAAATCGAACATTAGCGTTTTGCTATAGCTGTAGGCGCTCCAGGTCGTATTTTGAGATCACAAACCATTAGTTTTACGTAAATACGCAAAATTCATGCATTTCGAACCTCCAAACCAACCCCCATCGAATGCAAAGTCGGTTTATATTGAAATCGAACATTTGCGTTTTGCTTTGGCTGTAGGCGTTCCAGCTCGTAATGCGAGATCAAAAAGGCTTAGTTTTACGTAAATAAGCAAGATTCATGCGTTTCGAACCGCCAAACACTCCCCCATCGAATGCAAAGTCACTTTGTTTTGAAATCGAACATTTGCGTTTTGCTTCGGCTGTAGGCGTTCCAGCTCGTAATGCGAGATCAAAAAGCCTTATTTTTACTAAAATTCGCAAGATTCATGCGATTCTAGCTGCCAGACAATCCCCCGTCGATTGCAAAGTTGCTTTATATCGGGATCGAACATTTGCGTTTTTTATAGTTGTAGGCGCTCCAGGGCGTATTTTGAAATAAAAAACCATTAGTTTTACGTAAATACGCAATATTAATGCATTTCGAACCTCCAAACCAGCCCCCATCGAATGCAAAGTCGGTTTATATCGAAATCGAAAATTTGCGTTTTGCTTTGGCTGTACGCGTTCCAGCTCGTAACGCGAGATCAAAAAGGCTGTTTCACGTAAATAAGCAAGATTCATACGTTTCCAACCTCCAAACAAGTCCTCATCGACTGCAAAGTCGGTTTATATCGAAATCGAACATTTGCGTTTTGCTTTGGCTGTGCGCGTTCCAGCTCGTAACGCGAGATCAAAAAGGCTTAGTTTCACGTAAATAAGCAAGATTCATGCGTTTCCAACCGCCAAACAAGCCCTCATCGAATGCAAAGTCGGTTTATATCGAAATCGAACATTTGCGCTTTGCTCCGGCTGTAGGCGTTCCAGCTCGTAATGCGAGATCAAAAAAGCTTAATTTTACGTAAATAAGCAAGGTTCCTGCGTTTCTAACGGCCAAACAAGCCCACATCGAATGCAAAGTTGGTTTATATCGAAATCGAACATTTGCGCTTCGCTTCGGCTGTAGGCGTTTTAGCTCGTAATGCGAGATCGAAAAGCCTTATTTTTACGTAAATTAGCAAGATTAATGCGATTCTAGCTGCCAGACAATCCCCCGTCGAATGCAAAGTTGCTTTATATCGGGATCGAACATTTGCGTTTTGCTTCGGCTATAGGAGTACCAGCTCGTAATGCGAGATAAAAAGCCTTATTTTTACGTAAATTCGCAAGATTCATGCGATTCTAGCTGCCAGACAATCCCCCGTCGAATGCAAAGTTGCTTTATATCGGGATCGAACATTTGCGTTTTGTTATAGCTGCAGGCGCTCCAGGGCGTATTTTGAAATAAAAAACCATTAGTTTTACGTAAATACGCAGTATTCATGCATATCGAACCTCCAAACCAGCCCCCATCGAATGCAAAGTCGGTTTATATCGAAATCGAACATTTGCGTTTTGCTTCGGCTGTGGGCATTCCAGCTCGTAATGCGAGATCAAAAAGCCTTATTTTTACGTAAATTCGCAAGATTCATGCGATTCTAGCTGCCAGACAATCCCCCGTCGAATGCAAAGTTGCTTTATATCGGGATCGAACATTTGCGTTTTGTTATAGCTGCAGGCGCTCCAGGGCGTATTTTGAAATAAAAAACCATTAGTTTTACGTAAATACGCAATATTCATGCATTTCGAACCTCCAAACCAGCCCCCAGCGAATGCCAAGTCGGTTTATATCGAAATCGAACATTTGCGCTTTGCTTCGGCTGTAGGCGTTCCAGCTCGTACTGCTAGACCAATAAGGCTTACTTTTACGTAAATAAGCCAGATTCATGCGTTTCTAACCGCCAAACAAGCCCCGATCGAATGCAACGTCACTTTGTATTTAAATCGAACATTTGCGCTTTGTTTCGGCTGTAGGCGTTCCAGCTCGTAATGCGAGATCAAAAAGGCTTAGGTTTACGTAGATAAGCCAGATTCATGCATTTCGAACCTCCAAACCAGCCCCCATCGAATGCAAAGTCGGTTTACATCGAAATCGAACGTTTGCGTTTTGCTATAGCTGTAGGCGCTCCAGGCCGTATTTTGTGATCACAAACCATTAGTTTTACGTAAATACGCAATATTCATGCATTTCGAACCTCCAAACCAACCCCCATCGAATGCAAAGTCGGTTTATATCGAAATCGAACATTTGCGTTTTGCTTTGGCTGTACGCGTTCCAGCTCGTAACGCGAGATCAAAAAGGTTTATTTCCACGTAAATAAGCAAGATTCATGGGTTTCGAACCGCCAAACAAGCCCCCATCGAATGCAAAGTCGCTTTATATTGAAATCGAACATTTGCGTTTTGCTTTGGCTGTAGGCGGTCCAGCTCGTAATGCGAGATCAAAAAGGCTTAGTTTTACGTAAATAAGCAAGATTCATGCGTTTCGAACCGCCAAACAAGCCCCCATCGAATGCTAAGTCGGTTTATATCGAAATCGAACATTTGCGCTTTGCTTCGGCTGTAGGCGTTCCAGCTCCTGATGCGAGATCACAAAGCCTTAGCTTTACGTAAATAAGCAAGATTCATGCGTTTCGAACCGCCAAACACTCCTCCATCGAATGCAAAGTCACTTTGTTTTGAAATCGAACATTTGCGTTTTGCTTCGGCTGTAGGCTTTCCAGCTCGTAATGCGAGATCAAAAAGCCTCATTTTTACGTAAATTCGCAAGATTAATGCGATTCTAGCTGCCAGACAATCCCCCGTCGAATGCGAAGTTGCTTTATATCAGGATCGAACATTTGCGTTTTTTATAGCTGTAGGCGCTCCAGGGCGTATTTTGAAAAAAAAACCATTAGTTTTACGTAAATACGCAATATTCATGCATTTCGAACCTCCAAACCAGCCCCCATCGAATGCAAAGTCGGTTTATATCAAAATCGATTATTTGCGTTTTGCTTCGGCTGTAGGCGTTCCAGCTCGTACTGCTAGACCAATAAGGCTTAGTTATACGTGAATAAGCAAGATTCATGCGTTTCGAACCGCCAAACACTCCCCCATCGACTGCAAAGTCACTTTGTTTTGAAATCGAACATTTGCGTTTTGCTTCGGCTGTAGGCGTTCCAGCTCGTAATGCGAGATCAAAAAGCCTTATGTTTACGTAAATTCGCAAGAGTCATGCGATTCTAGCTGCCAGACAATCCCCCGTCGATTGCAAAGTTGCTTTATATCGGGATCGAACATTTGCGTTTTGTTATAGCTGTAGGCGCTCCAGGGCGTATTTTGAAATAAAAAACCATTAGTTTTACGTAAATACGCAATATTAATGCATTTCGAACCTCTAAACCAGCCCCCATCGAATGCAAAGTCGGTTTATATCGAAATCGAAAATTTGCGTTTTGCTTTGGCTGTACGCGTTCCAGCTCGTAATGCGAGATCAAAAAGGCTTAATTTTACGTAAATAAGCAAGGTTCCTGCGTTTCTAACCGCCAAACAAGCCCACATCGAATGCAAAATTGGTTTATATCGAAATCGACCATTTGCGCTTCGCTGCGGCTGTAGGCGTTTCAGCTCGTAACGCGAGATCAAAAAGCCTTATTTTCACGTAAATTCGCAAGATTCATGCGATTCTAGCTGCCAGACAATCACCCGTCGGATGCAAAGTCGCTTTATATCGAAATCGAACATTAGCGTTTTGCTATAGCTGTAGGCGCTCCAGGCCGTATTTTGAGATCACAAACCATTAGTTTTACGTTAATACGCAATATTCATGCATTTCGAACCTCCAAACCAATCCCCATCGAATGCAAAGTCGGTTTATATCGAAAACGAACATTTGCGTTTTGCTTCGGCTGTAGGCGTTCCAGCTCGTAATGCGAGATCAAAAAGCCTTATTTTTACGTAAATTCGCGAGATTCATGCGATTCTAGCTGCCAGACAATCCCCCGTCGAATGCAAAGTTGCTTTATATCGGGATCGAACATTTGCGTTTTTTTATAGCTGTAGGCGCTCCAGGGCGTATTTTGAAAAAAAAAACCATTAGTTTTACGTAAATACGCAATATTCATGCATTTCGAACCTCCAAACCAGCCCCCATCGAATGCAAAGTCGGTTTATATCGAAATCGAACATTTGCGTTTTGCTTTGGCTGTACGCGTTCCAGCTCGTAACGCGAGATCAAAAAGGCTGTTTCACGTAAATAAGCAAGATTCATGCGTTTCCAACCGCCAAACAAGCCCCCATCGAATGCAAAGTCGGTTTATATCGAAATCGATTATTTGCGTTTTGCTTCGGCTGCAGGCGTTCCAGATCGTAACGCGAGATCAAAAAGGCTTAGTTTTACGTGAATAAGCAAGATGCATGCGTTTCGAACCGCCAAACACGCCCCCATCGAATGCAAAGTCGCTTTATATTGAAATCGAACATTTGCGTTTTGCTTTGGCTGTAGGCGTTCCAGCTCGTAATGCGAGATCAAAAAGGCTTAGTTTTACGTAAATAAGCAAGATCATGCGTTTCGAACCGCCAAACACTCCCCCATCGAATGCAAAGTCACTTTGTTTTGAAATCGAACATTTGCGTTTTGCTTCGGCTGTAGGCGTTCCAGCTCGTAATGCGAGATCAAAAAGCCTTATTTTTACGTAAATTCGCAAGATTCATGCGATTCTAGCTGCCAGACAATCCCCCGTCGAATGCAAAGTTGCTTTATATCGGGATCGAACATTTGCGTTTTGTTATAGCTGTAGGCGCTACAGGGCGTATTTTGAAATAAAAAACCATTAGTTTTACGTAAATACGCAATATTCATGCATTTCGAACCTCCAAACCAGCCGCCATCGAATGCAAAGTCGCTTTATATCGAAATCGAACATTTGCGTTCTGCTTCGGCTGTAGGCGTTCCAGCTCGTAACGCGAGATCGAAAAGGCTGTTTCACGTAAATAAGCAAGATTCATACGTTTCCAACCGCCAAACAAGTCCTCATCGACTGCAAAGTCGGTTTATATCGAAATCGAACATTTGCGCTTTGCTCCGGCTGTAGGCGTTCCAGCTCGTAAAGCGAGATCAAAAAGCCTTTTTTTACGTAAATTAGCAAGATTCATGCGATTCGAACCGCCAAACTAGCCGCCATCGAATGCAAAGTCGGTTTATATCGAAATTTAACCTTTGCCTTTTGCTTCGGCTGTAGGCGTTCCAGCTCGTAATGAGAGATCACAAAGGCTTAGTTTTACGCAAATAAGCCAGATTCATGCGATTCTAGCTGCCAGACAATCCCCCGTCGGATGCAAAGTCGCTTTATATCGAAATCGAACATTAGCGTTTTGCTATAGCTGTAGGCGCTCCAGGCCGTATTTTGTGATCACAAACCATTAGTTTTACGTAAATACGCAATATTCATGCATTTAGAACCTCCAAACCAACCCCCATCGAATGCAAAGTCGGTTTATATCGAAATCGAACATTTGCGTTTTGCTTTGGCTGTACGCGTTCCAGCTCGTAACGCGAGATCAAAAAGGTTAATTTTCACGTAAATACGCAATATTCATGCATTTCGAACCTCCAAACCAGCCGCCATCGAATGCAAAGTCGCTTTATATCGAAATCGAACATTTGCGTTCTGCTTCGGCTGTAGGCGTTCCAGCTCGTAACGCGAGATCGAAAAGGCTGTTTCACGTAAATAAGCAAGATTCATACGTTTCCAACCGCCAAACAAGTCCTCATCGACTGCAAAGTCGGTTTATATCGAAATCGAACATTTGCGCTTTGCTCCGGCTGTAGGCGTTCCAGCTCGTAAAGCGAGATCAAAAAGCCTTTTTTTACGTAAATTAGCAAGATTCATGCGATTCGAACCGCCAAACTAGCCGCCATCGAATGCAAAGTCGGTTTATATCGAAATCTAACCTTTGCCTTTTGCTTCGGCTGTAGGCGTTCCAGCTCGTAATGAGAGATCACAAAGGCTTAGTTTTACGCAAATAAGCCAGATTCATGCGATTCTAGCTGCCAGACAATCCCCCGTCGGATGCAAAGTCGCTTTATATCGAAATCGAACATTAGCGTTTTGCTATAGCTGTAGGCGCTCCAGGCCGTATTTTGTGATCACAAACCATTAGTTTTACGTAAATACGCAATATTCATGCATTTAGAACCTCCAAACCAACCCCCATCGAATGCAAAGTCGGTTTATATCGAAATCGAACATTTGCGTTTTGCTTTGGCTGTACGCGTTCCAGCTCGTAACGCGAGATCAAAAAGGTTAATTTTCACGTAAATAAGCAAGATTCATGGGTTTCGAACCGCCAAACAAGCCCCCATCGAATGCAAAGTCTCTTTATATTGAAATCGAACATTTGCATTTTGCTTTGGCTGTAGGCGTTCCAGCTCGTAATGCGAAATCAAAAAGGCTTAGTTTTACCTAAATAAGCAAGATTCATGCGTTTCGAACCGCCAAACAAGTCCTCATCGACTGCAAAGTCGGTTTATATCGAAATCGAACATTTGCGCTTTGCTTCGGCTGTAGGCGTTCCAGCTCCTAATGCGAGATCACAAAGCCTTAGCTTTACGTAAATAAGCAAGATTCATGCGTTTCCAACCGCCAAACAAGCCTCCATCGAATGCAAAGTCGGTTTATATCGAAATCGAACATTTGCGTTTTGCTTCGGCTGTAGGCGTTCCAGCTCGTACTGCTAGATCAAAAAGGCTTAGTTTCACGTAAATAAGCAAGATTCATGCGTTTCGAACCGCCAAACACTCCCCCATCGAATGCAAAGTCACTTTGTTTTGAAATCGAACATTTGCGTTTTGCTTCGGCTGTAGGCTTTCCAGCTCGTAATGCGAGATCAAAAAGCCTTATTTTTACGTAAATTCGCAAGATTAATGCGATTCTAGCTGCCAGACAATCCCCCGTCGAATGCAAAGTTGCTTTATATCAGGATCGAACATTTGCGTTTTGTTATAGTTGTAGGCGCTCCAGGGCGTATTTTGAAATAAAAAACCATTAGTTTTACGTAAATACGCAATATTCATGCATTTCGAACCTCCAAACCAGCCCCCATCGAATGCAAACTCGGTTCATATCGAAATCGAACATTTGCGTTTTGCTTTGGCTGTACGCGTTCCAGCTCGTAACGCGAGATCAAAAAGCCTTATTTTCACGTAAATTCGCAAGATTCATGCGATTCTAGCTGCCAGACAATCACCCGTCGGATGCAAAGTCGCTTTATATCGAAATCGAACATTAGCGTTTTGCTATAGCTGTAGGCGCTCCAGGTCGTATTTTGAGATCACAAACCATTAGTTTTACGTAAATACGCAAAATTCATGCATTTCGAACCTCCAAACCAACCCCCATCGAATGCAAAGTCGGTTTATATTGAAATCGAACATTTGCGTTTTGCTTTGGCTGTAGGCGTTCCAGCTCGTAATGCGAGATCAAAAAGGCTTAGTTTTACGTAAATAAGCAAGATTCATGCGTTTCGAACCGCCAAACACTCCCCCATCGAATGCAAAGTCACTTTGTTTTGAAATCGAACATTTGCGTTTTGCTTCGGCTGTAGGCGTTCCAGCTCGTAATGCGAGATCAAAAAGCCTTATTTTTACTAAAATTCGCAAGATTCATGCGATTCTAGCTGTCAGACAATCCCCCGTCGAATGCGAAGTTGCTTTATATCAGGATCGAACATTTGCGTTTTGTTATAGCTGTAGGCGCTCCAGGGCGTATTTTGAAATAAAAAACCATAAGTTTTACGTAAATACGCAATATTCATGCATTTCGAACCTCCAAACCAGCCCCCATCGAATGCAAAGTCGGTTCATATCGAAATAGAACATTTGCGTTTTGCTTTGGCTGTACGCGTTCCAGCTCGTAACGCGAGAACAAAAAGCCTTATTTTCACGTAAATTCGCAAGATTCATGCGATTCTAGCTGCCAGACCATCACCCGTCGGATGCAAAGTCGCTTTATATCGAAATCGAACATTAGCGTTTTGCTATAGCTGTAGGCGCTCCAGGCCGTATTTTGAGATCACAAACCATTAGTTTTACGTAAATACGCAATATTCATGCATTTCGAACCTTCAAACCAACCCCCATCGAATGCAAAGTCGGTTTATATGGAAATCGAACATTTGCGTTTTGCTTCGGCTGTAGGCGTTCCAGCTCGTAACGCGAGATCAAAAAGGCTTAGTTTTACGTGAATAAGCAAGATGCATGCGTTTCGAACCGCCAAACACGCCTCCATCGAATGCAAAGTCGCTTTATATTGAAATCGAACATTTGCGTTTTGCTTTAGCTGTAGGCGTTCCAGCTCGTAATGCGAGATCAAAAAGGCTTAGTTTTACGTAAATAAGCAAGATTTATGCGTTTCGAACCGCCAAACACTCCCCCATCGAATGCAAAGTCACTTCGTTTTGAAATCGAACATTTGCGTTTTGCTTCGGCTGTAGGCGTTCCAGCTCGTAATGCGAGATCAAAAAGCCTTATTTTTACGTAAATTCGCAAGATTCATGCGATTCTAGCTGCCAGACAATCCCCCGTCGAATGCAAAGTTGCTTTATATCGGGAGTAGTAATGGGTGCACTATGGCGACCCCCCACTCCTATCCCCACTCTTATCCCCACTTCTCGAGCCCTGTTCAGAGCGTAATTCGAGGTAGTGGGGATGGTAAGAGTGGGGATAGGTTTCGCAGCAGTCCCACTCTTACCCCCTCCCCTCCAGCACAGAGTATGTGTTGGAGGTATGTGGGTGTGAGAGTGGGAGGGTGTGCGTGTGAGGTATTGCCATAGTGCACCATTTTTTTATTTTTTATTTCTTTTTAATAAAATTTATTATAATTATGTAAAGTTACAATTTTCTTAAAGCTAAGTTTCAAGGGCATTAAGGGCAATGAATTCAATTACTTGTATATTACAATCCTAGACCGGCACCACCTTTAATTATTCACGTTATGAATTAATGCGCTCTTCCCAGGTGAACGCGCTAAGGTAACGCTGTAGCTTCTTAACGTTCCGTAGAGCGCACTGAGAGCCTCTGGACTCCTCCTGTAGGAAACTATGCCACGAGCAGACTTTTGCTGTCTTCGGCGGCGGAACGTTGAGTGCTGGACAATCGGCGCGTTCGTCCAGGTTTATGATTTTGCATTCTGTGGCCTGTTCTAAGATTTGTACAGTTGGTTCTCCTACCGCGTACAGTCGAGATTTCACGCCAACACTGCGCGCAATTTCGCGTAATTCATGATATAGTTCAGCGAGAGTAATGCCCTGCTGGCACCAGTGTATACCATGACTGTACTTAGTCAGACATTTATTTATTTCTTGTATCCGTGGTGGCAATTCGTAGATGCCATAAGGATGAGCGACGATCCACACCATTCGGCGTTGTGGTTTATCCACCGAACTCACCGCCACCTCTTTCGGCATTAACTCCCCATGCTTATCTTTTAAATACAAAATATCAAACACCAGATCTGTACAAATCGTATCAAACACCCGATGTGGACAGCGCATATTGTCGTTGAAATCTCCGAATACGTGTTATGCTCTCAACAGACGACAGAAGACTGAGCTGGCCTAAAGCCTCTGTAGCAGAATAGCAATCGTCAGCAATCGTCAGCAATATTGCACGTGCAGCTTGGAGGGGTAGGGTGGTGGAATGATGACGTTACCTCTGCGCTGTATCAAATATATAGTGCACCACTTTTTATTTTTATTTATAATTATGTACAGAGTTACAATTTTTCATAAAGCTAGATTTCATGCGCGTTAAGGTCAATGAATTCAATATGATTATATACGGAGCCCAAATACCGCAACCCTAGGCCTTTGTTGTGAAGACAATGTTTAGCCATTTCGTCGAACAGTCCGTCGTGATAGTTAAAAAAGAAACTAATCCTTAGAGGTAGGAAAACACTGAAATCTCTTCCGATATCGGCAACCACTTGTCTCCCGTGACTGGTGTTGACGATTCTCATTCTTGAGATTTTATATATCTTCCGAAGATCCAGTTCGGCAATCGCTTTGTATGGTAGGCGGGACGGTACGTGGGTGGTTTCACTGAGTTTCCCCAATTTTTTCAAATACATCATCCGCCTTGTGGATTAACAAGAAGGATAAGAATTAATTAATGCGTACACTTCTGCCGTCTTCGACGTCGGAACATCGATTAATAGATAATCTACGTGATTCGGTTGGTTTATGATTTTGTGCCCTGTAGTCTCTTCTAAAATGTTTACAGTATGCTCACCTAGCGCGTACGGCGTGGATTAACAAGAAGGTCTAATAAGGTGTACCCCCTAAGTAGCGCTGGAGTTTGATGACGCTCCGTAGAGCACAATAACATTCACTGCGCTCGGGCTGTAGGTGTTCGTGACACGAGCAAACTTTTGTAGCCTCCGCCAGTGTGTCATTGAGTGATGGACAATTCTCGTCGTTGTCCAGGTTGATGATTTTGCGGCCTGTGGCATGTTTCAAGAATTTTACAACGTCGCGGCCTTTCGCGTACAGGCAAGAGTCGTCGCCAACGCCCTCAGCACTCCCGTATAATATATCATCCAGTTCTGTCAATGTGATGCCATCCGTGTCCCAATGTATGCCATGATGATTGCTAGTTAGTCGTTCATTTATCGCTCGTATACGCGGTGGCAATTCGTCGGCAGGATAGGGAGGCGCAACCATATACGTAAAACGAAGCCGCGGTTTATAAATGGAAGCAACAGCCACCTCTTTCGGCAAAAACCGGCCATTTTTATCTTTAAAGCCCTGAATATCAAATACTATATCGAACATATTAAACGTAGAATCGAAACTGAGTATTTTGTTTTATGATTTAACGTTCCGTAGAACACAACGGCTGTCTCTGTGCAGGAGACGAAAGCGACTGTGCCACGAGCACATTTCTGTTGCCTCAGGTGGTAGTGGTGGAAGACGAAATGATCGGCTATCCCCTCCAGGTTTATAATTAAAATATTGCATGTGGTCATTTTAAGCTGCTAGAGGGGGACAGGCAGTTCAAAGACACTGAGGCCTTCAGAATAATAGTCATCCATGAGAGATCGCGGCAACGAGTTGTTTGTTGATTCGGTGCTCGCAACCATGGCAGCTGTAACGAGCGACGAGACTGAATATCACATTGTAACCCTAGAGGAAACTATCGAGGATACTGGGGTAGTAGAGAGTGAAAAATATTTGATACCCGTCAAGTTTCGCAAGATTCTCGAACGTGTGGAACAGCTGATCAATTACAGCAATTACAGAATATTTTATGGTGAGCAATTCACTATACAAGACGAACACGAGCGGCAGCGGTTGTCGGAACAGTATTTCGAAGTCGTTACGGAGGATGAGGTGCCGACTAATGTATTCGTCATGGACTACGTCGTTGAATCTATCAAGGCGAGTGAGAGCGAAGAATTTAAGGAGTTAAAGAAACGAATTGAGCTTGAGAGACCCGAAAGCCTCTCGTTTTTCACCAACGACGAAATTGACCTTATTGTGGAAACCGACATTGTTGGCGATATCATTATGATCATGCAGGGTATATTTTGTAGAATATGTTAAGAAATAAATTGATTTTCATCGATAACCTGTTATTTATTTATTTATACATAGACCAAGTACGATAATTATTATTGCCGGAGCGGTGTGTTCTTCTTCTTCCCCACCGTTGTTGTTGTTGTTGGATTATCCATGTAGAGTGATGTAGGCAGGGAGGGAGGGCGCAGCAGCTCTTCATAGCCCAATAAATATCAGCCCTCAGTTTGGCGGCCGGCCTTGAACTCCAGATTATTATATTTTGTTCCGTGGTATTGTACGAGTAGATTTTTCTCGTGCGCAGAAGCTGCCATTTGTTGCAAGAGATTTGCGTCGTCCTCGAAGACTTTGATGAATCTCGCCGGAAGGTAGCAGGTAAACGATTCCTCAATGTCGATGGTAATTCTCGATCCGTATGATGTTTTTACGCATCTTATATCCGTTACGCCGTAATTTCTTTCGGGCTCCAGATCAGATAGTTTTTTTATCGGCAGAAACGACGCAAGCATGCCCACCTTGTTGATTCGAGTGAGATCCATTGTGGAGATTGAGTTCTTCTAGTTTTCGTATCACACGTCGAAACTCAGATCTTGCACGTATCAGTGATTTTAATTTTGCAATGCCGTGTAAGTGTTTGTCTATGCGCACTTTTAACTCGATCCGCTTTCTCTGCATTGACTTCAATGGAGACAGGCAGTTTGCAAGTGGCTTTTTTTTTGATTGCACACCTCTTTCACGGCTCGATCACGATTGACGTCTGCTCACAGGAGGAGGCCTGTTTGAATATGTATATACTGCCTGCCCTTCCCCGCAAGTCATTAGCGGCTCGCGGCGTCCCCCACGCCATACTAAATCCAAAAAGAAATATAATATCTGCTGAAATCAGCTCGAAAAATGTCCTTGGTCACGCGCAGTATTTTTTATTCCAAGAAGAAATATAATACATGCTGAAATCAGCTTTTTCAACAGCTCCAAAAAGTCTCTGATCACGTACGACTTTTTGCGATATCAATTTCAAGAAGAAATACAATATCTGCTGAAATTGGCTTTCGTGAGGCACTAGGAAAACAGAGTATATAGAAAAAGACATTTTTTATTTTATAAGCATAATATTCACAATACACGTGCACGGGACCAGCAACTTTGTATACAATGCAAGTACTTATCATTAAAGTTATTTATTTTACCCTGCGACTTAAATTTGTCGCGATTATTGACGAATGTGTTATAATAATCATACGCTATTCTATCGTTTCTCGACAAGTTATCTGAAAATATACCTCTAAACTTATTAATGCCGAGGCCAGTACACATATAATGAAGAAACATAACGCAATACTGTCCGCAACACTGCGAATCCGGACCTTGAAGTTGAATAGCGTTGAATCGGAAAAGTTTGCAGTTTCTTCGGAGCCGTGTGAGATGCTGTGGGATGATTGGCGGGAGGCCATAGCTGTCGAAGAACCATCCGTGTCCATTTCTATCGACGTACATGGCGACCCAGTGGGCCCCGGGTAATTTGTGTCCATCGGTATTAACAACGATGGCCGTCGGTTTCGTCCACACCTTCGGTATGCGATCTGCTGGGTATACGCCTACGGTATGATCCTTTATGTTCCGGAGAGACTGCAGGATTTGAAGGCTGTTCATAACAAGAGGCAGACGGTTTTGTTTCTTCTTCTTCAGTAGCACCCTCTGACAAACCGACCCTCCAGCTAGTAGTGGTACGATATTCCCACAAAGAATCAAAGCGTTCGCTATGACAGAGCCACGCTTTGATCTTTGTCACGTTGTTGAGAGCACACTTGTATGTGTGGTTTTTGCGCAGCAAACCGTGATATATGCAGCGTGTATTGCCCGCCGTAGGTAGGTTGCGGAATGATGGTACTTCGTCTTCTTCTTCCAAATTTATGATGAAGCATCCTGTGAGTTTTGTCAGGTACCGCGCTTTGTCGGAGCCTCTGGTGAATATTCGGTCCGTTTCTGCCGCAATTTTCTTTAGAATAAGTTCAACCGCTTTTATGGATGTATCGCCTTCAGACCATGCAATACCGTGATGATTGTTCTGTAGCCATGTATTTTGCCTCTTTATAGCAGGCGGCAGGTCGTCATGAGTACAGTTCGGTTTTACTATCCAGTGGCCGAAGTATGTTGAATGCACTGAGGTGTAGCCACTTCTTTCGGCGTAAAATGATTGGATTTATCCTTTAGACTCTGTATATCAATTACAACAGCCATGATATCGACCGTTTAACTCAAGTTCTCGGCGAATACTGAAGACTCGGCCGCGGGGATTTAGCGCTCTACCCGTTGAAATCTACAATTACTTGTCGGGATGAGTCAATCTCCAGCACATTATCATATTCCGCGTACACAATACAGTTAACCGTTGAATTTAGAGCTTCCTCGAAGCGGACTTCTATTCTGACACTACCGTGTTTCACCAAATTCCAATGCGTATTACTATTTGCCGATAGATCGGGTGTTAGGTCAAATGCAAATAGACAGTGGCCATTAGGGTAAGCTGTACGTGAAATACAATTACCCTGATTAAGAAAGTGAATACCTGTACCGGAGAATAATGTGTGATATGCATCCACGTAATGCCGTCTCGCTCCAAAGTCGGGCTGCAGAGGCTTTGACGGTACCTGCACACCGTCAGCATACAAAGAAAGATAATTTATTTTATAATTTTGAAAGTTAAAGGGATTCAGTTTGCGATCGCCATTGAAGGCTTTGTTATCGACAAATCCGATAATTATGCGTTTAGGTAGCTGTCCTAGTATGACATTATCCAGAGTATCACCATGAACACCAGCATGCAATGATACTGCTTTAACCTCCACACGAGTCATGGGATACTTAGCCGTCGATTTGGAGAGGGCCCTTGCGTGGGCTAGGAGTATACCGGGTGCTATTTTGGCGCGACGTACAAGGAGCGATGCTTCGACAATCCTCATGCTGCAGTCTTTCGAAGAGCTCATAAGGCAAAAAGCATCGTTGGTACGCACTAGACGTATGCGCATCTCAACGCCATTTATCAAAAATCTCTCCTGATTGAAGATGTCGCAGTGAAGATGTCCGAGGAGATCAATCTGATTGCCACTATTATTCATAAGACTTCTTCGTGAGGCTAGCCCTAGATTACCATCAAACACATCATCCATTTTTCCGGCTGTATCGTTATACCACAGAACACTTGTAAGATGAGAAGACTTCGCACCGGTTCCGTAATTTAAGAGTGTTTCAATGTATGCTCTGTATGCGTACGCATTATTAGGTGGTGATACTAGTTTCTGATTCAAGAATACGTCGATCTGATTGAACATTGAATGCAGTAGATTATTGATAGGCCCGGCTTTAGGTGCATCGCCTTCTTTGGGGCTCGGAGGTGGTAGTATTTCAACGCGCATACTCAGCATAGTATGCGCAAGATCAATGTACTCGTCACCCTGGCCAGGCACCACAAATTCGATAGGCGCGTTATCCGTCAGTGACGAGATTGGCTTATAGTACACCCATTGTGTCCCCTCAATCGTAGTTTGAGTCGGTGGTAGGGTGAATAATTCAAGCTCCGACTTCAGACATTCGCAAGAGTGAGCGTGTAAGAATGCCATTTTTGCGCTGATTCGGTTGACTATGCAAAAATATCAGATACAGTCCTTGACTTCTTCTTCCGCCCCTTCTTCTTCTTCTTACCGCCCGTCTTTGTCTTCCTTCTACTCACTGTCTTTTTCTTTCCTTTTCTCTTCTTCACGCGTCCGGAACGTTTTCGCGACGTTGACGATTTCTTTCTTTTTTTCACGCCGATGCGACGTACACCACTACCATTAAGTGAATGCAGCAATTTGCTTATTTTAGTCGCTTTATAGCCGGAGCCCTGCATAAGATTATTAATTTTTTCTTCGGCCTTTCGCTTTAGATTTACACCCGATTCACGCAGGCGCGTTTTAAAGGCCTCGCGTGGATGCATACCCTTATCCAATATGTCATGGGCTGCATTAACACCTGAGCGTAACGCTTCTTTGCCGACGGTTCGGGCTCCTTGTTTCAAGAGAGGTATGATACGCCGAAAGAGACCGCCGAGGAAGCTACCGATTCCGTGGCCTCGTTGGTTCGGTGAACCGATGTATACATGACTGATACCACCATAACCACTCCTCCCAATGCCACCACCGGTCTGGGGGTCAAAGCATGCGTCATAATATTCCATTTTAATGAAGATGCTGTCAATCTATACGACGGAAGTGTAATGTCACTGTCAGCGTCCCGTACTCGAATGGTATTGGTTCGCCGAACTCATCTCTTATATCGATAGTTATCGCTTGAAAACTGGTACGCAATAATGGTATGAAGCGCGGTGGCGAAAAGTTTCTAATTTTCACAGACCCGTAATTGTAATTATCGGCGACGGCAGAGGGGACGACGCGGAGCAGAGGCGTGTGTACATCGCCCGTGATATAAGGCTCACATATATCAGTATAAACGAAGAGCATATTAGGAAGGCCATTGTTTAGGCCAGCGGGTCGCTGGTCAATGTACATAGTGTCGCTTCGAACTACAATACCATGATTATGGGAGAATCCTAGAATTTTGTTCAATACGGTAGAAAAATAGAAAGAGTGTTCCAAATTCGTACATGTGTCGCAGATACGCTTTACCGTCACGTATCCGTTGTGGCCGCATTGGAACCTCAAGTGCCCGGACACACACGGTATATCGTTAATTGTTTCGAGTAATTTGTCTACACTACGGTACACGCCTGGAGGCACGCAAACTCGATCTTCTTTATAGGCCACGTCGGCACCCGTGCCGGGTGTTACCGCATTAGTTACAAAGCTGATAAAATTCTGCTCACCCTCAGGTGGTATATGCAACATTGTCAGGGGTATTTGTATTTCTGCTAAAGAAACAGCCCAGCAACCATGCAAAGTCAAGCACTGCGGTAAATGAGTAGTGTATCGCGTTGTCTTATTATCAGGGTAATATTCCATACTGCTGTTGCTAGGCAAAACGACATAAAATTCGTCTTTCATTTTGATTTTCCTTTCTTATTCTTCTTCTTGGCCTGATCAGCCGTTTGTACTCTCGATAATTCCGATTCGTAAAAGATCCCGTCGATATCCCCGTCGTGAAGATCACGTAATATGTATACTACCGGCCATCTGGTGTATGATACCCGATGTATTTTAAATAGCTCGTTGGTCCAACCACTCTCGTAACCTTTTGCAAAGGCCGCCTTGGCGCTACTGATACGTACAACATCGCCTACCCTGTATTTAGGAGGTCTGTGCTGCTCAGGAGCCCTGTATCGTTGCAGCAGATTGGCCCGAGCCCTAGCGGCTGTGGCTAATGTCACAGATACCGGAGTCATTTTTATACTACTATGTCGCGTATGATTGTATGCCGATACGATATCCTGCAGAACGTCAATGTATCGTTTCTCTCTAGAGTATGTGAAATAACGCCACATTCTTTCTTTCAGTGTTCTATTAAAGCGCTCCACAATAGAGGCTTTGATATCAGGGTTTCTTGCAACTCGGAACTGAATGTTCTTCTTCTTCAACAAAGTCTGGAATGCCGTACCTATAAATTCTTTACCTCTATCTGACTGTAAACAAATCGGTACTCTACCGTTACTGATTTTTTGTGATAATATATGCGTAAACGCTTTAGTCACAGATGTAGCTGACTTATCGTATAGAGGTGCCACCCAGGCATATTTACTAAGAGCATCTATAACTACGAGCAGATAAACATAACCGTCATTGTAATCCTTGATAGAGCGAAGATCTACAAGATCGGCCTCCCAAACATCGTCAATGTTTCGCACATTGTAAAAACGCCGTGGAAATCGTCGTCTCACAGGTCTGTGCTTTGTGTAAGCCTCCTGAGCCTCCAGCCACTCTAGTGTCTTTTTGCCGGAGATTTTTTTATTCTGAGCCGCCCGTAGCAATTGAGCCGCGCCCGAAAACGATGCTTCGTGGGAGGGGTCAAAGTACACTTTTTCTAATACTTTCATTTTTATAATTTAAGACTAGCCCAAGTTACACGTCTTTTCTTGCTATAACAGCCCGAACCACTCTGTACAGCGCGTGTAGGTCCGGTGCTCTTATCATCACTGTAGTACGACGACGACTGCCCGTCGAGGTCGCTGATATCGCCGGCGTCACTGCTGCTTGTTTGATCCTGTTGGAGTGTTGAGTTTGCCCTTGATTCCTGCCATAGCTCCTCATTGCCGACAAATTCTCGAGGTGTTTGTATCGCTTTTAAAAAAGCGGCAAAAGCTTTGCGACCCACAGGTTTGGAGACTTTTCTCGCACGCATAGCATCGTTCATGAGATCAACAATATTCGAATCCTTGATCGGTTTTCCCTTGATAGAAACGGTTCCGGCGGCGTTCCAGGAAAAATTTGGCGGGCGTGCATCGTGCAAACGGCGTAGTAGAAGTTTCGCTTTTGGTCGAAATTTTTGCGGCACGCTCTCAATTATGATGGAGTCGTTCATACTCGTAGTGATTTCTTCTTTTTTTCCATTATCCACCAATGGGGTTTCTTTTTTCAGGAGTTCAAGCTGCTGATGAGTTCGCTCACTATCGACAAAATGAAGATAGCGTTGAAGCACAGCCAAATACGCCGCCCACTTTTCTCTCTCATCCTTGTATTTATTAGAATTTAAGATTTCATTCATTTCAGTGTCCAATCGACTCAAGGTCGCACTAATAGCCTGGTCCTCCTGCGATTGTGGCACACCCGTGGCAAAAGCTTGTTGCCTCTGGCCCGACGCGTTCAGCTGTAATAGATTCTCCTCAGGTACTAGCACCATTTTCCTTGCGTGCTCCATTATTAGCCGCCACCAATCAAATTTGACAGGACGGTGCCTAGTATTGGTGCGAGCAAAAGGGGCAAGAACCCACCGCTCTGAACAACGAATCGCTTCTTACTCTTCCAGTTGCCTTTTCTTGCAGCTAAACGACGAAGAACAGCTGCGTGTCTATGTAATTTTTTCCTCTGGGCAGGCTTCAGAGGTACGTTACCGTGGAGGATGTTCAGAGCGCACTCACAGATACACCGGATTATACGCGGGTCTGCTTTACGCAAAAAGGCTTCGCGCTGCTCCTTGTTGAAATACAGAAGGGCGCGCAATATCGCAACGTGCTTCTTGCAGAGAGGTGATCCGCTGCGTGCCATTACAAGATGTTGACTGATAATTATTCCGGCAAATCACGGCTTTTCACCTTTTCCACGCCGAATACCCTCTAGTCTTCAGAGGAGCGTTATTACGCAGAATATACAATGCGCAATCGACGAGGCACTTAATAGCACTTGAATTCGGTTTGCGCTGCTCCTTATCGGAATACCGGAGGGCCTGCGACATCGCAACGTTCTTTTTGTAGCGCACCAACCCGTTATCCATCATCATAATCGCAGAACTGGTAATTCTCCGGACGTACAGCTACTTTTTGATTTCTTTCGCGGCACGTACACAAAATGATGAGGATCATCGGGAAAGATACAGGTGCGAAATCTACAATTATCAGGTGTCGCTTGTTTCAAATCTAGTAATAAATAACCGTGTGGCTTAGATGTCGCATCGTGATAAACCTCTTGCAAAAAGCGCGGATTTTCAGGGTATATCTGACGCGCTAAATGTTGTATTTGGGCACGATCACGAGGATTTTTGAAAACGACTATATAATTAGCATTCAGTGAGATATCCCGTTGCCCATTACCCTGATGAAATAAGTTTTGCGTTATAAAAATCACACTCAAATTTTTATGATGACTACCTTTGGTAAATAGATCGACAACACTGTTATTCGATGCTTCTCTCATTAAATCGTCGATAATTATAAGCTTGGCCCGTGGATCGTTCGCATAATCTGCACTTTGCGGTAAACCCTCATGAAATTCTATCGATGTCCCGTACTCGGTGTATGCAGGCTGCCATTCGGAATAATAGAAAATAATTCTCTCGAATGGCTCACTGTTCATTCGCGAAATAAACTTCAGAAACTTTTTCACAAAATACGTTTTGCCGCAGCCAGTGGGCCCACAAATCATCGAGGTCCAAGGATGTTTCCACCGCGTATCCATCTTCGAGTATGAGTAAAAGACTCTTGTTACACATGCTGATAAAGGAATAGGTCAAAGGGAATACCCATTTCATAATATATTTGTTACAGGTTACATTTTTTTTTTTACAATATATATTTACATGACGGCCATTTATCGCTAATCTTTGTAGCCGTAAGGCAGCGACCCATATTCGCCGTCGGGCCTTAGCTTAATGCTAGAGGGTTTACACGACTTCGTTTCGGGTCTCGTGACAACGTGATGAAACGCCGTGCGCCTAATCGCGTTATAGTGGAGCACGATTGGCTCCTCTCTTTCGCCAAGTATAAATGAGCGTATCGACTGATAGTTGATTAACGAGCTATTTGCAAAATTGAGCGATATTCCTTTCACCTTGCAGACCTCACTTTCCGATCCGTCGGGAGCACGTACTATGAAGGAATAAAATTTTGGCCCACCTGAAACAAAAGTTCTAATATAACTTCCCTCGCTCAGCTCATTAGTAAGATCTCCTAATAGAGGCCCTATTGGGGGCTCATACTCGCCCGGCTCGTTCTTGGTTACATAAATAACAGAGTCTGTGTCACAGTATAGAGCGCGGCGATTCAGCGGTTCGAGGTAGCTATACAATTTCAAGCGCGCCTGAGCTGTAGTATAGGCAGCAATGACGGCGTTTGCTATCCCTGATGGTATTACAGCGTCATCGGTGTTCGTATAATTGACATACAATATTTTATGATTTACAGGCAAAATACCGGTGATCTCGTGCTCGGGACTTGTCAGCAGCTCCATGAGCTGTTTGCGCGTCGAAACTATCACTGTTTGCGGTAGATTTTCACGCTGCCCAAATTTGCCCCAGAATGAATTCAGGCACAGTTTAGCTACCGAGCGCAAACCCGGATTTTTCTCTATTGCGTCGCGATTTAGTTTAATACCTTCAGACTGTTCGAAAGCGGCAATATATTGATCTTGTGCGACCTCGTCTCCCACGCAGTTTTCAGGCCATCCGCTGGCCTCCTGTTTGATTTTCAGAAAAGTGTTTATATATTCTGTAAAATGACCACCCTGTTGTGTATCCCGATTAAGCTGGGTTATCTCATATTGCCAAATCTCGTTTACGCGTATCACCTTGTATCCGCACAAGACAGCTTTGCGCAACTCATCCACTACCCACGTACCGTCGAACGTGCGCTCGGAAGGGTCTTCATGCGTACATGCTTCATGATTCATAATTTCACAGCAGCTACGGCACAGAGCAAAGAGCAGCCGCTGGTGCATGCGTACCGGTAACACAGGATGATAAAGATTACGTGGCGGCAATACTGTGCATTCAACGAGACCCTCAATCCGCGATAGATCGGTATTATCAGGGCCTGTCAATTCCATACACTCGTCGTCGACATATACTCTCGGGTGGCCTACAGGATACTTTCCAAACTTACAGATGTATGGATACAGAGAGCAAACATCGACGTATCGTATTTGTTCTGAATCCTTTACATCGTAGAGCGTAACCATGTTTTCTGTACGGCCACCGAAGAATGCATCGCGCGGATTGAGAGGCTCTGATGTGACTAGCGAATGATTTTCAATGACCGCACGCATTTCTATGTTGGCTTTTAACATGCGGTCATACTCGCACTCCCATATTTCTGTTAGCTCATAGCCGCTGTTTCTGATTCTATTAGCTATAGCGATAGTTCTCTCGAGGCGCTCGTTCATCGGCACGCCGCCGCACTCTCCAGCTCTATTCGTGAGAAAACAACGCGAACACCCATGCCAGTAGCAGCCATGAAATTGTAATACGTGTGTTGCGTCTGGGGTTTCATAGTAACCGTCAACCAGTAGATTTTGAGGCAATTTAAATTCGCGCGATCGGCCTGCATGAATAATACGCTGACCGAGAGAATGTTCCATCCACACGAGCCACGAGACCGCTTTTTTCGACTGATTATGCGCCCATCTATACCCGCCTGTCGGAATAACACCGATCATCTCGGATTTCAGGAAGTTTTTACGAAAAACCTGAAAACACGCTGATGCTATTGTCGTACTCTCGTCAAAAGGACAAACGTTGCCGATGGTGATGAACATTTTGCGAAAAACCACGCACGCTTGTCTCAGTATCGTGACATCGGTCGTACAATAATTTACAATCTCTTTTGCAAAATCGAATACATAATTAGTTTCTATCGCTTCTCGGTACCAGGCACATAATTTTTCTCGTTCAGCCGCGCGCATTTTTTCAGGGCTATAATATTCGATAGGTGGCAGCGGTCCTACATAATTTTGATTTTCAGGTGTGTTGAACAAATGTGGAAAAGTCCCTTTAGCTACGGCTCCCTGCAGTCCGAAGGCTTTTGGTAGAGCACTTAGACCCATATGAAAGTAGTGTAGGCTATCGAGAAACACGATCTTCCCGATACGCATGGTGATAATCTTTGTACCGTTCATTATTAGCGTCGGCAGCTGCGTTTTTTTCTCGTTAATCAGATATCGTAAGATGAACTGGGCATCAAAACCGCCAGCGTTATGCGCAATTAAGATTGTTTTCGCATATTTCTCGGTATTCTGCATAGCTAATTCCACGAGTTGACTTACGGGATTATGTCTGAATACAAACTCGTGAGGGCCACAATGTTCACACGGTTCAGCGATAGAATCGTTGTCGCAGCAGAGCGTGCAAACTCGCTGAGCTACGCAAAGATTCGGCTCATGTACGAATGTTGTCGCGTCTCCATTTACAGGCGTACACTGTTGCGTTTCAAAATCATAAAAAATAAAGAGATTTTTTTTAAGGTCATTTAGACGTATTGGTCTTATGAAGCACAGATGATTGAACGGCTGAACGGATTTACATATTTTACAGAGTCCTACGCCACATTTGTGTTTGTGTTTCTTTTCCAAGGGTCGTACCGCTTGAAAGCAGTTACGGCATCGTTGCAGGGCTTTACAAACGTTGACCATCTTACGATAATACTTTCTATCAATCGTATGATTTCGAAAACATTCTGCTCCAAAAAAATCGCGATTGCATGCCGTACAATTGAGGGTGTTGTTTAAGCCCTGACTGCACGGCGGTGATACCCAGCATCGTGGACATTTTTTTTTTGAACATCTGTGCTCTGCTCGCCGATATAGAGCGTTACAACTCGAGCAAAAATTTGAACTGCCTACAGCACCCGTGAGATTTAAAATCGGTTCGAAATGGTGCGAACGTTCGCTATACAAAATGTACAGAGTGTGCTGAATCGTGCCTACGGTATCCAACACTTGTTGTGTGCCGTCGAACAACGATTTTTTCCTGCGCGTCCCTAAACTCAAGAACTCGAAAACCACGATCGCAATACCGTCTCGAGCCAAATAATCCTGATAGCTCGCTACCTCACGTACACCGCATCCTGTTATCGGCACACGCACATTTGCGGCTCTCGTAAGCTCTAGCGCTGCATTTTTTTGTAATAAACCCCTGGCCTGTCTTATACGCTGCCAATTACTATGGAGTGCACCTGTTCGTATTTCGCCTCGTTCAGCGTACGCCCTGGCTGTGACCAATGAACGCGGTAAACATAAATTATCATCGTTTCGAATCGATAGAATGGACCGTTTCACGACGCCCTCATACGTAAGTTTTTTCCGACCCCTACCCTCGACACCCTTGACGATGCACGTTCTTATATTGCACTCGTCGTCAATGTTTAGGGAGGCTGCACTTTGAGCAACGCTGGTTATTAACTGCCATACATCTTGAAAAGTGAGATCGCGTACCGGACGAAAAGAAAGCCATACGGGCCCGTGCGCCAAACCACTCGCGGTAAACGAAATGCCCGCATAATCACTGCCCTCGCAGGAACTGGTGATATGCGTCAAGAGATCGCGGAACGCCCCTTCTAGCCACTCTATAACACTATTAAAACCGGTCGGCGGTTGACGAACGCGCATCGTCGTCTCACGACCGCGGAGCTTGAAGCGCTTAAAATAACGTACAGCATCCTGAATTATTTCAAAGCGGTCTCCTGGAGGCCTGATGTCTCCAAATGGCTCATTCCTAGCAGCGTTACGCGGATGGCCGGAACCCGATTGTACTTCTGTAAACGAAATTATGTGTTATCATTTAGAATAGATGTAAATTATTTCTGCAAGTGAACGCAAATATTTACCTGCGAGACCCAAGAGCTTTTGAACCCAACTATAGTCTTTTTCCGGCCTCTCTGCTTCATAGCCGTCAAGTATAGGATGTTCCCATTCCTGATTTTCCCTGAAGTCGAATGTCTCAGGGCTGCACAAGCCGTGTGGTCCTGGTATAAGCTCCTTGATAGATGGACCGGCTACAGGGTTCTGTTCATTAGGGCCTATGTCCGAAATTTGACCTGATGATCTTATAATTGGCTCATCCTCTTCTTCTTCTTCTTCTTCACCTTCCGCAGTTCCTTGAGAAGCTGAAAAAACGTCACTGATGAAACAGTTTGCTTTCTTTTTTCACTTTTATAATACTTACGATTTCTGGAATGTTGAGCCTGAGCCGCTTCTTCTTCTTCCGCAGCCCGTGTTTGCTCTATGAGGTCTGCTTCTTCATCACTCGTAGCATCCAAGAGGCGATAGTCTATAAAATAAGTGAAAAGGGTCAGCTTCATGGTACGACCAAACTGTATTATCGATTTTTTGCTAGTGGATCAGCTTCAGTTACCCCTTACAACTGCAGCATTTTTGGCCGTTTTCGCCTATCTCTCACCGTTCTCGAGATATTTGACAATTTCACTTTAAGGGTAACTTTCAAGCATCATTAAGGGGATGTTTTTATTGGCTGGTCAGATTCGACTGTCCGACCGCGTACCCCCCTGGGCAACCCCCCAAAAATTTGTCCGTTTTTGCGTATCTCTCACCGTTCTCGAGATATTTGACAATTTCACTTTAAGGGTAACTTTCAAACATCATTAAGGGGATGTTTTTATTGGCTGGTTAGATTCGACTGCCCGACTGCGTACCCCCCTGGGCAACCCCCCAAAAATTTGTCCGTTTTCGCGTATCTCTCACCGTTCTCGAGATATTTGACAATTTCACATTAAGGGGCAGCTTCACCGTGTGGCCATGCGGTCTGGGCGCCTCAGAGCAGCCTACGACAAGCACATTAGAGCCCTGTGAAGCTGACACAATATACCTTAAGAGGTAACTTCACCGTGCGGCCATGCAGCTTGGCCGCCTCATAATCATCTGCGCCGATTAAAAGCCACACGGTGAAGCTGCCTCTTAAGGTGTGGCTGGTCAGCTTCATCGTGAGCTCTAATACGCCTACCGTAGGCTACTATGAGGCGACCAAACCGTATTACCGCACAGTGAAGCTGCCTCTTACGGTATATTGAGTCTGCTTTACCGTGTGCGCTAATGTACCTACCGTAGTCTACTATGAGGCGACCAAATCGTATGGACGCACGGTATATTGGATCTGCTTTACCGTGCACTCTAATGTACCTACCGCAGCCTACCATGAGGCGGGCAAGCCGTATGACCGCGCGGTTAAACAGCCTCTTAAAGCATATTAGGTCAGCTTCACAGTGCGCTCTAATGTGCCTGTCGTACGCTGCTATGAGGTACCCAGACCGCATGGCCACACGGTGAAGCTGCCCCTTAATGTGAAATTGTCAAATATCTCGAGAACGGTGAGAGATACGCGAAAACGGACAAATTTTTGGGGGGTTGCCCAGGGGGGTACGCAGTCGGGCAGTCGAATCTAACCAGCCAATAAAAACATCCCCTTAATGATGTTTGAAAGTTACCCTTAAAGTGAAATTGTCAAATATCTCGAGAACGGTGAGAGATACGCAAAAACGGACAAATTTTTGGGGGTTGCCCAGGGGGGTACGCGGTCGGGCAGTCGAATCCGACCCACCCAATAAAAACATCCCTTAATGATGATCGAGAGCTACCCTTAAAGCGAAAATATTAAATATCTCGAGAACGGCTAGAGATACACGAGCGAGAGATACGTCAAACTGACCAGCATTTTTCAGATAATCTATGGGTAAAATAATAATTAATAAATATTACTTACTTCTGATTTCTTCGCCAATGCCGCGGACACATGGAGCTTCTTCTAGACCCCGACGTTGCAGTTCTTCGAACACGCACATTAACACCCTCTGGCCATTTAGCAGCCCCCTGCTGTAGGCAACTACAATGGCCCTTAAGGGGGCCCACCATAGGATATATTTCAAGCATTTCACGAGTTTTTTGCCGCGTAATCTTTTCAATTTTGTACACCACTTTTCGTTGCAATGCCGCCGAATTTGTAAACTACGCGGCTTTGTCAATTTCAAAAAAATTTGAATGCCCTCGCGAAGGGCGCGGTCTGACATTCTTGGCCGATGAAAGATAACGTCTCGATGCCTCGCTGAATCACGACTGAGTGATTCTTGCGATTTTAGACGCATATAACATTTGATACTTTTAAGGCCATAAAACATTCGATGCTTTGTTGCGTCTCTACCGCGGAATGTCGTGCATAGTTAGCAAAACATTTGATCCCTCGGCACGTCGCTGTATTAGTAAACTATGTCATCTCGTTTGATCATGCAAAAAATCTTGAGACGGACCGCTA
This sequence comes from Stenichneumon culpator, assembly GCA_964017025.1. Classification (NCBI taxonomy): domain Eukaryota; kingdom Metazoa; phylum Arthropoda; class Insecta; order Hymenoptera; family Ichneumonidae; genus Stenichneumon; species Stenichneumon culpator. Next base: position 9,757,772 of record OZ024771.1, read on the forward strand.
TCAGTATTTAATCAGTTCTCGTGCCGCTAAGTTTAAATCCGAAAACTATCCTAAAAAATGGCTACCGGAGGTCCTAATTACGCGTACTGCGAAGATCGTAGGGAAAAAAAGTTTACGAAATTTTCGAGCGCATTGAATACGAGAACGGTGAAGATGATGGTGGTGATGGCGATCAAGCCGAAGATTCATGGTGCTTCAATAGTGTGACAATAGAGTATGGTATACGAGCAAAAGACCGTAATGCACGACCGAAATTGACGCCGCGCGTTTCATGGACACTGCGCGTGGCGGCCGATGGTACCGAGGAAATTCGGTGGTCGGCAAGTTCGTTACAGTGTTTAGCTCTTGTTACGGTGATGAATAACATGGCCCGTTACACCATGGAGGATTGGTCTCTATTGCGTCACCTATTGGGTAAAATTGATACCCAAAATAAAAAAATCTCGCTCGATGCTGTAGATTTGTCTTACGCAGGAGAACCCCGCTGTATGTTTGTGCATTGGGCTTGTCCCTCAGGTAACGGAGAAGACCCTAGCCATGTAAATATATGGCTACGCGAGCGTCTTGAATATACAGCCAACTCTTTTGCGGCATATCATTCACGTCATCGCGATTTGCGTGTATATGACACACGCACGGGAATATCGCGAAAACCCGACATTTGGCGATGCTGGAATACAACCAGCTATTCACCCAATTACTACCACTACACATGTAAAAAAACGCGCTGGTGGTGTGACTTTCGAATGTACTACGTGGATGTAGACCGCCCGTGTAAAAGACGAAGACGAGGCGATCCGAGTCTATGCTACGGCTCGGAGGAGCCGACAGACTCATCAGAAGAAGAAGAAGAAAAACAAAGAAAAAAAGTGTACGATTATCGGTACATTTAAACGCAAAAAATAAAATAAAAATAAAATAAAAATAAAATAAAAATAAAATAAAAATAAAATAAAAATAAAATAAAAATAAAATAAAAATAAAATAAAAATAAAATAAAAATAAAATAAAAATAAAATAAAAATAAAATAAAAATAAAATAAAAATAAAATAAAAATAAAATAAAAATAAAATAAAAATAAAATAAAAATAAAATAAAAATAAAATAAAAATAAAATAAAAATAAAATAAAAATAAAATAAAAATAAAATAAAAATAAAATAAAAATAAAATAAAAATAAAATAAAAATAAAATAAAAATAAAATAAAAATAAAATAAAAATAAAATAAAAATAAAATAAAAATAAAATAAAAATAAAATAAAAATAAAATAAAAATAAAATAAAAATAAAATAAAAATAAAATAAAAATAAAATAAAAATAAAATAAAAATAAAATAAAAATAAAATAAAAATAAAATAAAAATAAAATAAAAATAAAATAAAAATAAAATAAAAATAAAATAAAAATAAAATAAAAATAAAATAAAAATAAAATAAAAATAAAATAGTGTGACAGCCTCCAGATTTTGCAGAATCTGCACGCGACTGGGCCGCGGCTATGATCTCATAAGACAGGCCGTCAGTATACAACGAGGACGCGCCGAAGGTACATCGCGCTGAGAAAAATAAAAAAAATAAAAAAAATGTGTTACAACATCCGGCAAGTGAGCGAAGAGGAGGTGTCGGCGGTCCCGATTTTGGGAGTTTTGCCGCCTGAACCCGAGGAGGAGCAGCGCCCGCGACCAGCTCGGAATAATATCCGTAAGTACCGTCTCATTTAATTAATTTTATCTAGTGACCGCGGAGTCTCTCTCTCTCTCTCTCTCTCTCTCTCTCTCTCTCTGGTTCGAGGCTGCCTCGAGTAATTTTTAAAAGTACTCGAAGCAGGCTCGAGTCAGAGAGAGCGAGAGAGTGGCCTCGTGAACGCTCTTCAACGAGCGTTCGTAATTAATTTCTCAAGCCGTGCCTTGGTGTAGTCTGTAGCGGACGAGTCTAGCGACCGCGGGGTCTCTGGTTCGAGACCGCGTCGAGTACTTTTTTTTTTTTCCTTTCCTTTTTTTTTCCTTTACTCTGGGGTGCACTATGGAGACTCCCACACACACACTCACATCCCCTCTCCATCACACTCACACCTCAGGGCGCGGTCAGACCGGGCCCGAGGAGTGGGGATTGGAGTGGGGATGGGAGTGGGGGGGTCGCCATAGTGCACCCATTACTACTATCGGGATCGAACATTTGCGTTTTTTATAGCTGTAGGCGCTCCAGGGCGTATTTTGAAAAAAACCATTAGTTTTACGTAAATACGCAATATTCATGCATTTCGAACCTCCAAACCAGCCCCCATCGAATGCAAAGTCGGTTTATATCAAAATCGATTATTTGCGTTTTGCTTCGGCTGTAGGCGTTCCAGCTCGTACTGCTAGACCAATAAGGCTTAGTTTTACGTGAATAAGCAAGATTCATGCGTTTCGAACCGCCAAACACTCCCCCATCGAATGCAAAGTCACTTTGTTTTGAAATCGAACATTTGCGTTTTGCTTCGGCTGTAGGCGTTCCAGCTCGTAATGCGAGATCAAAAAGCCTTATGTTTACGTAAATTCGCAAGATTCATGCGATTCTAGCTGCCAGACAATCCCCCGTCGAATGCAAAGTTGCTTTAAATCGGGATCGAACATTTGCGTTTTGTTATAGCTGTAGGCGCTCCAGGGCGTATTTTGAAATAAAAAACCATTAGTTTTACGTAAATACGCAATATTCATGCATTTCGAACCTCCAAACCAACCCCCATCGAATGCAAAGTCAGTTTATATCGAAATCGAAAATTTGCGTTTTGCTTTGGCTGTACGCGTTCCTGCTCGTAACGCGAGATCAAAAAGCCTGTTTCACGTAAATAAGCAAGATTCATGCGTTTCCAACCGCCAAAAAAGCCCCCATCGAATGCAAAGTCGGTTTATATCGAAATCGAACATTTGCGCTTTGCTCCGGCTGTAGGTGTTCCAGCTCGTAATGCGAGATCAAAAAGCCTTTTTTTACGTAAATTAGCAAGATTCATGCGATTCGAACCGCCAAACTAGCCCCCATCGAATGCAAAGTCGGTTTATATCGAAATCGAACATTTGCGTTTTGCTTCGGCTGTAGGCGTTCCAGCTCGTCATGCGAGATAAAAAAGCCTTAGATTTACGTAAATAAGCAAGAATTATGCGTTTCCAACCGCCAAACAAGCCCCCATCGAATGCAAAGTCACTTTGTTTTGAAATCGAACATTTGCGTTTTGCTTCGGCTGTAGGCGTTCCAGCTCGTAATGCGAGATCAAAAAGGCTTAGTTTTACGTTAGTAAGCAAGATTCATGCGTTTCGAACCGCCAAACTCTCTCCCATCGAATGCAAAGTCACTTTGTTTTGAAATCGAACATTTGCGTTTTGCTTCGGCTGTAGGCGTTCCAGCTCGTAATGCGAGATCAAAAAGCCTTATTTTTACTAAAATTCGCAAGATTCATGCGATTCTAGCTGCCAGACAATCCCCCGTCGATTGCAAAGTTGCTTTATATCGGGATCGAACATTTGCGTTTTGTTATAGCTGTAGGCGCTCCAGGGCGTATTTTGAAATAAAAAACCATTAGTTTTACGTAAATACGCAATATTAATGCATTTCGAACCTCTAAACCAGCCCCCATCGAATGCAAAGTCGGTTTATATCGAAATCGAAAATTTGCGTTTTGCTTTGGCTGTACGCGTTCCAGCTCGTAATGCGAGATCAAAAAGGCTTAATTTTACGTAAGTAAGCAAGGTTCCTGCGTTTCTAACCGCCAAACAAGCCCACATCGAATGCAAAGTTGGTTTATATCGAAATCGACCATTTGCGCTTCGCTGCGGCTGTAGGCGTTTCAGCTCGTAATGCGAGATCAAAAAGGCTTAGTTTTACGTTAGTAAGCAAGATTCATGCGTTTCGAACCGCCAAACTCTCCCCCATCGAATGCAAAGTCACTTTGTTTTGAAATCGAACATTTGCGTTTTGCTTCGGCTGTAGGCGTTCCAGCTCGTAATGCGAGATCAAAAAGCCTTATTTTTACGTAAATTCGCAAGATTCATGCGATTCTAGCTGCCAGATAATCCCCGTTGAATGCAAAGTTGCTTTATATCGGGATCGAACATTTGCGTTTTATTATAGCTGTAGGCGCTCCAGGGCGTATTTTGAAATAAAAAACCATTTGTTTTACGTAAATACCCGCGTAGAAAAAAGTCGTATGGGAAAGGGTATTAAATTGAGTATGGGTTGAATATGGGGAATCGTATGGGAACGAATATGGGTGAAGTATAATCTGACTATGGGCTTTGTTCAGTTCCCACATTCATCCCATACACTTTTCCAGACTCTTTGCCAGCTATCGGGTACGACCTCGAACATTTTCATGCAATCAAACCCACACCCTTTCCCAGACTCTTTCCCAGTCATCGCGTACAGGCTCAAAATTTTTTGTGTAATCAATCCCATTCTCTTTTCCAGACTCTTTCCCAACCATCGCGTTCAACCTTCAAACAAATTCTATTAATGCGGTTGGTGGGAAAGAGTCTGGAAAAGAGTATGGGATAGATAGACCAAAAGAGTCTGGAAAAGTGTGTGGGGTTGATTGCATGAAAATGTTCGAGGTCGTACCCGATAGCTGGCAAAGAGTCTGGAAAAGTGTATGGGATGAATGTGGGAACTGAACAAAGCCCATAGTCAGATTATACTTCACCCATATTCGTTCCCATACGATTCCCCATATTCAACCCATACTCAATTTAATACCCTTTCCCATACAACTTTTTTCTACGCGGGTACGCAATATTCATGCATTTCGAACCTCCAAACCAGCCCCCATCGAATGCAAAATCGGTTTATATCGAAATCGAAAATTTGCGTTTTGCTTTGGCTGTACGCGTTCCAGCTCGTAACGCGAGATCAAAAAGGCTTAGTTTCACGTAAATAAGCAAGATTCATGCGTTTCCAACCGCCAAACAAGCCCTCATCGAATGCAAAGTCGGTTTATATCGAAATCGAACATTTGCGCTTTGCTCCGGCTGTAGGCGTTCCAGCTCGTAATGCGAGATCATAAAGGCTTACTTTTACGTAAATAAGCCAGATTCATGCGTTTCTAACCGCCAAACAAGCCTCCATCGAATGTCAAGTCGGTCTATATCGAAATCGAACATTTGCGCTTTGCTTCGGCTGTAGGCATTCCAGCTCGTAATGCGAGATCAAAAAGGCTTAATTTTACGTAAATAAGCAAGGTTCCTTCGTTTCTAACATCCAAACAAGCCCACATCGAATGCAAAGTTGGTTTATATCGAAATCGAACATTTGCGCTTCGCTTCGGCTGTAGGCGTTTCAGCTCGTAATGCGAGATCGAAAAGCCTTATTTTTACGTAAATTAGCAAGATTCATGCGATTCGAACCGCCAAACACTCCCCCATCGAATGCAAAGTCACTTTATTTTGAAATCGAACATTTGCGTTTTGCTTCGGCTGTAGGCGTTCCAGCTCGTAACGCGAGATCAAAAAGGCTCATTTTCACCTAAATTCGCAAGATTCATGCGATTCTAGCTGCCAGACAATCCCCCGTCGGATGCAAAGTCGCTTTATATCGAAATCGAACATTAGACTTTTGCTATAGCGTAGGCGCTCCAGGCCGTATTTTGGGATCACAAACCATTAGTTTTACGTAAATACGCAATATTCATGCATTTCGAACCTCCAAACCAACCCCCATCGAATGCAAAGTCGGTTTATATCGAAATCGAACATTTGCGTTTTTCTTCTGCTGTAGGCGTTCCAGCTCGTAACGCGAGATCAACAAGGCTTAGTTTTACGTGAATAAGCAAGATGCATGCGTTTCGAACCGCCAAACACGCCCCCATCGAATGCAAAGTCACTTTGTTTTGAAATCGAACATTTGCGTTTTGCTACGGCTGTAGGCGTTCCAGCTCGTAATGCGAGATCAAAAAGCCTTATTTTTACGTAAATTCGCGAGATTCATGCGATTCTAGCTGCCAGACAATCCCCCGTCGAATGCAAAGTTGCTTTATATCGGGATCGAACATTTGCGTTTTTTTATAGCTGTAGGCGCTCCAGGGCATATTTTGAAAAAAAAACCATTAGTTTTACGTAAATACGCAATATTCATGCATTTCGAACCTCCGAACCAGCCCCCATCGAATGCAAAGTCGGTTTATATCGAAATCGATTATTTGCGTTTTGCTTCGGCTGCAGGCGTTCCAGATCGTAACGCGAGATCAAAAAGGCTTAGTTTTACGTGAATAAGCAAGATGCATGCGTTTCGAACCGCCAAACACGCCCCCATCGAATGCAAAGTCGCTTTATATTGAAATCGAACATTAGCGTTTTGCTATAGCTGTAGGCGCTCCAGGCCGTATTTTGTGATCACAAACCATTAGTTTCACGTAAATACGCAAAATTCATGCATTTCGAACCTCCAAACCAACCCCCATCGAATGCAAAGTCGGTTTATATTGAAATCGAACATTTGCGTTTTGCTTTGGCTGTAGGCGTTCCAGCTCGTAATGCGAGATCAAAAAGGCTTAGTTTTACGTAAATAAGCAAGATTCATGCGTTTCGAACCGCCAAACACTCCCCCATCGAATGCAAAGTCACTTTGTTTTGAAATCGAACATTTGCGTTTTGCTTCGGCTGTAGGCGTTCCAGCTCGTAATGCGAGATCAAAAAGCCTTATTTTTACTAAAATTCGCAAGATTCATGCGATTCTAGCTGCCAGACAATCCCCCGTCGATTGCAAAGTTGCTTTATATCGGGATCGAACATTTGCGTTTTGTTATAGTTGTAGGCGCTCCAGGGCGTATTTTGAAATAAAAACCATTAGTTTTACGTAAATACGCAATATTAATGCATTTCGAACCTCCAAACCAGCCCCCATCGAATGCAAAGTCGGTTTATATCGAAATCGAAAATTTGCGTTTTGCTTTGGCTGTACGCGTTCCAGCTCGTAACGCGAGATCAAAAAGGCTGTTTCACGTAAATAAGCAAGATTTATACGTTTCCAACCTCCAAACAAGTCCTCATCGACTGCAAAGTCGGTTTATATCGAAATCGAACATTTGCGTTTTGCTTTGGCTGTGCGCGTTCCAGCTCGTAACGCGAGATCAAAAAGGCTTAGTTTCACGTAAATAAGCAAGATTCATGCGTTTCCAACCGCCAAACAAGCCCTCATCGAATGCAAAGTCGGTTTATATCGAAATCGAACATTTGCGCTTTGCTCCGGCTGTAGGCGTTCCAGCTCGTAATGCGAGATCAAAAAAGCTTAATTTTACGTAAATAAGCAAGGTTCCTGCGTTTCTAACGGCCAAACAAGCCCACATCGAATGCAAAGTTGGTTTATATTGAAATCGAACATTTGCGCTTCGCTTCGGCTGTAGGCGTTTTAGCTCGTAATGCGAGATCGAAAAGCCTTATTTTTACGTAAATTAGCAAGATTCATGCGATTCGAACCACCAAACTAGCCGCCATCGAATGCAAAGTCGGTTTATATCGAAATCTAACATTTGCGTTTTGCTTCGTCTGTAGGCGTTCCAGCTCGTAATGAGAGATCAAAAAGCCTTATTTTTACGTAAATTCGCAAGATTAATGCGATTCTAGCTGCCAGACAATCCCCCGTCGAATGCAAAGTTGCTTTATATCGGGATCGAACATTTGCGTTTTGCTTCGGCTATAGGGGTACCAGCTCGTAATGCGAGATAAAAAGCCTTATTTTTACGTAAATTCGCAAGATTCATGCGATTCTAGCTGCCAGACAATCCCCCGTCGAATGCAAAGTTGCTTTATATCGGGATCGAACATTTGCGTTTTGTTATAGCTGCAGGCGCTCCAGGGCGTATTTTGAAATAAAAAACCATTAGTTTTACGTAAATACGCAATATTCATGCATTTCGAACCTCCAAACCAGCCCCCATCGAATGCCAAGTCGGTTTATATCGAAATCGAACATTTGCGCTTTGCTTCGGCTGTAGGCGTTCCAGCTCGTACTGCTAGACCAATAAGGCTTACTTTTACGTAAATAAGCCAGATTCATGCGTTTCTAACCGCCAAACAAGCCCCGATCGAATGCAACGTCACTTTGTATTTAAATCGAACATTTGCGCTTTGCTTCGGCTGTAGGCGTTCCAGCTCGTAATGCGAGATCAAAAAGGCTTAGGATTACGTAGATAAGCCAGATTCATGCATTTCGAACCTCCAAACCAGCCCCCATCGAATGCAAAGTCGGTTTATATCGAAATCGAACGTTTGCGTTTTGCTATAGCTGTAGGCGCTCCAGGCCGTATTTTGTGATCACAAACCATTAGTTTTACGTAAATACGCAATATTCATGCATTTCGAACCTCCAAACCAACCCCCATCGAATGCAAAGTCGGTTTATATCGAAATCGAACATTTGCGTTTTGCTTTGGCTGTACGCGTTCCAGCTCGTAACGCGAGATCAAAAAGGTTTATTTCCACGTAAATAAGCAAGATTCATGGGTTTCGAACCGCCAAACAAGCCCCCATCGAATGCAAAGTCGCTTTATATTGAAATCGAACATTTGCGTTTTGCTTTGGCTGTAGGCGGTCCAGCTCGTAATGCGAGATCAAAAAGGCTTAGTTTTACGTGAATAAGCAAGATTCATGCGTTTCGAACCGCCAAACAAGCCCCCATCGAATGCTAAGTCGGTTTATATCGAAATCGAACATTTGCGCTTTGCTTCGGCTGTAGGCGTTCCAGCTCCTGATGCGAGATCACAAAGCCTTAGCTTTACGTAAATAAGCAAGATTCATGCGTTTCGAACCGCCAAACACTCCTCCATCGAATGCAAAGTCACTTTGTTTTGAAATCGAACATTTGCGTTTTGCTTCGGCTGTAGGCTTTCCAGCTCGTAATGCGAGATCAAAAAGCCTCATTTTTACGTAAATTCGCAAGATTAATGCGATTCTAGCTGCCAGACAATCCCCCGTCGAATGCGAAGTTGCTTTATATCAGGATCGAACATTTGCGTTTTGTTATAGCTGTAAGCGCTCCAGGGCGTATTTTGAAATAAAAAACCATAAGTTTTACGTAAATACGCAATATTCATGCATTTCGAACCTCCAAACCAGCCCCCATCGAATGCAAAGTCGGTTCATATCGAAATAGAACATTTGCGTTTTGCTTTGGCTGTACGCGTTCCAGCTCGTAACGCGAGAACAAAAAGCCTTATTTTCACGTAAATTCGCAAGATTCATGCGATTCTAGCTGCCAGACAATCACCCGTCGGATGCAAAGTCGCTTTATATCGAAATCGAACATTAGCGTTTTGCTATAGCTGTAGGCGCTCCAGGCCGTATTTTGAGATCACAAACCATTAGTTTTACGTAAATACGCAATATTCATGCATTTCGAACCTTCAAACCAACCCCCATCGAATGCAAAGTCGGTTTATATGGAAATCGAACATTTGCGTTTTGCTTCGGCTGTAGGCGTTCCAGCTCGTAGCGCGAGATCAAAAAGGCTTAGTTTTACGTGAATAAGCAAGATGCATGCGTTTCGAACCGCCAAACACGCCCCCATCGAATGCAAAGTCGCTTTATATTGAAATCGAACATTTGCGTTTTGCTTCGGCTGTAGGCGTTCCAGCTCGTACTGCTAGACCAATAAGGCTTAGTTTTACGTGAATAAGCAAGATTCATGCGATTCGAACCGCCAAACACTCCCCCATCGAATGCAAAGTCACTTTGTTTTGAAATCGAACATTTGCGTTTTGCTTCGGCTGTAGGCGTTCCAGCTCGTAATGCAAGTTCAAAAAGCCTTATTTTTACGTAAATTCGCAAGATTCATGCGATTCTAGCTGCCAGACAATCCCCCGTCGAATGCAAAGTTGCTTTATATCGGGATCGAACATTTGCGTTTTGTTATAGTTGTAGGCGCTCCAGGGCGTATTTTGAAATAAAAAACCATTAGTTTTACGTAAATACGCAATATTCATGCATTTCGAACCTCCGAACCAGCCCCCATCGAATGCAAAGTCGGTTTATATCGAAATCGATTATTTGCGTTTTGCTTCGGCTGCAGGCGTTCCAGATCGTAACGCGAGATCAAAAAGGCTTAGTTTTACGTGAATAAGCAAGATGCATGCGTTTCGAACCTCCAAACCAACCCCCATCGAATGCAAAGTCGGTTTATATCGAAATCGAACATTTGCGTTTTTCTTCTGCTGTAGGCGTTCCAGCTCGTAACGCGAGATCAACAAGGCTTAGTTTTACGTGAATAAGCAAGATGCATGCGTTTCGAACCGCCAAACACGCCCCCATCGAATGCAAAGACACTTTGTTTTGAAATCGAACATTTGCGTTTTGCTACGGCTGTAGGCGTTCCAGCTCGTAATGCGAGATCAAAAAGCCTTATTTTTACGTAAATTCGCGAGATTCATGCGATTCTAGCTGCCAGACAATCCCCCGTCGAATGCAAAGTTGCTTTATATCGGGATCGAACATTTGCGTTTTTTTATAGCTGTAGGCGCTCCAGGGCGTATTTTGAAAAAAAAAACCATTAGTTTTACGTAAATACGCAATATTCATGCATTTCGAACCTCCGAACCAGCCCCCATCGAATGCAAAGTCGGTTTATATCGAAATCGATTATTTGCGTTTTGCTTCGGCTGCAGGCGTTCCAGATCGTAACGCGAGATCAAAAAGGCTTAGTTTTACGTGAATAAGCAAGATGCATGCGTTTCGAACCGCCAAACACGCCCCCATCGAATGCAAAGTCGCTTTATATTGAAATCGAACATTAGCGTTTTGCTATAGCTGTAGGCGCTCCAGGCCGTATTTTGTGATCACAAACCATTAGTTTTACGTAAATACGCAAAATTCATGCATTTCGAACCTCCAAACCAACCCCCATCGAATGCAAAGTCGGTTTATATTGAAATCGAACATTTGCGTTTTGCTTTGGCTGTAGGCGTTCCAGCTCGTAATGCGAGATCAAAAAGGCTTAGTTTTACGTAAATAAGCAAGATTCATGCGTTTCGAACCGCCAAACACTCCCCCATCGAATGCAAAGTCACTTTGTTTTGAAATCGAACATTTGCGTTTTGCTTCGGCTGTAGGCGTTCCAGCTCGTAATGCGAGATCAAAAAGCCTTATTTTTACTAAAATTCGCAAGATTCATGCGATTCTAGCTGCCAGACAATCCCCCGTCGATTGCAAAGTTGCTTTATATCGGGATCGAACATTTGCGTTTTGTTATAGTTGTAGGCGCTCCAGGGCGTATTTTGAAATAAAAAACCATTAGTTTTACGTAAATACGCAATATTCATGCATTTCGAACCTCCGAACCAGCCCCCATCGAATGCAAAGTCGGTTTATATCGAAATCGATTATTTGCGTTTTGCTTCGGCTGCAGGCGTTCCAGATCGTAACGCGAGATCAAAAAGGCTTAGTTTTACGTGAATAAGCAAGATGCATGCGTTTCGAACCGCCAAACACGCCCCCATCGAATGCAAAGTCGCTTTATATTGAAATCGAACATTAGCGTTTTGCTATAGCTGTAGGCGCTCCAGGCCGTATTTTGTGATCACAAACCATTAGTTTTACGTAAATACGCAAAATTCATGCATTTCGAACCTCCAAACCAACCCCCATCGAATGCAAAGTCGGTTTATATTGAAATCGAACATTTGCGTTTTGCTTTGGCTGTAGGCGTTCCAGCTCGTAATGCGAGATCAAAAAGGCTTAGTTTTACGTAAATAAGCAAGATTCATGCGTTTCGAACCGCCAAACACTCCCCCATCGAATGCAAAGTCACTTTGTTTTGAAATCGAACATTTGCGTTTTGCTTCGGCTGTAGGCGTTCCAGCTCGTAATGCGAGATCAAAAAGCCTTATTTTTACTAAAATTCGCAAGATTCATGCGATTCTAGCTGCCAGACAATCCCCCGTCGATTGCAAAGTTGCTTTATATCGGGATCGAACATTTGCGTTTTGTTATAGTTGTAGGCGCTCCAGGGCGTATTTTGAAATAAAAAACCATTAGTTTTACGTAAATACGCAATATTAATGCATTTCGAACCTCCAAACCAGCCCCCATCGAATGCAAAGTCGGTTTATATCGAAATCGAAAATTTGCGTTTTGCTTTGGCTGTACGCGTTCCAGCTCGTAACGCGAGATCAAAAAGGCTGTTTCACGTAAATAAGCAAGATTTATACGTTTCCAACCTCCAAACAAGTCCTCATCGACTGCAAAGTCGGTTTATATCGAAATCGAACATTTGCGTTTTGCTTTGGCTGTGCGCGTTCCAGCTCGTAACGCGAGATCAAAAAGGCTTAGTTTCACGTAAATAAGCAAGATTCATGCGTTTCCAACCGCCAAACAAGCCCTCATCGAATGCAAAGTCGGTTTATATCGAAATCGAACATTTGCGCTTTGCTCCGGCTGTAGGCGTTCCAGCTCGTAATGCGAGATCAAAAAAGCTTAATTTTACGTAAATAAGCAAGGTTCCTGCGTTTCTAACGGCCAAACAAGCCCACATCGAATGCAAAGTTGGTTTATATTGAAATCGAACATTTGCGCTTCGCTTCGGCTGTAGGCGTTTTAGCTCGTAATGCGAGATCGAAAAGCCTTATTTTTACGTAAATTAGCAAGATTCATGCGATTCGAACCACCAAACTAGCCGCCATCGAATGCAAAGTCGGTTTATATCGAAATCTAACATTTGCGTTTTGCTTCGTCTGTAGGCGTTCCAGCTCGTAATGAGAGATCAAAAAGCCTTATTTTTACGTAAATTCGCAAGATTAATGCGATTCTAGCTGCCAGACAATCCCCCGTCGAATGCAAAGTTGCTTTATATCGGGATCGAACATTTGCGTTTTGCTTCGGCTATAGGGGTACCAGCTCGTAATGCGAGATAAAAAGCCTTATTTTTACGTAAATTCGCACGATTCATGCGATTCTAGCTGCCAGACAATCCCCCGTCGAATGCAAAGTTGCTTTATATCGGGATCGAACATTTGCGTTTTGTTATAGCTGCAGGCGCTCCAGGGCGTATTTTGAAATAAAAAACCATTAGTTTTACGTAAATACGCAATATTCATGCATTTCGAACCTCCAAACCAGCCCCCATCGAATGCCAAGTCGGTTTATATCGAAATCGAACATTTGCGCTTTGCTTCGGCTGTAGGCGTTCCAGCTCGTACTGCTAGACCAATAAGGCTTACTTTTACGTAAATAAGCCAGATTCATGCGTTTCTAACCGCCAAACAAGCCCCGATCGAATGCAACGTCACTTTGTATTTAAATCGAACATTTGCGCTTTGCTTCGGCTGTAGGCGTTCCAGCTCGTAATGCGAGATCAAAAAGGCTTAGGTTTACGTAGATAAGCCAGATTCATGCATTTCGAACCTCCAAACCAGCCCCCATCGAATGCAAAGTCGGTTTATATCGAAATCGAACGTTTGCGTTTTGCTATAGCTGTAGGCGCTCCAGGCCGTATTTTGTGATCACAAACCATTAGTTTTACGTAAATACGCAATATTCATGCATTTCGAACCTCCAAACCAACCCCCATCGAATGCAAAGTCGGTTTATATCGAAATCGAACATTTGCGTTTTGCTTTGGCTGTACGCGTTCCAGCTCGTAACGCGAGATCAAAAAGGTTTATTTCCACGTAAATAAGCAAGATTCATGGGTTTCGAACCGCCAAACAAGCCCCCATCGAATGCAAAGTCGCTTTATATTGAAATCGAACATTTGCGTTTTGCTTTGGCTGTAGGCGGTCCAGCTCGTAATGCGAGATCAAAAAGGCTTAGTTTTACGTAAATAAGCAAGATTCATGCGTTTCGAACCGCCAAACAAGCCCCCATCGAATGCTAAGTCGGTTTATATCGAAATCGAACATTTGCGCTTTGCTTCGGCTGTAGGCGTTCCAGCTCCTGATGCGAGATCACAAAGCCTTAGCTTTACGTAAATAAGCAAGATTCATGCGTTTCGAACCGCCAAACACTCCTCCATCGAATGCAAAGTCACTTTGTTTTGAAATCGAACATTTGCGTTTTGCTTCGGCTGTAGGCTTTCCAGCTCGTAATGCGAGATCAAAAAGCCTCATTTTTACGTAAATTCGCAAGATTAATGCGATTCTAGCTGCCAGACAATCCCCCGTCGAATGCGAAGTTGCTTTATATCAGGATCGAACATTTGCGTTTTGTTATAGCTGTAAGCGCTCCAGGGCGTATTTTGAAATAAAAAACCATAAGTTTTACGTAAATACGCAATATTCATGCATTTCGAACCTCCAAACCAGCCCCCATCGAATGCAAAGTCGGTTCATATCGAAATAGAACATTTGCGTTTTGCTTTGGCTGTACGCGTTCCAGCTCGTAACGCGAGAACAAAAAGCCTTATTTTCACGTAAATTCGCAAGATTCATGCGATTCTAGCTGCCAGACAATCACCCGTCGGATGCAAAGTCGCTTTATATCGAAATCGAACATTAGCGTTTTGCTATAGCTGTAGGCGCTCCAGGCCGTATTTTGAGATCACAAACCATTAGTTTTACGTAAATACGCAATATTCATGCATTTCGAACCTTCAAACCAACCCCCATCGAATGCAAAGTCGGTTTATATGGAAATCGAACATTTGCGTTTTGCTTCGGCTGTAGGCGTTCCAGCTCGTAGCGCGAGATCAAAAAGGCTTAGTTTTACGTGAATAAGCAAGATGCATGCGTTTCGAACCGCCAAACACGCCCCCATCGAATGCAAAGTCGCTTTATATTGAAATCGAACATTTGCGTTTTGCTTTGGCTGTACGCGTTCCAGCTCGTAATGCGAGATCAAAAAGGCTTAATTTTACGTAAGTAAGCAAGGTTCCTGCGTTTCTAACCGCCAAACAAGCCCACATCGAATGCAAAGTTGGTTTATATCGAAATCGACCATTTGCGCTTCGCTGCGGCTGTAGGCGTTTCAGCTCGTAATGCGAGATCAAAAAGGCTTAGTTTTACGTTAGTAAGCAAGATTCATGCGTTTCGAACCGCCAAACTCTCCCCCATCGAATGCAAAGTCACTTTGTTTTGAAATCGAACATTTGCGTTTTGCTTCGGCTGTAGGCGTTCCAGCTCGTAATGCGAGATCAAAAAGCCTTATTTTTACGTAAATTCGCAAGATTCATGCGATTCTAGCTGCCAGATAATCCCCGTTGAATGCAAAGTTGCTTTATATCGGGATCGAACATTTGCGTTTTATTATAGCTGTAGGCGCTCCAGGGCGTATTTTGAAATAAAAAACCATTTGTTTTACGTAAATACCCGCGTAGAAAAAAGTCGTATGGGAAAGGGTATTAAATTGAGTATGGGTTGAATATGGGGAATCGTATGGGAACGAATATGGGTGAAGTATAATCTGACTATGGGCTTTGTTCAGTTCCCACATTCATCCCATACACTTTTCCAGACTCTTTGCCAGCTATCGGGTACGACCTCGAACATTTTCATGCAATCAAACCCACACCCTTTCCCAGACTCTTTCCCAGTCATCGCGTACAGGCTCAAAATTTTTTGTGTAATCAATCCCATTCTCTTTTCCAGACTCTTTCCCAACCATCGCGTTCAACCTTCAAACAAATTCTATTAATGCGGTTGGTGGGAAAGAGTCTGGAAAAGAGTATGGGATAGATAGACCAAAAGAGTCTGGAAAAGTGTGTGGGGTTGATTGCATGAAAATGTTCGAGGTCGTACCCGATAGCTGGCAAAGAGTCTGGAAAAGTGTATGGGATGAATGTGGGAACTGAACAAAGCCCATAGTCAGATTATACTTCACCCATATTCGTTCCCATACGATTCCCCATATTCAACCCATACTCAATTTAATACCCTTTCCCATACAACTTTTTTCTACGCGGGTACGCAATATTCATGCATTTCGAACCTCCAAACCAGCCCCCATCGAATGCAAAATCGGTTTATATCGAAATCGAAAATTTGCGTTTTGCTTTGGCTGTACGCGTTCCAGCTCGTAACGCGAGATCAAAAAGGCTTAGTTTCACGTAAATAAGCAAGATTCATGCGTTTCCAACCGCCAAACAAGCCCTCATCGAATGCAAAGTCGGTTTATATCGAAATCGAACATTTGCGCTTTGCTCCGGCTGTAGGCGTTCCAGCTCGTAATGCGAGATCATAAAGGCTTACTTTTACGTAAATAAGCCAGATTCATGCGTTTCTAACCGCCAAACAAGCCTCCATCGAATGTCAAGTCGGTCTATATCGAAATCGAACATTTGCGCTTTGCTTCGGCTGTAGGCATTCCAGCTCGTAATGCGAGATCAAAAAGGCTTAATTTTACGTAAATAAGCAAGGTTCCTTCGTTTCTAACATCCAAACAAGCCCACATCGAATGCAAAGTTGGTTTATATCGAAATCGAACATTTGCGCTTCGCTTCGGCTGTAGGCGTTTCAGCTCGTAATGCGAGATCGAAAAGCCTTATTTTTACGTAAATTAGCAAGATTCATGCGATTCGAACCGCCAAACACTCCCCCATCGAATGCAAAGTCACTTTATTTTGAAATCGAACATTTGCGTTTTGCTTCGGCTGTAGGCGTTCCAGCTCGTAACGCGAGATCAAAAAGGCTCATTTTCACCTAAATTCGCAAGATTCATGCGATTCTAGCTGCCAGACAATCCCCCGTCGGATGCAAAGTCGCTTTATATCGAAATCGAACATTAGACTTTTGCTATAGCGTAGGCGCTCCAGGCCGTATTTTGGGATCACAAACCATTAGTTTTACGTAAATACGCAATATTCATTCATTTCGAACCTCCAAACCAACCCCCATCGAATGCAAAGTCGGTTTATATCGAAATCGAACATTTGCGTTTTTCTTCTGCTGTAGGCGTTCCAGCTCGTAACGCGAGATCAACAAGGCTTAGTTTTACGTGAATAAGCAAGATGCATGCGTTTCGAACCGCCAAACACGCCCCCATCGAATGCAAAGTCACTTTGTTTTGAAATCGAACATTTGCGTTTTGCTACGGCTGTAGGCGTTCCAGCTCGTAATGCGAGATCAAAAAGCCTTATTTTTACGTAAATTCGCGAGATTCATGCGATTCTAGCTGCCAGACAATCCCCCGTCGAATGCAAAGTTGCTTTATATCGGGATCGAACATTTGCGTTTTTTTATAGCTGTAGGCGCTCCAGGGCGTATTTTGAAAAAAAAAACCATTAGTTTTACGTAAATACGCAATATTCATGCATTTCGAACCTCCGAACCAGCCCCCATCGAATGCAAAGTCGGTTTATATCGAAATCGATTATTTGCGTTTTGCTTCGGCTGCAGGCGTTCCAGATCGTAACGCGAGATCAAAAAGGCTTAGTTTTACGTGAATAAGCAAGATGCATGCGTTTCGAACCGCCAAACACGCCCCCATCGAATGCAAAGTCGCTTTATATTGAAATCGAACATTAGCGTTTTGCTATAGCTGTAGGCGCTCCAGGCCGTATTTTGTGATCACAAACCATTAGTTTTACGTAAATACGCAAAATTCATGCATTTCGAACCTCCAAACCAACCCCCATCGAATGCAAAGTCGGTTTATATTGAAATCGAACATTTGCGTTTTGCTTTGGCTGTAGGCGTTCCAGCTCGTAATGCGAGATCAAAAAGGCTTAGTTTTACGTAAATAAGCAAGATTCATGCGTTTCGAACCGCCAAACACTCCCCCATCGAATGCAAAGTCACTTTGTTTTGAAATCGAACATTTGCGTTTTGCTTCGGCTGTAGGCGTTCCAGCTCGTAATGCGAGATCAAAAAGCCTTATTTTTACTAAAATTCGCAAGATTCATGCGATTCTAGCTGCCAGACAATCCCCCGTCGATTGCAAAGTTGCTTTATATCGGGATCGAACATTTGCGTTTTGTTATAGTTGTAGGCGCTCCAGGGCGTATTTTGAAATAAAAAACCATTAGTTTTACGTAAATACGCAATATTCATGCATTTCGAACCTCCGAACCAGCCCCCATCGAATGCAAAGTCGGTTTATATCGAAATCGATTATTTGCGTTTTGCTTCGGCTGCAGGCGTTCCAGATCGTAACGCGAGATCAAAAAGGCTTAGTTTTACGTGAATAAGCAAGATGCATGCGTTTCGAACCGCCAAACACGCCCCCATCGAATGCAAAGTCGCTTTATATTGAAATCGAACATTAGCGTTTTGCTATAGCTGTAGGCGCTCCAGGCCGTATTTTGTGATCACAAACCATTAGTTTTACGTAAATACGCAAAATTCATGCATTTCGAACCTCCAAACCAACCCCCATCGAATGCAAAGTCGGTTTATATTGAAATCGAACATTTGCGTTTTGCTTTGGCTGTAGGCGTTCCACCTCGTTATGCGAGATCAAAAAGGCTTAGTTTTACGTAAATAAGCAAGATTCATGCGTTTCGAACCGCCAAACACTCCCCCATCGAATGCAAAGTCACTTTGTTTTGAAATCGAACATTTGCGTTTTGCTTCGGCTGTAGGCGTTCCAGCTCGTAATGCGAGATCAAAAAGCCTTATTTTTACTAAAATTCGCAAGATTCATGCGATTCTAGCTGCCAGACAATCCCCCGTCGATTGCAAAGTTGCTTTATATCGGGATCGAACATTTGCGTTTTGTTATAGTTGTAGGCGCTCCAGGGCGTATTTTGAAATAAAAAACCATTAGTTTTACGTAAATACGCAATATTAATGCATTTCGAACCTCCAAACCAGCCCCCATCGAATGCAAAGTCGGTTTATATCGAAATCGAAAATTTGCGTTTTGCTTTGGCTGTACGCGTTCCAGCTCGTAACGCGAGATCAAAAAGGCTGTTTCACGTAAATAAGCAAGATTTATACGTTTCCAACCTCCAAACAAGTCCTCATCGACTGCAAAGTCGGTTTATATCGAAATCGAACATTTGCGTTTTGCTTTGGCTGTGCGCGTTCCAGCTCGTAACGCGAGATCAAAAAGGCTTAGTTTCACGTAAATAAGCAAGATTCATGCGTTTCCAACCGCCAAACAAGCCCTCATCGAATGCAAAGTCGGTTTATATCGAAATCGAACATTTGCGCTTTGCTCCGGCTGTAGGCGTTCCAGCTCGTAATGCGAGATCAAAAAAGCTTAATTTTACGTAAATAAGCAAGGTTCCTGCGTTTCTAACGGCCAAACAAGCCCACATCGAATGCAAAGTTGGTTTATATTGAAATCGAACATTTGCGCTTCGCTTCGGCTGTAGGCGTTTTAGCTCGTAATGCGAGATCGAAAAGCCTTATTTTTACGTAAATTAGCAAGATTCATGCGATTCGAACCACCAAACTAGCCGCCATCGAATGCAAAGTCGGTTTATATCGAAATCTAACATTTGCGTTTTGCTTCGTCTGTAGGCGTTCCAGCTCGTAATGAGAGATCAAAAAGCCTTATTTTTACGTAAATTCGCAAGATTAATGCGATTCTAGCTGCCAGACAATCCCCCGTCGAATGCAAAGTTGCTTTATATCGGGATCGAACATTTGCGTTTTGCTTCGGCTATAGGGGTACCAGCTCGTAATGCGAGATAAAAAGCCTTATTTTTACGTAAATTCGCAAGATTCATGCGATTCTAGCTGCCAGACAATCCCCCGTCGAATGCAAAGTTGCTTTATATCGGGATCGAACATTTGCGTTTTGTTATAGCTGCAGGCGCTCCAGGGCGTATTTTGAAATAAAAAACCATTAGTTTTACGTAAATACGCAATATTCATGCATTTCGAACCTCCAAACCAGCCCCCATCGAATGCCAAGTCGGTTTATATCGAAATCGAACATTTGCGCTTTGCTTCGGCTGTAGGCGTTCCAGCTCGTACTGCTAGACCAATAAGGCTTACTTTTACGTAAATAAGCCAGATTCATGCGTTTCTAACCGCCAAACAAGCCCCGATCGAATGCAACGTCACTTTGTATTTAAATCGAACATTTGCGCTTTGCTTCGGCTGTAGGCGTTCCAGCTCGTAATGCGAGATCAAAAAGGCTTAGGTTTACGTAGATAAGCCAGATTCATGCATTTCGAACCTCCAAACCAGCCCCCATCGAATGCAAAGTCGGTTTATATCGAAATCGAACGTTTGCGTTTTGCTATAGCTGTAGGCGCTCCAGGCCGTATTTTGTGATCACAAACCATTAGTTTTACGTAAATACGCAATATTCATGCATTTCGAACCTCCAAACCAACCCCCATCGAATGCAAAGTCGGTTTATATCGAAATCGAACATTTGCGTTTTGCTTTGGCTGTACGCGTTCCAGCTCGTAACGCGAGATCAAAAAGGTTTATTTCCACGTAAATAAGCAAGATTCATGGGTTTCGAACCGCCAAACAAGCCCCCATCGAATGCAAAGTCGCTTTATATTGAAATCGAACATTTGCGTTTTGCTTTGGCTGTAGGCGGTCCAGCTCGTAATGCGAGATCAAAAAGGCTTAGTTTTACGTAAATAAGCAAGATTCATGCGTTTCGAACCGCCAAACAAGCCCCCATCGAATGCTAAGTCGGTTTATATCGAAATCGAACATTTGCGCTTTGCTTCGGCTGTAGGCGTTCCAGCTCCTGATGCGAGATCACAAAGCCTTAGCTTTACGTAAATAAGCAAGATTCATGCGTTTCGAACCGCCAAACACTCCTCCATCGAATGCAAAGTCACTTTGTTTTGAAATCGAACATTTGCGTTTTGCTTCGGCTGTAGGCTTTCCAGCTCGTAATGCGAGATCAAAAAGCCTCATTTTTACGTAAATTCGCAAGATTAATGCGATTCTAGCTGCCAGACAATCCCCCGTCGAATGCGAAGTTGCTTTATATCAGGATCGAACATTTGCGTTTTGTTATAGCTGTAAGCGCTCCAGGGCGTATTTTGAAATAAAAAACCATAAGTTTTACGTAAATACGCAATATTCATGCATTTCGAACCTCCAAACCAGCCCCCATCGAATGCAAAGTCGGTTCATATCGAAATAGAACATTTGCGTTTTGCTTTGGCTGTACGCGTTCCAGCTCGTAACGCGAGAACAAAAAGCCTTATTTTCACGTAAATTCGCAAGATTCATGCGATTCTAGCTGCCAGACAATCACCCGTCGGATGCAAAGTCGCTTTATATCGAAATCGAACATTAGCGTTTTGCTATAGCTGTAGGCGCTCCAGGCCGTATTTTGAGATCACAAACCATTAGTTTTACGTAAATACGCAATATTCATGCATTTCGAACCTTCAAACCAACCCCCATCGAATGCAAAGTCGGTTTATATGGAAATCGAACATTTGCGTTTTGCTTTGGCTGTACGCGTTCCAGCTCGTAACGCGAGATCAAAAAGGTTTATTTCCACGTAAATAAGCAAGATTCATGGGTTTCGAACCGCCAAACAAGCCCCCATCGAATGCAAAGTCGCTTTATATTGAAATCGAACATTTGCGTTTTGCTTTGGCTGTAGGCGGTCCAGCTCGTAATGCGAGATCAAAAAGGCTTAGTTTTACGTAAATAAGCAAGATTCATGCGTTTCGAACCGCCAAACAAGCCCCCATCGAATGCTAAGTCGGTTTATATCGAAATCGAACATTTGCGCTTTGCTTCGGCTGTAGGCGTTCCAGCTCCTGATGCGAGATCACAAAGCCTTAGCTTTACGTAAATAAGCAAGATTCATGCGTTTCGAACCGCCAAACACTCCTCCATCGAATGCAAAGTCACTTTGTTTTGAAATCGAACATTTGCGTTTTGCTTCGGCTGTAGGCTTTCCAGCTCGTAATGCGAGATCAAAAAGCCTCATTTTTACGTAAATTCGCAAGATTAATGCGATTCTAGCTGCCAGACAATCCCCCGTCGAATGCGAAGTTGCTTTATATCAGGATCGAACATTTGCGTTTTGTTATAGCTGTAAGCGCTCCAGGGCGTATTTTGAAATAAAAAACCATAAGTTTTACGTAAATACGCAATATTCATGCATTTCGAACCTCCAAACCAGCCCCCATCGAATGCAAAGTCGGTTCATATCGAAATAGAACATTTGCGTTTTGCTTTGGCTGTACGCGTTCCAGCTCGTAACGCGAGAACAAAAAGCCTTATTTTCACGTAAATTCGCAAGATTCATGCGATTCTAGCTGCCAGACAATCACCCGTCGGATGCAAAGTCGCTTTATATCGAAATCGAACATTAGCGTTTTGCTATAGCTGTAGGCGCTCCAGGCCGTATTTTGAGATCACAAACCATTAGTTTTACGTAAATACGCAATATTCATGCATTTCGAACCTTCAAACCAACCCCCATCGAATGCAAAGTCGGTTTATATGGAAATCGAACATTTGCGTTTTGCTTCGGCTGTAGGCGTTCCAGCTCGTAGCGCGAGATCAAAAAGGCTTAGTTTTACGTGAATAAGCAAGATGCATGCGTTTCGAACCGCCAAACACGCCCCCATCGAATGCAAAGTCGCTTTATATTGAAATCGAACATTTGCGTTTTGCTTTGGCTGTACGCGTTCCAGCTCGTAATGCGAGATCAAAAAGGCTTAATTTTACGTAAGTAAGCAAGGTTCCTGCGTTTCTAACCGCCAAACAAGCCCACATCGAATGCAAAGTTGGTTTATATCGAAATCGACCATTTGCGCTTCGCTGCGGCTGTAGGCGTTTCAGCTCGTAATGCGAGATCAAAAAGGCTTAGTTTTACGTTAGTAAGCAAGATTCATGCGTTTCGAACCGCCAAACTCTCCCCCATCGAATGCAAAGTCACTTTGTTTTGAAATCGAACATTTGCGTTTTGCTTCGGCTGTAGGCGTTCCAGCTCGTAATGCGAGATCAAAAAGCCTTATTTTTACGTAAATTCGCAAGATTCATGCGATTCTAGCTGCCAGATAATCCCCGTTGAATGCAAAGTTGCTTTATATCGGGATCGAACATTTGCGTTTTATTATAGCTGTAGGCGCTCCAGGGCGTATTTTGAAATAAAAAACCATTTGTTTTACGTAAATACCCGCGTAGAAAAAAGTCGTATGGGAAAGGGTATTAAATTGAGTATGGGTTGAATATGGGGAATCGTATGGGAACGAATATGGGTGAAGTATAATCTGACTATGGGCTTTGTTCAGTTCCCACATTCATCCCATACACTTTTCCAGACTCTTTGCCAGCTATCGGGTACGACCTCGAACATTTTCATGCAATCAAACCCACACCCTTTCCCAGACTCTTTCCCAGTCATCGCGTACAGGCTCAAAATTTTTTGTGTAATCAATCCCATTCTCTTTTCCAGACTCTTTCCCAACCATCGCGTTCAACCTTCAAACAAATTCTATTAATGCGGTTGGTGGGAAAGAGTCTGGAAAAGAGTATGGGATAGATAGACCAAAAGAGTCTGGAAAAGTGTGTGGGGTTGATTGCATGAAAATGTTCGAGGTCGTACCCGATAGCTGGCAAAGAGTCTGGAAAAGTGTATGGGATGAATGTGGGAACTGAACAAAGCCCATAGTCAGATTATACTTCACCCATATTCGTTCCCATACGATTCCCCATATTCAACCCATACTCAATTTAATACCCTTTCCCATACAACTTTTTTCTACGCGGGTACGCAATATTCATGCATTTCGAACCTCCAAACCAGCCCCCATCGAATGCAAAATCGGTTTATATCGAAATCGAAAATTTGCGTTTTGCTTTGGCTGTACGCGTTCCAGCTCGTAACGCGAGATCAAAAAGGCTTAGTTTCACGTAAATAAGCAAGATTCATGCGTTTCCAACCGCCAAACAAGCCCTCATCGAATGCAAAGTCGGTTTATATCGAAATCGAACATTTGCGCTTTGCTCCGGCTGTAGGCGTTCCAGCTCGTAATGCGAGATCATAAAGGCTTACTTTTACGTAAATAAGCCAGATTCATGCGTTTCTAACCGCCAAACAAGCCTCCATCGAATGTCAAGTCGGTCTATATCGAAATCGAACATTTGCGCTTTGCTTCGGCTGTAGGCATTCCAGCTCGTAATGCGAGATCAAAAAGGCTTAATTTTACGTAAATAAGCAAGGTTCCTTCGTTTCTAACATCCAAACAAGCCCACATCGAATGCAAAGTTGGTTTATATCGAAATCGAACATTTGCGCTTCGCTTCGGCTGTAGGCGTTTCAGCTCGTAATGCGAGATCGAAAAGCCTTATTTTTACGTAAATTAGCAAGATTCATGCGATTCGAACCGCCAAACACTCCCCCATCGAATGCAAAGTCACTTTATTTTGAAATCGAACATTTGCGTTTTGCTTCGGCTGTAGGCGTTCCAGCTCGTAACGCGAGATCAAAAAGGCTCATTTTCACCTAAATTCGCAAGATTCATGCGATTCTAGCTGCCAGACAATCCCCCGTCGGATGCAAAGTCGCTTTATATCGAAATCGAACATTAGACTTTTGCTATAGCGTAGGCGCTCCAGGCCGTATTTTGGGATCACAAACCATTAGTTTTACGTAAATACGCAATATTCATTCATTTCGAACCTCCAAACCAACCCCCATCGAATGCAAAGTCGGTTTATATCGAAATCGAACATTTGCGTTTTTCTTCTGCTGTAGGCGTTCCAGCTCGTAACGCGAGATCAACAAGGCTTAGTTTTACGTGAATAAGCAAGATGCATGCGTTTCGAACCGCCAAACACGCCCCCATCGAATGCAAAGACACTTTGTTTTGAAATCGAACATTTGCGTTTTGCTACGGCTGTAGGCGTTCCAGCTCGTAATGCGAGATCAAAAAGCCTTATTTTTACGTAAATTCGCGAGATTCATGCGATTCTAGCTGCCAGACAATCCCCCGTCGAATGCAAAGTTGCTTTATATCGGGATCGAACATTTGAGTTTTTTTATAGCTGTAGGCGCTCCAGGGCGTATTTTGAAAAAAAAAAACCATTAGTTTTACGTAAATACGCAATATTCATGCATTTCGAACCTCCGAACCAGCCCCCATCGAATGCAAAGTCGGTTTATATCGAAATCGATTATTTGCGTTTTGCTTCGGCTGCAGGCGTTCCAGATCGTAACGCGAGATCAAAAAGGCTTAGTTTTACGTGAATAAGCAAGATGCATGCGTTTCGAACCGCCAAACACGCCCCCATCGAATGCAAAGTCGCTTTATATTGAAATCGAACATTAGCGTTTTGCTATAGCTGTAGGCGCTCCAGGCCGTATTTTGTGATCACAAACCATTAGTTTTACGTAAATACGCAAAATTCATGCATTTCGAACCTCCAAACCAACCCCCATCGAATGCAAAGTCGGTTTATATTGAAATCGAACATTTGCGTTTTGCTTTGGCTGTAGGCGTTCCAGCTCGTAATGCGAGATCAAAAAGGCTTAGTTTTACGTAAATAAGCAAGATTCATGCGTTTCGAACCGCCAAACACTCCCCCATCGAATGCAAAGTCACTTTGTTTTGAAATCGAACATTTGCGTTTTGCTTCGGCTGTAGGCGTTCCAGCTCGTAATGCGAGATCAAAAAGCCTTATTTTTACTAAAATTCGCAAGATTCATGCGATTCTAGCTGCCAGACAATCCCCCGTCGATTGCAAAGTTGCTTTATATCGGGATCGAACATTTGCGTTTTGTTATAGTTGTAGGCGCTCCAGGGCGTATTTTGAAATAAAAAACCATTAGTTTTACGTAAATACGCAATATTCATGCATTTCGAACCTCCGAACCAGCCCCCATCGAATGCAAAGTCGGTTTATATCGAAATCGATTATTTGCGTTTTGCTTCGGCTGCAGGCGTTCCAGATCGTAACGCGAGATCAAAAAGGCTTAGTTTTACGTGAATAAGCAAGATGCATGCGTTTCGAACCTCCAAACCAACCCCCATCGAATGCAAAGTCGGTTTATATCGAAATCGAACATTTGCGTTTTTCTTCTGCTGTAGGCGTTCCAGCTCGTAACGCGAGATCAACAAGGCTTAGTTTTACGTGAATAAGCAAGATGCATGCGTTTCGAACCGCCAAACACGCCCCCATCGAATGCAAAGACACTTTGTTTTGAAATCGAACATTTGCGTTTTGCTACGGCTGTAGGCGTTCCAGCTCGTAATGCGAGATCAAAAAGCCTTATTTTTACGTAAATTCGCGAGATTCATGCGATTCTAGCTGCCAGACAATCCCCCGTCGAATGCAAAGTTGCTTTATATCGGGATCGAACATTTGCGTTTTTTTATAGCTGTAGGCGCTCCAGGGCGTATTTTGAAAAAAAAAACCATTAGTTTTACGTAAATACGCAATATTCATGCATTTCGAACCTCCGAACCAGCCCCCATCGAATGCAAAGTCGGTTTATATCGAAATCGATTATTTGCGTTTTGCTTCGGCTGCAGGCGTTCCAGATCGTAACGCGAGATCAAAAAGGCTTAGTTTTAAGTGAATAAGCAAGATGCATGCGTTTCGAACCGCCAAACACGCCCCCATCGAATGCAAAGTCGCTTTATATTGAAATCGAACATTAGCGTTTTGCTATAGCTGTAGGCGCTCCAGGCCGTATTTTGTGATCACAAACCATTAGTTTTACGTAAATACGCAAAATTCATGCATTTCGAACCTCCAAACCAACCCCCATCGAATGCAAAGTCGGTTTATATTGAAATCGAACATTTGCGTTTTGCTTTGGCTGTAGGCGTTCCAGCTCGTAATGCGAGATCAAAAAGGCTTAGTTTTACGTAAATAAGCAAGATTCATGCGTTTCGAACCGCCAAACACTCCCCCATCGAATGCAAAGTCACTTTGTTTTGAAATCGAACATTTGCGTTTTGCTTCGGCTGTAGGCGTTCCAGCTCGTAATGCGAGATCAAAAAGCCTTATTTTTACTAAAATTCGCAAGATTCATGCGATTCTAGCTGCCAGACAATCCCCCGTCGATTGCAAAGTTGCTTTATATCGGGATCGAACATTTGCGTTTTGTTATAGTTGTAGGCGCTCCAGGGCGTATTTTGAAATAAAAAACCATTAGTTTTACGTAAATACGCAATATTCATGCATTTCGAACCTCCGAACCAGCCCCCATCGAATGCAAAGTCGGTTTATATCGAAATCGATTATTTGCGTTTTGCTTCGGCTGCAGGCGTTCCAGATCGTAACGCGAGATCAAAAAGGCTTAGTTTTACGTGAATAAGCAAGATGCATGCGTTTCGAACCGCCAAACACGCCCCCATCGAATGCAAAGTCGCTTTATATTGAAATCGAACATTAGCGTTTTGCTATAGCTGTAGGCGCTCCAGGCCGTATTTTGTGATCACAAACCATTAGTTTTACGTAAATACGCAAAATTCATGCATTTCGAACCTCCAAACCAACCCCCATCGAATGCAAAGTCGGTTTATATTGAAATCGAACATTTGCGTTTTGCTTTGGCTGTAGGCGTTCCAGCTCGTAATGCGAGATCAAAAAGGCTTAGTTTTACGTAAATAAGCAAGATTCATGCGTTTCGAACCGCCAAACACTCCCCCATCGAATGCAAAGTCACTTTGTTTTGAAATCGAACATTTGCGTTTTGCTTCGGCTGTAGGCGTTCCAGCTCGTAATGCGAGATCAAAAAGCCTTATTTTTACTAAAATTCGCAAGATTCATGCGATTCTAGCTGCCAGACAATCCCCCGTCGATTGCAAAGTTGCTTTATATCGGGATCGAACATTTGCGTTTTGTTATAGTTGTAGGCGCTCCAGGGCGTATTTTGAAATAAAAAACCATTAGTTTTACGTAAATACGCAATATTAATGCATTTCGAACCTCCAAACCAGCCCCCATCGAATGCAAAGTCGGTTTATATCGAAATCGAAAATTTGCGTTTTGCTTTGGCTGTACGCGTTCCAGCTCGTAACGCGAGATCAAAAAGGCTGTTTCACGTAAATAAGCAAGATTTATACGTTTCCAACCTCCAAACAAGTCCTCATCGACTGCAAAGTCGGTTTATATCGAAATCGAACATTTGCGTTTTGCTTTGGCTGTGCGCGTTCCAGCTCGTAACGCGAGATCAAAAAGGCTTAGTTTCACGTAAATAAGCAAGATTCATGCGTTTCCAACCGCCAAACAAGCCCTCATCGAATGCAAAGTCGGTTTATATCGAAATCGAACATTTGCGCTTTGCTCCGGCTGTAGGCGTTCCAGCTCGTAATGCGAGATCAAAAAAGCTTAATTTTACGTAAATAAGCAAGGTTCCTGCGTTTCTAACGGCCAAACAAGCCCACATCGAATGCAAAGTTGGTTTATATTGAAATCGAACATTTGCGCTTCGCTTCGGCTGTAGGCGTTTTAGCTCGTAATGCGAGATCGAAAAGCCTTATTTTTACGTAAATTAGCAAGATTCATGCGATTCGAACCACCAAACTAGCCGCCATCGAATGCAAAGTCGGTTTATATCGAAATCTAACATTTGCGTTTTGCTTCGTCTGTAGGCGTTCCAGCTCGTAATGAGAGATCAAAAAGCCTTATTTTTACGTAAATTCGCAAGATTAATGCGATTCTAGCTGCCAGACAATCCCCCGTCGAATGCAAAGTTGCTTTATATCGGGATCGAACATTTGCGTTTTGCTTCGGCTATAGGGGTACCAGCTCGTAATGCGAGATAAAAAGCCTTATTTTTACGTAAATTCGCACGATTCATGCGATTCTAGCTGCCAGACAATCCCCCGTCGAATGCAAAGTTGCTTTATATCGGGATCGAACATTTGCGTTTTGTTATAGCTGCAGGCGCTCCAGGGCGTATTTTGAAATAAAAAACCATTAGTTTTACGTAAATACGCAATATTCATGCATTTCGAACCTCCAAACCAGCCCCCATCGAATGCCAAGTCGGTTTATATCGAAATCGAACATTTGCGCTTTGCTTCGGCTGTAGGCGTTCCAGCTCGTACTGCTAGACCAATAAGGCTTACTTTTACGTAAATAAGCCAGATTCATGCGTTTCTAACCGCCAAACAAGCCCCGATCGAATGCAACGTCACTTTGTATTTAAATCGAACATTTGCGCTTTGCTTCGGCTGTAGGCGTTCCAGCTCGTAATGCGAGATCAAAAAGGCTTAGGTTTACGTAGATAAGCCAGATTCATGCATTTCGAACCTCCAAACCAGCCCCCATCGAATGCAAAGTCGGTTTATATCGAAATCGAACGTTTGCGTTTTGCTATAGCTGTAGGCGCTCCAGGCCGTATTTTGTGATCACAAACCATTAGTTTTACGTAAATACGCAATATTCATGCATTTCGAACCTCCAAACCAACCCCCATCGAATGCAAAGTCGGTTTATATCGAAATCGAACATTTGCGTTTTGCTTTGGCTGTACGCGTTCCAGCTCGTAACGCGAGATCAAAAAGGTTTATTTCCACGTAAATAAGCAAGATTCATGGGTTTCGAACCGCCAAACAAGCCCCCATCGAATGCAAAGTCGCTTTATATTGAAATCGAACATTTGCGTTTTTCTTCGGCTGTAGGCGTTCCAGCTCCTGATGCGAGATCACAAAGCCTTAGCTTTACGTAAATAAGCAAGATTCATGCGTTTCGAACCGCCAAACACTCCTCCATCGAATGCAAAGTCACTTTGTTTTGAAATCGAACATTTGCGTTTTGCTTCGGCTGTAGGCTTTCCAGCTCGTAATGCGAGATCAAAAAGCCTCATTTTTACGTAAATTCGCAAGATTAATGCGATTCTAGCTGCCAGACAATCCCCCGTCGAATGCGAAGTTGCTTTATATCAGGATCGAACATTTGCGTTTTGTTATAGCTGTAAGCGCTCCAGGGCGTATTTTGAAATAAAAAACCATAAGTTTTACGTAAATACGCAATATTCATGCATTTCGAACCTCCAAACCAGCCCCCATCGAATGCAAAGTCGGTTCATATCGAAATAGAACATTTGCGTTTTGCTTTGGCTGTACGCGTTCCAGCTCGTAACGCGAGAACAAAAAGCCTTATTTTCACGTAAATTCGCAAGATTCATGCGATTCTAGCTGCCAGACAATCACCCGTCGGATGCAAAGTCGCTTTATATCGAAATCGAACATTAGCGTTTTGCTATAGCTGTAGGCGCTCCAGGCCGTATTTTGAGATCACAAACCATTAGTTTTACGTAAATACGCAATATTCATGCATTTCGAACCTTCAAACCAACCCCCATCGAATGCAAAGTCGGTTTATATGGAAATCGAACATTTGCGTTTTGCTTCGGCTGTAGGCGTTCCAGCTCGTAGCGCGAGATCAAAAAGGCTTAGTTTTACGTGAATAAGCAAGATGCATGCGTTTCGAACCGCCAAACACGCCCCCATCGAATGCAAAGTCGCTTTATATTGAAATCGAACATTTGCGTTTTGCTTTGGCTGTACGCGTTCCAGCTCGTAATGCGAGATCAAAAAGGCTTAATTTTACGTAAGTAAGCAAGGTTCCTGCGTTTCTAACCGCCAAACAAGCCCACATCGAATGCAAAGTTGGTTTATATCGAAATCGACCATTTGCGCTTCGCTGCGGCTGTAGGCGTTTCAGCTCGTAATGCGAGATCAAAAAGGCTTAGTTTTACGTTAGTAAGCAAGATTCATGCGTTTCGAACCGCCAAACTCTCCCCCATCGAATGCAAAGTCACTTTGTTTTGAAATCGAACATTTGCGTTTTGCTTCGGCTGTAGGCGTTCCAGCTCGTAATGCGAGATCAAAAAGCCTTATTTTTACGTAAATTCGCAAGATTCATGCGATTCTAGCTGCCAGATAATCCCCGTTGAATGCAAAGTTGCTTTATATCGGGATCGAACATTTGCGTTTTATTATAGCTGTAGGCGCTCCAGGGCGTATTTTGAAATAAAAAACCATTTGTTTTACGTAAATACCCGCGTAGAAAAAAGTCGTATGGGAAAGGGTATTAAATTGAGTATGGGTTGAATATGGGGAATCGTATGGGAACGAATATGGGTGAAGTATAATCTGACTATGGGCTTTGTTCAGTTCCCACATTCATCCCATACACTTTTCCAGACTCTTTGCCAGCTATCGGGTACGACCTCGAACATTTTCATGCAATCAAACCCACACCCTTTCCCAGACTCTTTCCCAGTCATCGCGTACAGGCTCAAAATTTTTTGTGTAATCAATCCCATTCTCTTTTCCAGACTCTTTCCCAACCATCGCGTTCAACCTTCAAACAAATTCTATTAATGCGGTTGGTGGGAAAGAGTCTGGAAAAGAGTATGGGATAGATAGTCCAAAAGAGTCTGGAAAAGTGTGTGGGGTTGATTGCATGAAAATGTTCGAGGTCGTACCCGATAGCTGGCAAAGAGTCTGGAAAAGTGTATGGGATGAATGTGGGAACTGAACAAAGCCCATAGTCAGATTATACTTCACCCATATTCGTTCCCATACGATTCCCCATATTCAACCCATACTCAATTTAATACCCTTTCCCATACAACTTTTTTCTACGCGGGTACGCAATATTCATGCATTTCGAACCTCCAAACCAGCCCCCATCGAATGCAAAATCGGTTTATATCGAAATCGAAAATTTGCGTTTTGCTTTGGCTGTACGCGTTCCAGCTCGTAACGCGAGATCAAAAAGGCTTAGTTTCACGTAAATAAGCAAGATTCATGCGTTTCCAACCGCCAAACAAGCCCTCATCGAATGCAAAGTCGGTTTATATCGAAATCGAACATTTGCGCTTTGCTCCGGCTGTAGGCGTTCCAGCTCGTAATGCGAGATCATAAAGGCTTACTTTTACGTAAATAAGCCAGATTCATGCGTTTCTAACCGCCAAACAAGCCTCCATCGAATGTCAAGTCGGTCTATATCGAAATCGAACATTTGCGCTTTGCTTCGGCTGTAGGCATTCCAGCTCGTAATGCGAGATCAAAAAGGCTTAATTTTACGTAAATAAGCAAGGTTCCTTCGTTTCTAACATCCAAACAAGCCCACATCGAATGCAAAGTTGGTTTATATCGAAATCGAACATTTGCGCTTCGCTTCGGCTGTAGGCGTTTCAGCTCGTAATGCGAGATCGAAAAGCCTTATTTTTACGTAAATTAGCAAGATTCATGCGATTCGAACCGCCAAACACTCCCCCATCGAATGCAAAGTCACTTTATTTTGAAATCGAACATTTGCGTTTTGCTTCGGCTGTAGGCGTTCCAGCTCGTAACGCGAGATCAAAAAGGCTCATTTTCACCTAAATTCGCAAGATTCATGCGATTCTAGCTGCCAGACAATCCCCCGTCGGATGCAAAGTCGCTTTATATCGAAATCGAACATTAGACTTTTGCTATAGCGTAGGCGCTCCAGGCCGTATTTTGGGATCACAAACCATTAGTTTTACGTAAATACGCAATATTCATTCATTTCGAACCTCCAAACCAACCCCCATCGAATGCAAAGTCGGTTTATATCGAAATCGAACATTTGCGTTTTTCTTCTGCTGTAGGCGTTCCAGCTCGTAACGCGAGATCAACAAGGCTTAGTTTTACGTGAATAAGCAAGATGCATGCGTTTCGAACCGCCAAACACGCCCCCATCGAATGCAAAGTCACTTTGTTTTGAAATCGAACATTTGCGTTTTGCTACGGCTGTAGGCGTTCCAGCTCGTAATGCGAGATCAAAAAGCCTTATTTTTACGTAAATTCGCGAGATTCATGCGATTCTAGCTGCCAGACAATCCCCCGTCGAATGCAAAGTTGCTTTATATCGGGATCGAACATTTGCGTTTTTTTATAGCTGTAGGCGCTCCAGGGCGTATTTTGAAAAAAAAAACCATTAGTTTTACGTAAATACGCAATATTCATGCATTTCGAACCTCCGAACCAGCCCCCATCGAATGCAAAGTCGGTTTATATCGAAATCGATTATTTGCGTTTTGCTTCGGCTGCAGGCGTTCCAGATCGTAACGCGAGATCAAAAAGGCTTAGTTTTACGTGAATAAGCAAGATGCATGCGTTTCGAACCGCCAAACACGCCCCCATCGAATGCAAAGTCGCTTTATATTGAAATCGAACATTAGCGTTTTGCTATAGCTGTAGGCGCTCCAGGCCGTATTTTGTGATCACAAACCATTAGTTTTACGTAAATACGCAAAATTCATGCATTTCGAACCTCCAAACCAACCCCCATCGAATGCAAAGTCGGTTTATATTGAAATCGAACATTTGCGTTTTGCTTTGGCTGTAGGCGTTCCAGCTCGTAATGCGAGATCAAAAAGGCTTAGTTTTACGTAAATAAGCAAGATTCATGCGTTTCGAACCGCCAAACACTCCCCCATCGAATGCAAAGTCACTTTGTTTTGAAATCGAACATTTGCGTTTTGCTTCGGCTGTAGGCGTTCCAGCTCGTAATGCGAGATCAAAAAGCCTTATTTTTACTAAAATTCGCAAGATTCATGCGATTCTAGCTGCCAGACAATCCCCCGTCGATTGCAAAGTTGCTTTATATCGGGATCGAACATTTGCGTTTTGTTATAGTTGTAGGCGCTCCAGGGCGTATTTTGAAATAAAAAACCATTAGTTTTACGTAAATACGCAATATTCATGCATTTCGAACCTCCGAACCAGCCCCCATCGAATGCAAAGTCGGTTTATATCGAAATCGATTATTTGCGTTTTGCTTCGGCTGCAGGCGTTCCAGATCGTAACGCGAGATCAAAAAGGCTTAGTTTTACGTGAATAAGCAAGATGCATGCGTTTCGAACCGCCAAACACGCCCCCATCGAATGCAAAGTCGCTTTATATTGAAATCGAACATTAGCGTTTTGCTATAGCTGTAGGCGCTCCAGGCCGTATTTTGTGATCACAAACCATTAGTTTTACGTAAATACGCAAAATTCATGCATTTCGAACCTCCAAACCAACCCCCATCGAATGCAAAGTCGGTTTATATTGAAATCGAACATTTGCGTTTTGCTTTGGCTGTAGGCGTTCCACCTCGTTATGCGAGATCAAAAAGGCTTAGTTTTACGTAAATAAGCAAGATTCATGCGTTTCGAACCGCCAAACACTCCCCCATCGAATGCAAAGTCACTTTGTTTTGAAATCGAACATTTGCGTTTTGCTTCGGCTGTAGGCGTTCCAGCTCGTAATGCGAGATCAAAAAGCCTTATTTTTACTAAAATTCGCAAGATTCATGCGATTCTAGCTGCCAGACAATCCCCCGTCGATTGCAAAGTTGCTTTATATCGGGATCGAACATTTGCGTTTTGTTATAGTTGTAGGCGCTCCAGGGCGTATTTTGAAATAAAAAACCATTAGTTTTACGTAAATACGCAATATTAATGCATTTCGAACCTCCAAACCAGCCCCCATCGAATGCAAAGTCGGTTTATATCGAAATCGAAAATTTGCGTTTTGCTTTGGCTGTACGCGTTCCAGCTCGTAACGCGAGATCAAAAAGGCTGTTTCACGTAAATAAGCAAGATTTATACGTTTCCAACCTCCAAACAAGTCCTCATCGACTGCAAA
Organism: Stenichneumon culpator; assembly: GCA_964017025.1. Classification (NCBI taxonomy): domain Eukaryota; kingdom Metazoa; phylum Arthropoda; class Insecta; order Hymenoptera; family Ichneumonidae; genus Stenichneumon; species Stenichneumon culpator. The sequence goes on from OZ024771.1 coordinate 9,792,178, forward strand.
GTCGGTTTATATCGAAATCGAACATTTGCGTTTTGCTTTGGCTGTGCGCGTTCCAGCTCGTAACGCGAGATCAAAAAGGCTTAGTTTCACGTAAATAAGCAAGATTCATGCGTTTCCAACCGCCAAACAAGCCCTCATCGAATGCAAAGTCGGTTTATATCGAAATCGAACATTTGCGCTTTGCTCCGGCTGTAGGCGTTCCAGCTCGTAATGCGAGATCAAAAAAGCTTAATTTTACGTAAATAAGCAAGGTTCCTGCGTTTCTAACGGCCAAACAAGCCCACATCGAATGCAAAGTTGGTTTATATTGAAATCGAACATTTGCGCTTCGCTTCGGCTGTAGGCGTTTTAGCTCGTAATGCGAGATCGAAAAGCCTTATTTTTACGTAAATTAGCAAGATTCATGCGATTCGAACCACCAAACTAGCCGCCATCGAATGCAAAGTCGGTTTATATCGAAATCTAACATTTGCGTTTTGCTTCGTCTGTAGGCGTTCCAGCTCGTAATGAGAGATCAAAAAGCCTTATTTTTACGTAAATTCGCAAGATTAATGCGATTCTAGCTGCCAGACAATCCCCCGTCGAATGCAAAGTTGCTTTATATCGGGATCGAACATTTGCGTTTTGCTTCGGCTATAGGGGTACCAGCTCGTAATGCGAGATAAAAAGCCTTATTTTTACGTAAATTCGCAAGATTCATGCGATTCTAGCTGCCAGACAATCCCCCGTCGAATGCAAAGTTGCTTTATATCGGGATCGAACATTTGCGTTTTGTTATAGCTGCAGGCGCTCCAGGGCGTATTTTGAAATAAAAAACCATTAGTTTTACGTAAATACGCAATATTCATGCATTTCGAACCTCCAAACCAGCCCCCATCGAATGCCAAGTCGGTTTATATCGAAATCGAACATTTGCGCTTTGCTTCGGCTGTAGGCGTTCCAGCTCGTACTGCTAGACCAATAAGGCTTACTTTTACGTAAATAAGCCAGATTCATGCGTTTCTAACCGCCAAACAAGCCCCGATCGAATGCAACGTCACTTTGTATTTAAATCGAACATTTGCGCTTTGCTTCGGCTGTAGGCGTTCCAGCTCGTAATGCGAGATCAAAAAGGCTTAGGTTTACGTAGATAAGCCAGATTCATGCATTTCGAACCTCCAAACCAGCCCCCATCGAATGCAAAGTCGGTTTATATCGAAATCGAACGTTTGCGTTTTGCTATAGCTGTAGGCGCTCCAGGCCGTATTTTGTGATCACAAACCATTAGTTTTACGTAAATACGCAATATTCATGCATTTCGAACCTCCAAACCAACCCCCATCGAATGCAAAGTCGGTTTATATCGAAATCGAACATTTGCGTTTTGCTTTGGCTGTACGCGTTCCAGCTCGTAACGCGAGATCAAAAAGGTTTATTTCCACGTAAATAAGCAAGATTCATGGGTTTCGAACCGCCAAACAAGCCCCCATCGAATGCAAAGTCGCTTTATATTGAAATCGAACATTTGCGTTTTGCTTTGGCTGTAGGCGGTCCAGCTCGTAATGCGAGATCAAAAAGGCTTAGTTTTACGTAAATAAGCAAGATTCATGCGTTTCGAACCGCCAAACAAGCCCCCATCGAATGCTAAGTCGGTTTATATCGAAATCGAACATTTGCGCTTTGCTTCGGCTGTAGGCGTTCCAGCTCCTGATGCGAGATCACAAAGCCTTAGCTTTACGTAAATAAGCAAGATTCATGCGTTTCGAACCGCCAAACACTCCTCCATCGAATGCAAAGTCACTTTGTTTTGAAATCGAACATTTGCGTTTTGCTTCGGCTGTAGGCTTTCCAGCTCGTAATGCGAGATCAAAAAGCCTCATTTTTACGTAAATTCGCAAGATTAATGCGATTCTAGCTGCCAGACAATCCCCCGTCGAATGCGAAGTTGCTTTATATCAGGATCGAACATTTGCGTTTTGTTATAGCTGTAAGCGCTCCAGGGCGTATTTTGAAATAAAAAACCATAAGTTTTACGTAAATACGCAATATTCATGCATTTCGAACCTCCAAACCAGCCCCCATCGAATGCAAAGTCGGTTCATATCGAAATAGAACATTTGCGTTTTGCTTTGGCTGTACGCGTTCCAGCTCGTAACGCGAGAACAAAAAGCCTTATTTTCACGTAAATTCGCAAGATTCATGCGATTCTAGCTGCCAGACAATCACCCGTCGGATGCAAAGTCGCTTTATATCGAAATCGAACATTAGCGTTTTGCTATAGCTGTAGGCGCTCCAGGCCGTATTTTGAGATCACAAACCATTAGTTTTACGTAAATACGCAATATTCATGCATTTCGAACCTTCAAACCAACCCCCATCGAATGCAAAGTCGGTTTATATGGAAATCGAACATTTGCGTTTTGCTTCGGCTGTAGGCGTTCCAGCTCGTAGCGCGAGATCAAAAAGGCTTAGTTTTACGTGAATAAGCAAGATGCATGCGTTTCGAACCGCCAAACACGCCCCCATCGAATGCAAAGTCGCTTTATATTGAAATCGAACATTTGCGTTTTGCTTCGGCTGTAGGCGTTCCAGCTCGTACTGCTAGACCAATAAGGCTTAGTTTTACGTGAATAAGCAAGATTCATGCGATTCGAACCGCCAAACACTCCCCCATCGAATGCAAAGTCACTTTGTTTTGAAATCGAACATTTGCGTTTTGCTTCGGCTGTAGGCGTTCCAGCTCGTAATGCAAGTTCAAAAAGCCTTATTTTTACGTAAATTCGCAAGATTCATGCGATTCTAGCTGCCAGACAATCCCCCGTCGAATGCAAAGTTGCTTTATATCGGGATCGAACATTTGCGTTTTGTTATAGTTGTAGGCGCTCCAGGGCGTATTTTGAAATAAAAAACCATAAGTTTTACGTAAATACGCAATATTCATGCATTTCGAACCTCCAAACCAGCCCCCATCGAATGCAAAGTCGGTTCATATCGAAATAGAACATTTGCGTTTTGCTTTGGCTGTACGCGTTCCAGCTCGTAACGCGAGAACAAAAAGCCTTATTTTCACGTAAATTCGCAAGATTCATGCGATTCTAGCTGCCAGACAATCACCCGTCGGATGCAAAGTCGCTTTATATCGAAATCGAACATTAGCGTTTTGCTATAGCTGTAGGCGCTCCAGGCCGTATTTTGAGATCACAAACCATTAGTTTTACGTTAATACGCAATATTCATGCATTTCGAACCTCCAAACCAATCCCCATCGAATGCAAAGTCGGTTTATATCGAAAACGAACATTTGCGTTTTGCTTCGGCTGTAGGCGTTCCAGCTCGTAATGCGAGATCAAAAAGCCTTATTTTTACGTAAATTCGCGAGATTCATGCGATTCTAGCTGCCAGACAATCACCCGTCGGATGCAAAGTCGCTTTATATCGAAATCGAACATTAGCGTTTTGCTATAGCTGTAGGCGCTCCAGGCCGTATTTTGAGATCACAAACCATTAGTTTTACGTAAATACGCAATATTCATGCATTTCGAACCTCCAAACCAGCCCCCATCGAATGCAAAGTCGGTTTATATCGAAATCGAACATTTGCGTTTTGCTTTGGCTGTACGCGTTCCAGCTCGTAACGCGAGATCAAAAAGGCTGTTTCACGTAAATAAGCAAGATTCATGCGTTTCCAACCGCCAAACAAGCCCCCATCGAATGCAAAGTCGGTTTATATCGAAATCGAACATTTGCGCTTTGCTCCGGCTGTAGGTGTTCCAGCTCGTAATGCGAGATCAAAAAGCCTTTTTTTACGTAAATTAGCAAGATTCATGCGATTCGAACCGCCAAACTAGCCGCCATCGAATGCAAAGTCGGTTTATATCGAATTCTAACATTTGCGTTTTGCTTCGGCTGTAGGCGTTCCAGCTCGTAATGAGAGATCACAAAGGCTTAGTTTTACGCAAATAAGCCAGATTCATGCGTTTCTAACAGCCAAACAAGCCCCCATCGAATGCCAAGTCGGTTTATATCGAAATCGAACATTTGCGCTTTGCTTCGGCTGTAGGCGTTCCAGCTCGTACTGCTAGATCAAAAAGGCTTAGTTTCACGTAAATAAGCAAGATTCATGCGTTTCGAACCGCCAAACACTCCCCCATCGAATGCAAAGTCACTTTATTTTGAAATCGAACATTTGCGTTTTGCTTCGGCTGTAGGCGTTCCAGCTCGTAACGCGAGATCAAAAAGGCTCATTTTCACCTAAATTCGCAAGATTCATGCGATTCTAGCTGCCAGACAATCCCCCGTCGGATGCAAAGTCGCTTTATATCGAAATTGAACATTAGCGTTTTGCTATAGCGTAGGCGCTCCAGGCCGTATTTTGGGATCACAAACCATTAGTTTTACGTAAATACGCAATATTCATGCATTTCGAACCTCCAAACCAACCCCCATCGAATGCAAAGTCGGTTTATATCGAAATCGAACATTTGCGTTTTTCTTCGGCTGTAGGCGTTCCAGCTCGTAACGCGAGATCAAAAAGGCTTAGTTTTACGTGAATAAGCAAGATGCATGCGTTTCGAACCGCCAAACACGCCCCCATCGAATGCAAAGTCACTTTGTTTTGAAATCGAACATTTGCGTTTTGCTACGGCTGTAGGCGTTCCAGCTCGTAATGCGAGATCAAAAAGCCTTATTTTTACGTAAATTCGCGAGATTCATGCGATTCTAGCTGCCAGACAATCCCCCGTCGAATGCAAAGTTGCTTTATATCGGGATCGAACATTTGCGTTTTTTTATAGCTGTAGGCGCTCCAGGGCGTATTTTGAAAAAAAAAACCATTAGTTTTACGTAAATACGCAATATTCATGCATTTCGAACCTCCGAACCAGCCCCCATCGAATGCAAAGTCGGTTTATATCGAAATCGATTATTTGCGTTTTGCTTCGGCTGCAGGCGTTCCAGATCGTAACGCGAGATCAAAAAGGCTTAGTTTTACGTGAATAAGCAAGATGCATGCGTTTCGAACCGCCAAACACGCCCCCATCGAATGCAAAGTCGCTTTATATTGAAATCGAACATTTGCGTTTTGCTTTGGCTGTAGGCGTTCCAGCTCGTAATGCGAGATCAAAAAGGCTTAGTTTTACGTAAATAAGCAAGATCATGCGTTTCGAACCGCCAAACACTCCCCCATCGAATGCAAAGTCACTTTGTTTTGAAATCGAACATTTGCGTTTTGCTTCGGCTGTAGGCGTTCCAGCTCGTAATGCGAGATCAAAAAGCCTGATTTTTACGTAAATTCGCAAGATTCATGCGATTCTAGCTGCCAGACAATCCCCCGTCGAATGCAATGTTGCTTTATATCGGGATCGAACATTTGCGTTTTGTTATAGCTGTAGGCGCTACAGGGCGTATTTTGAAATAAAAAACCATTAGTTTTACGTAAATACGCAATATTCATGCATTTCGAACCTCCAAACCAGCCGCCATCGAATGCAAAGTCGCTTTATATCGAAATCGAACATTAGCGTTTTGCTATAGCTGTAGGCGCTCCAGGCCGTATTTTGTGATCACAAACCATTAGTTTTACGTAAATACGCAATATTCATGCATTTAGAACCTCCAAACCAACCCCCATCGAATGCAAAGTCGGTTTATATCGAAATCGAACATTTGCGTTTTGCTTTGGCTGTACGCGTTCCAGCTCGTAACGCGAGATCAAAAAGGTTAATTTTCACGTAAATAAGCAAGATTCATGGGTTTCGAACCGCCAAACAAGCCCCCATCGAATGCAAAGTCTCTTTATATTGAAATCGAACATTTGCATTTTGCTTTGGCTGTAGGCGTTCCAGCTCGTAATGCGAAATCAAAAAGGCTTAGTTTTACCTAAATAAGCAAGATTCATGCGTTTCGAACCGCCAAACAAGTCCTCATCGACTGCAAAGTCGGTTTATATCGAAATCGAACATTTGCGTTTTGCTTCGGCTGTAGGCGTTCCAGCTCGTACTGCTAGATCAAAAAGGCTTAGTTTCACGTAAATAAGCAAGATTCATGCGTTTCGAACCGCCAAACACTCCCCCATCGAATGCAAAGTCACTTTGTTTTGAAATCGAACATTTGCGTTTTGCTTCGGCTGTAGGCTTTCCAGCTCGTAATGCGAGATCAAAAAGCCTTATTTTTACGTAAATTCGCAAGATTAATGCGATTCTAGCTGCCAGACAATCCCCCGTCGAATGCAAAGTTGCTTTATATCAGGATCGAACATTTGCGTTTTCTTATAGTTGTAGGCGCTCCAGGGCGTATTTTGAAATAAAAAACCATTAGTTTTACGTAAATACGCAATATTCATGCATTTCGAACCTCCAAACCAGCCCCCATCGAATGCAAACTCGGTTCATATCGAAATCGAACATTTGCGTTTTGCTTTGGCTGTACGCGTTCCAGCTCGTACTGCTAGACCAATAAGGCTTACTTTTACGTAAATAAGCCAGATTCATGCGTTTCTAACCGCCAAACACGCCCCCATCGAATGCAAAGTCGCTTTATATTGAAATCGAACATTTGCGTTTTGCTTCGGCTGTAGGCGTTCCAGCTCGTACTGCTAGACCAATAAGGCTTAGTTTTACGTGAATAAGCAAGATTCATGCGATTCGAACCGCCAAACACTCCCCCATCGAATGCAAAGTCACTTTGTTTTGAAATCGAACATTTGCGTTTTGCTTCGGCTGTAGGCGTTCCAGCTCGTAATGCGAGATCAAAAAGGCTTAGTTTTACGTTAGTAAGCAAGATTCATGCGTTTCGAACCGCCAAACTCTCTCCCATCGAATGCAAAGTCACTTTGTTTTGAAATCGAACATTTGCGTTTTGCTTCGGCTGTAGGCGTTCCAGCTCGTAATGCGAGATCAAAAAGCCTTATTTTTACTAAAATTCGCAAGATTCATGCGATTCTAGCTGCCAGACAATCCCCCGTCGATTGCAAAGTTGCTTTATATCGGGATCGAACATTTGCGTTTTGTTATAGCTGTAGGCGCTCCAGGGCGTATTTTGAAATAAAAAACCATTAGTTTTACGTAAATACGCAATATTAATGCATTTCGAACCTCTAAACCAGCCCCCATCGAATGCAAAGTCGGTTTATATCGAAATCGAAAATTTGCGTTTTGCTTTGGCTGTACGCGTTCCAGCTCGTAATGCGAGATCAAAAAGGCTTAATTTTACGTAAGTAAGCAAGGTTCCTGCGTTTCTAACCGCCAAACAAGCCCACATCGAATGCAAAGTTGGTTTATATCGAAATCGACCATTTGCGCTTCGCTGCGGCTGTAGGCGTTTCAGCTCGTAATGCGAGATCAAAAAGGCTTAGTTTTACGTTAGTAAGCAAGATTCATGCGTTTCGAACCGCCAAACTCTCCCCCATCGAATGCAAAGTCACTTTGTTTTGAAATCGAACATTTGCGTTTTGCTTCGGCTGTAGGCGTTCCAGCTCGTAATGCGAGATCAAAAAGCCTTATTTTTACGTAAATTCGCAAGATTCATGCGATTCTAGCTGCCAGATAATCCCCGTTGAATGCAAAGTTGCTTTATATCGGGATCGAACATTTGCGTTTTATTATAGCTGTAGGCGCTCCAGGGCGTATTTTGAAATAAAAAACCATTTGTTTTACGTAAATACCCGCGTAGAAAAAAGTCGTATGGGAAAGGGTATTAAATTGAGTATGGGTTGAATATGGGGAATCGTATGGGAACGAATATGGGTGAAGTATAATCTGACTATGGGCTTTGTTCAGTTCCCACATTCATCCCATACACTTTTCCAGACTCTTTGCCAGCTATCGGGTACGACCTCGAACATTTTCATGCAATCAAACCCACACCCTTTCCCAGACTCTTTCCCAGTCATCGCGTACAGGCTCAAAATTTTTTGTGTAATCAATCCCATTCTCTTTTCCAGACTCTTTCCCAACCATCGCGTTCAACCTTCAAACAAATTCTATTAATGCGGTTGGTGGGAAAGAGTCTGGAAAAGAGTATGGGATAGATAGACCAAAAGAGTCTGGAAAAGTGTGTGGGGTTGATTGCATGAAAATGTTCGAGGTCGTACCCGATAGCTGGCAAAGAGTCTGGAAAAGTGTATGGGATGAATGTGGGAACTGAACAAAGCCCATAGTCAGATTATACTTCACCCATATTCGTTCCCATACGATTCCCCATATTCAACCCATACTCAATTTAATACCCTTTCCCATACAACTTTTTTCTACGCGGGTACGCAATATTCATGCATTTCGAACCTCCAAACCAGCCCCCATCGAATGCAAAATCGGTTTATATCGAAATCGAAAATTTGCGTTTTGCTTTGGCTGTACGCGTTCCAGCTCGTAACGCGAGATCAAAAAGGCTTAGTTTCACGTAAATAAGCAAGATTCATGCGTTTCCAACCGCCAAACAAGCCCTCATCGAATGCAAAGTCGGTTTATATCGAAATCGAACATTTGCGCTTTGCTCCGGCTGTAGGCGTTCCAGCTCGTAATGCGAGATCATAAAGGCTTACTTTTACGTAAATAAGCCAGATTCATGCGTTTCTAACCGCCAAACAAGCCTCCATCGAATGTCAAGTCGGTCTATATCGAAATCGAACATTTGCGCTTTGCTTCGGCTGTAGGCATTCCAGCTCGTAATGCGAGATCAAAAAGGCTTAATTTTACGTAAATAAGCAAGGTTCCTTCGTTTCTAACATCCAAACAAGCCCACATCGAATGCAAAGTTGGTTTATATCGAAATCGAACATTTGCGCTTCGCTTCGGCTGTAGGCGTTTCAGCTCGTAATGCGAGATCGAAAAGCCTTATTTTTACGTAAATTAGCAAGATTCATGCGATTCGAACCGCCAAACACTCCCCCATCGAATGCAAAGTCACTTTATTTTGAAATCGAACATTTGCGTTTTGCTTCGGCTGTAGGCGTTCCAGCTCGTAACGCGAGATCAAAAAGGCTCATTTTCACCTAAATTCGCAAGATTCATGCGATTCTAGCTGCCAGACAATCCCCCGTCGGATGCAAAGTCGCTTTATATCGAAATCGAACATTAGACTTTTGCTATAGCGTAGGCGCTCCAGGCCGTATTTTGGGATCACAAACCATTAGTTTTACGTAAATACGCAATATTCATGCATTTCGAACCTCCAAACCAACCCCCATCGAATGCAAAGTCGGTTTATATCGAAATCGAACATTTGCGTTTTTCTTCTGCTGTAGGCGTTCCAGCTCGTAACGCGAGATCAACAAGGCTTAGTTTTACGTGAATAAGCAAGATGCATGCGTTTCGAACCGCCAAACACGCCCCCATCGAATGCAAAGTCACTTTGTTTTGAAATCGAACATTTGCGTTTTGCTACGGCTGTAGGCGTTCCAGCTCGTAATGCGAGATCAAAAAGCCTTATTTTTACGTAAATTCGCGAGATTCATGCGATTCTAGCTGCCAGACAATCCCCCGTCGAATGCAAAGTTGCTTTATATCGGGATCGAACATTTGCGTTTTTTTATAGCTGTAGGCGCTCCAGGGCGTATTTTGAAAAAAAAAACCATTAGTTTTACGTAAATACGCAATATTCATGCATTTCGAACCTCCGAACCAGCCCCCATCGAATGCAAAGTCGGTTTATATCGAAATCGATTATTTGCGTTTTGCTTCGGCTGCAGGCGTTCCAGATCGTAACGCGAGATCAAAAAGGCTTAGTTTTACGTGAATAAGCAAGATGCATGCGTTTCGAACCGCCAAACACGCCCCCATCGAATGCAAAGTCGCTTTATATTGAAATCGAACATTAGCGTTTTGCTATAGCTGTAGGCGCTCCAGGCCGTATTTTGTGATCACAAACCATTAGTTTTACGTAAATACGCAAAATTCATGCATTTCGAACCTCCAAACCAACCCCCATCGAATGCAAAGTCGGTTTATATTGAAATCGAACATTTGCGTTTTGCTTTGGCTGTAGGCGTTCCAGCTCGTAATGCGAGATCAAAAAGGCTTAGTTTTACGTAAATAAGCAAGATTCATGCGTTTCGAACCGCCAAACACTCCCCCATCGAATGCAAAGTCACTTTGTTTTGAAATCGAACATTTGCGTTTTGCTTCGGCTGTAGGCGTTCCAGCTCGTAATGCGAGATCAAAAAGCCTTATTTTTACTAAAATTCGCAAGATTCATGCGATTCTAGCTGCCAGACAATCCCCCGTCGATTGCAAAGTTGCTTTATATCGGGATCGAACATTTGCGTTTTGTTATAGTTGTAGGCGCTCCAGGGCGTATTTTGAAATAAAAAACCATTAGTTTTACGTAAATACGCAATATTCATGCATTTCGAACCTCCGAACCAGCCCCCATCGAATGCAAAGTCGGTTTATATCGAAATCGATTATTTGCGTTTTGCTTCGGCTGCAGGCGTTCCAGATCGTAACGCGAGATCAAAAAGGCTTAGTTTTACGTGAATAAGCAAGATGCATGCGTTTCGAACCGCCAAACACGCCCCCATCGAATGCAAAGTCGCTTTATATTGAAATCGAACATTAGCGTTTTGCTATAGCTGTAGGCGCTCCAGGCCGTATTTTGTGATCACAAACCATTAGTTTTACGTAAATACGCAAAATTCATGCATTTCGAACCTCCAAACCAACCCCCATCGAATGCAAAGTCGGTTTATATTGAAATCGAACATTTGCGTTTTGCTTTGGCTGTAGGCGTTCCAGCTCGTAATGCGAGATCAAAAAGGCTTAGTTTTACGTAAATAAGCAAGATTCATGCGTTTCGAACCGCCAAACACTCCCCCATCGAATGCAAAGTCACTTTGTTTTGAAATCGAACATTTGCGTTTTGCTTCGGCTGTAGGCGTTCCAGCTCGTAATGCGAGATCAAAAAGCCTTATTTTTACTAAAATTCGCAAGATTCATGCGATTCTAGCTGCCAGACAATCCCCCGTCGATTGCAAAGTTGCTTTATATCGGGATCGAACATTTGCGTTTTGTTATAGTTGTAGGCGCTCCAGGGCGTATTTTGAAATAAAAAACCATTAGTTTTACGTAAATACGCAATATTAATGCATTTCGAACCTCCAAACCAGCCCCCATCGAATGCAAAGTCGGTTTATATCGAAATCGAAAATTTGCGTTTTGCTTTGGCTGTACGCGTTCCAGCTCGTACTGCTAGACCAATAAGGCTTACTTTTACGTAAATAAGCCAGATTCATGCGTTTCTAACCGCCAAACAAGCCCCGATCGAATGCAACGTCACTTTGTATTTAAATCGAACATTTGCGCTTTGCTTCGGCTGTAGGCGTTCCAGCTCGTAATGCGAGATCAAAAAGGCTTAGGTTTACGTAGATAAGCCAGATTCATGCATTTCGAACCTCCAAACCAGCCCCCATCGAATGCAAAGTCGGTTTATATCGAAATCGAACGTTTGCGTTTTGCTATAGCTGTAGGCGCTCCAGGCCGTATTTTGTGATCACAAACCATTAGTTTTACGTAAATACGCAATATTCATGCATTTCGAACCTCCAAACCAACCCCCATCGAATGCAAAGTCGGTTTATATCGAAATCGAACATTTGCGTTTTGCTTTGGCTGTACGCGTTCCAGCTCGTAACGCGAGATCAAAAAGGCTTAGTTTTACGTAAATAAGCAAGATTCATGCGTTTCGAACCGCCAAACAAGCCCCCATCGAATGCTAAGTCGGTTTATATCGAAATCGAACATTTGCGCTTTGCTTCGGCTGTAGGCGTTCCAGCTCCTGATGCGAGATCACAAAGCCTTAGCTTTACGTAAATAAGCAAGATTCATGCGTTTCGAACCGCCAAACACTCCTCCATCGAATGCAAAGTCACTTTGTTTTGAAATCGAACATTTGCGTTTTGCTTCGGCTGTAGGCTTTCCAGCTCGTAATGCGAGATCAAAAAGCCTCATTTTTACGTAAATTCGCAAGATTAATGCGATTCTAGCTGCCAGACAATCCCCCGTCGAATGCGAAGTTGCTTTATATCAGGATCGAACATTTGCGTTTTGTTATAGCTGTAAGCGCTCCAGGGCGTATTTTGAAATAAAAAACCATAAGTTTTACGTAAATACGCAATATTCATGCATTTCGAACCTCCAAACCAGCCCCCATCGAATGCAAAGTCGGTTCATATCGAAATAGAACATTTGCGTTTTGCTTTGGCTGTACGCGTTCCAGCTCGTAACGCGAGAACAAAAAGCCTTATTTTCACGTAAATTCGCAAGATTCATGCGATTCTAGCTGCCAGACAATCACCCGTCGGATGCAAAGTCGCTTTATATCGAAATCGAACATTAGCGTTTTGCTATAGCTGTAGGCGCTCCAGGCCGTATTTTGAGATCACAAACCATTAGTTTTACGTAAATACGCAATATTCATGCATTTCGAACCTTCAAACCAACCCCCATCGAATGCAAAGTCGCTTTATATTGAAATCGAACATTTGCGTTTTGCTTCGGCTGTAGGCGTTCCAGCTCGTACTGCTAGACCAATAAGGCTTAGTTTTACGTGAATAAGCAAGATTCATGCGATTCGAACCGCCAAACACTCCCCCATCGAATGCAAAGTCACTTTGTTTTGAAATCGAACATTTGCGTTTTGCTTCGGCTGTAGGCGTTCCAGCTCGTAATGCGAGTTCAAAAAGCCTTATTTTTACGTAAATTCGCAAGATTCATGCGATTCTAGCTGCCAGACAATCCCCCGTCGAATGCAAAGTTGCTTTATATCGGGATCGAACATTTGCGTTTTGTTATAGTTGTAGGCGCTCCAGGGCGTATTTTGAAATAAAAAACCATAAGTTTTACGTAAATACGCAATATTCATGCATTTCGAACCTCCAAACCAGCCCCCATCGAATGCAAAGTCGGTTCATATCGAAATAGAACATTTGCGTTTTGCTTTAGCTGTACGCGTTCCAGCTCGTAACGCGAGAACAAAAAGCCTTATTTTCACGTAAATTCGCAAGATTCATGCGATTCTAGCTGCCAGACAATCACCCGTCGGATGCAAAGTCGCTTTATATCGAAATCGAACATTAGCGTTTTGCTATAGCTGTAGGCGCTCCAGGCCGTATTTTGAGATCACAAACCATTAGTTTTACGTTAATACGCAATATTCATGCATTTCGAACCTCCAAACCAATCCCCATCGCATGCAAAGTCGGTTTATATCGAAAACGAACATTTGCGTTTTGCTTCGGCTGTAGGCGTTCCAGCTCGTAATGCGAGATCAAAAAGCCTTATTTTTACGTAAATTCGCGAGATTCATGCGATTCTAGCTGCCAGACAATCCCCCGTCGAATGCAAAGTTGCTTTATATCGGGATCGAACATTTGCGTTTTTTTATAGCTGTAGGCGCTCCAGGGCGTATTTTGGAAAAAAAAAACCATTAGTTTTACGTAAATACGCAATATTCATGCATTTCGAACCTCCAAACCAGCCCCCATCGAATGCAAAGTCGGTTTATATCGAAATCGAACATTTGCGCTTTGCTCCGGCTGTAGGTGTTCCAGCTCGTAATGCGAGATCAAAAAGCCTTTTTTTACGTAAATTAGCAAGATTCATGCGATTCGAACCGCCAAACTAGCCGCCATCGAATGCAAAGTCGGTTTATATCGAAATCTAACATTTGCGTTTTGCTTCGGCTGTAGGCGTTCCAGCTCGTAATGAGAGATCACAAAGGCTTAGTTTTACGCAAATAAGCCAGATTCATGCGTTTCTAACAGCCAAACAAGCCCCCATCGAATGCCAAGTCGGTTTATATCGAAATCGAACATTTGCGCTTTGCTTCGGCTGTAGGCGTTCCAGCTCGTACTGCTAGATCAAAAAGGCTTAGTTTCACGTAAATAAGCAAGATTCATGCGTTTCGAACCGCCAAACACTCCCCCATCGAATGCAAAGTCACTTTATTTTGAAATCGAACATTTGCGTTTTGCTTCGGCTGTAGGCGTTCCAGCTCGTAACGCGAGATCAAAAAGGCTCATTTTCACCTAAATTCGCAAGATTCATGCGATTTTAGCTGCCAGACAATCCCCCGTCGGATGCAAAGTCGCTTTATATCGAAATTGAACATTAGCGTTTTGCTATAGCGTAGGCGCTCCAGGCCGTATTTTGGGATCACAAACCATTAGTTTTACGTAAATACGCAATATTCATGCATTTCGAACCTCCAAACCAACCCCCATCGAATGCAAAGTCGGTTTATATCGAAATCGAACATTTGCGTTTTTCTTCGGCTGTAGGCGTTCCAGCTCGTAACGCGAGATCAAAAAGGCTTAGTTTTACGTGAATAAGCAAGATGCATGCGTTTCGAACCGCCAAACACGCCCCCATCGAATGCAAAGTCACTTTGTTTTGAAATCGAACATTTGCGTTTTGCTACGGCTGTAGGCGTTCCAGCTCGTAATGCGAGATCAAAAAGCCTTATTTTTACGTAAATTCGCGAGATTCATGCGATTCTAGCTGCCAGACAATCCCCCGTCGAATGCAAAGTTGCTTTATATCGGGATCGAACATTTGCGTTTTTTTATAGCTGTAGGCGCTCCAGGGCGTATTTTGAAAAAAAAAACCATTAGTTTTACGTAAATACGCAATATTCATGCATTTCGAACCTCCGAACCAGCCCCCATCGAATGCAAAGTCGGTTTATATCGAAATCGATTATTTGCGTTTTGCTATAGCTGTAGGCGCTCCAGGCCGTATTTTGTGATCACAAACCATTAGTTTTACGTAAATACGCAATATTCATGCATTTAGAACCTCCAAACCAACCCCCATCGAATGCAAAGTCGGTTTATATCGAAATCGAACATTTGCGTTTTGCTTTGGCTGTACGCGTTCCAGCTCGTAACGCGAGATCAAAAAGGTTAATTTTCACGTAAATAAGCAAGATTCATGGGTTTCGAACCGCCAAACAAGCCCCCATCGAATGCAAAGTCTCTTTATATTGAAATCGAACATTTGCATTTTGCTTTGGCTGTAGGCGTTCCAGCTCGTAATGCGAAATCAAAAAGGCTTAGTTTTACCTAAATAAGCAAGATTCATGCGTTTCGAACCGCCAAACAAGTCCTCATCGACTGCAAAGTCGGTTTATATCGAAATCGAACATTTGCGCTTTGCTTCGGCTGTAGGCGTTCCAGCTCCTAATGCGAGATCACAAAGCCTTAGCTTTACGTAAATAAGCAAGATTCATGCGTTTCCAACCGCCAAACAAGCCTCCATCGAATGCAAAGTCGGTTTATATCGAAATCGAACATTTGCGTTTTGCTTCGGCTGTAGGCGTTCCAGCTCGTACTGCTAGATCAAAAAGGCTTAGTTTCACGTAAATAAGCAAGATTCATGCGTTTCGAACCGCCAAACACTCCCCCATCGAATGCAAAGTCACTTTGTTTTGAAATCGAACATTTGCGTTTTGCTTCGGCTGTAGGCTTTCCAGCTCGTAATGCGAGATCAAAAAGCCTTATTTTTACGTAAATTCGCAAGATTAATGCGATTCTAGCTGCCAGACAATCCCCCGTCGAATGCAAAGTTGCTTTATATCAGGATCGAACATTTGCGTTTTGTTATAGTTGTAGGCGCTCCAGGGCGTATTTTGAAATAAAAAACCATTAGTTTTACGTAAATACGCAATATTCATGCATTTCGAACCTCCAAACCAGCCCCCATCGAATGCAAACTCGGTTCATATCGAAATCGAACATTTGCGTTTTGCTTTGGCTGTACGCGTTCCAGCTCGTAACGCGAGATCAAAAAGCCTTATTTTCACGTAAATTGCAAGATTCATGCGATTCTAGCTGCCAGACAATCACCCGTCGGATGCAAAGTCGCTTTATATCGAAATCGAACATTAGCGTTTTGCTATAGCTGTAGGCGCTCCAGGTCGTATTTTGAGATCACAAACCATTAGTTTTACGTAAATACGCAAAATTCATGCATTTCGAACCTCCAAACCAACCCCCATCGAATGCAAAGTCGGTTTATATTGAAATCGAACATTTGCGTTTTGCTTTGGCTGTAGGCGTTCCAGCTCGTAATGCGAGATCAAAAAGGCTTAGTTTTACGTAAATAAGCAAGATTCATGCGTTTCGAACCGCCAAACACTCCCCCATCGAATGCAAAGTCACTTTGTTTTGAAATCGAACATTTGCGTTTTGCTTCGGCTGTAGGCGTTCCAGCTCGTAATGCGAGATCAAAAAGCCTTATTTTTACGTAAATTCGCAAGATTCATGCGATTCTAGCTGCCAGACAATCACCCGTCGGATGCAAAGTCGCTTTATATCGAAATCGAACATTAGCGTTTTGCTATAGCTGTAGGCGCTCCAGGCCGTATTTTGAGATCACAAACCATTAGTTTTACGTTAATACGCAATATTCATGCATTTCGAACCTCCAAACCAATCCCCATCGAATGCAAAGTCGGTTTATATCGAAAACGAACATTTGCGTTTTGCTTCGGCTGTAGGCGTTCCAGCTCGTAATGCGAGATCAAAAAGCCTTATTTTTACGTAAATTCGCGAGATTCATGCGATTCTAGCTGCCAGACAATCCCCCGTCGAATGCAAAGTTGCTTTATATCGGGATCGAACATTTGCGTTTTTTTATAGCTGTAGGCGCTCCAGGGCGTATTTTGAAAAAAAAAACCATTAGTTTTACGTAAATACGCAATATTCATGCATTTCGAACCTCCAAACCAGCCCCCATCGAATGCAAAGTCGGTTTATATCGAAATCGAACATTTGCGTTTTGCTTTGGCTGTACGCGTTCCAGCTCGTAACGCGAGATCAAAAAGGCTGTTTCACGTAAATAAGCAAGATTCATGCGTTTCCAACCGCCAAACAAGCCCCCATCGAATGCAAAGTCGGTTTATATCGAAATCGAACATTTGCGCTTTGCTCCGGCTGTAGGTGTTCCAGCTCGTAATGCGAGATCAAAAAGCCTTTTTTTACGTAAATTAGCAAGATTCATGCGATTCGAACCGCCAAACTAGCCGCCATCGAATGCAAAGTCGGTTTATATCGAAATCTAACATTTGCGTTTTGCTTCGGCTGTAGGCGTTCCAGCTCGTAATGAGAGATCACAAAGGCTTAGTTTTACGCAAATAAGCCAGATTCATGCGTTTCTAACAGCCAAACAAGCCCCCATCGAATGCCAAGTCGGTTTATATCGAAATCGAACATTTGCGCTTTGCTTCGGCTGTAGGCGTTCCAGCTCGTACTGCTAGATCAAAAAGGCTTAGTTTCACGTAAATAAGCAAGATTCATGCGTTTCGAACCGCCAAACACTCCCCCATCGAATGCAAAGTCACTTTATTTTGAAATCGAACATTTGCGTTTTGCTTCGGCTGTAGGCGTTCCAGCTCGTAACGCGAGATCAAAAAGGCTCATTTTCACCTAAATTCGCAAGATTCATGCGATTCTAGCTGCCAGACAATCCCCCGTCGGATGCAAAGTCGCTTTATATCGAAATTGAACATTAGCGTTTTGCTATAGCGTAGGCGCTCCAGGCCGTATTTTGGGATCACAAACCATTAGTTTTACGTAAATACGCAATATTCATGCATTTCGAACCTCCAAACCAACCCCCATCGAATGCAAAGTCGGTTTATATCGAAATCGAACATTTGCGTTTTTCTTCGGCTGTAGGCGTTCCAGCTCGTAACGCGAGATCAAAAAGGCTTAGTTTTACGTGAATAAGCAAGATGCATGCGTTTCGAACCGCCAAACACGCCCCCATCGAATGCAAAGTCACTTTGTTTTGAAATCGACCATTTGCGTTTTGCTTCGGCTGTAGGCGTTCCAGCTCGTAATGCGAGATCAAAAAGCCTTATTTTTACGTAAATTCGCAACATTCATGCGATTCTAGCTGCCAGACAATCCCCCGTCGAATGCAAAGTTGCTTTATATCGCGATCGAACATTTGCGTTTTGTTATAGCTGTAGGCGCTACAGGGCGTATTTTGAAATAAAAAACCATTAGTTTTACGTAAATACGCAATATTCATGCATTTCGAACCTCCAAACCAGCCGCCATCGAATGCAAAGTCGCTTTATATCGAAATCGAACATTTGCGTTCTGCTTCGGCTGTAGGCGTTCCAGCTCGTAACGCGAGATCGAAAAGGCTGTTTCACGTAAATAAGCAAGATTCATACGTTTCCAACCGCCAAACAAGTCCTCATCGACTGCAAAGTCGGTTTATATCGAAATCGAACATTTGCGCTTTGCTCCGGCTGTAGGCGTTCCAGCTCGTAAAGCGAGATCAAAAAGCCTTTTTTTACGTAAATTAGCAAGATTCATGCGATTCGAACCGCCAAACTAGCCGCCATCGAATGCAAAGTCGGTTTATATCGAAATCTAACCTTTGCCTTTTGCTTCGGCTGTAGGCGTTCCAGCTCGTAATGAGAGATCACAAAGGCTTAGTTTTACGCAAATAAGCCAGATTCATGCGATTCTAGCTGCCAGACAATCCCCCGTCGGATGCAAAGTCGCTTTATATCGAAATCGAACATGAGCGTTTTGCTATAGCTGTAGGCGCTCCAGGCCGTATTTTGTGATCACAAACCATTAGTTTTACGTAAATACGCAATATTCATGCATTTAGAACCTCCAAACCAACCCCCATCGAATGCAAAGTCGGTTTATATCGAAATCGAACATTTGCGTTTTGCTTTGGCTGTACGCGTTCCAGCTCGTAACGCGAGATCAAAAAGGTTAATTTTCACGTAAATAAGCAAGATTCATGGGTTTCGAACCGCCAAACAAGCCCCCATCGAATGCAAAGTCTCTTTATATTGAAATCGAACATTTGCATTTTGCTTTGGCTGTAGGCGTTCCAGCTCGTAATGCGAAATCAAAAAGGCTTAGTTTTACCTAAATAAGCAAGATTCATGCGTTTCGAACCGCCAAACAAGTCCTCATCGACTGCAAAGTCGGTTTATATCGAAATCGAACATTTGCGCTTTGCTTCGGCTGTAGGCGTTCCAGCTCCTAATGCGAGATCACAAAGCCTTAGCTTTACGTAAATAAGCAAGATTCATGCGTTTCCAACCGCCAAACAAGCCTCCATCGAATGCAAAGTCGGTTTATATCGAAATCGAACATTTACGTTTTGCTTCGGCTGTAGGCGTTCCAGCTCGTACTGCTAGATCAAAAAGGCTTAGTTTCACGTAAATAAGCAAGATTCATGCGTTTCGAACCGCCAAACACTCCCCCATCGAATGCAAAGTCACTTTGTTTTGAAATCGAACATTTGCGTTTTGCTTCGGCTGTAGGCTTTCCAGCTCGTAATGCGAGATCAAAAAGCCTTATTTTTACGTAAATTCGCAAGATTAATGCGATTCTAGCTGCCAGACAATCCCCCGTCGAATGCAAAGTTGCTTTATATCAGGATCGAACATTTGCGTTTTGTTATAGTTGTAGGCGCTCCAGGGCGTATTTTGAAATAAAAAACCATTAGTTTTACGTAAATTCGCAATATTCATGCATTTCGAACCTCCAAACCAGCCCCCATCGAATGCAAACTCGGTTCATATCGAAATCGAACATTTGCGTTTTGCTTTGGCTGTACGCGTTCCAGCTCGTACTGCTAGACCAATAAGGCTTACTTTTACGTAAATAAGCCAGATTCATGCGTTTCTAACCGCCAAACAAGCCCCGATCGAATGCAACGTCACTTTGTATTTAAATCGAACATTTGCGCTTTGCTTCGGCTGTAGGCGTTCCAGCTCGTAATGCGAGATCAAAAAGGCTTAGGTTTACGTAGATAAGCCAGATTCATGCATTTCGAACCTCCAAACCAGCCCCCATCGAATGCAAAGTCGGTTTATATCGAAATCGAACGTTTGCGTTTTGCTATAGCTGTAGGCGCTCCAGGCCGTATTTTGTGATCACAAACCATTAGTTTTACGTAAATACGCAATATTCATGCATTTCGAACCTCCAAACCAACCCCCATCGAATGCAAAGTCGGTTTATATCGAAATCGAACATTTGCGTTTTGCTTTGGCTGTACGCGTTCCAGCTCGTAACGCGAGATCAAAAAGGTTTATTTCCACGTAAATAAGCAAGATTCATGGGTTTCGAACCGCCAAACAAGCCCCCATCGAATGCTAAGTAGGTTTATATCGAAATCGAACATTTGCGCTTTGCTTCGGCTGTAGGCGTTCCAGCTCCTGATGCGAGATCAAAAAGCCTCATTTTTACGTAAATTCGCAAGATTAATGCGATTCTAGCTGCCAGACAATCCCCCGTCGAATGCGAAGTTGCTTTATATCAGGATCGAACATTTGCGTTTTGTTATAGCTGTAGGCGCTCCAGGGCGTATTTTGAAATAAAAAACCATAAGTTTTACGTAAATACGCAATATTCATGCATTTCGAACCTCCAAACCAGCCCCCCATCGAATGCAAAGTCGGTTCATATCGAAATAGAACATTTGCGTTTTGCTTTGGCTGTACGCGTTCCAGCTCGTAACGCGAGAACAAAAAGCCTTATTTTCACGTAAATTCGCAAGATTCATGCGATTCTAGCTGCCAGACAATCACCCGTCGGATGCAAAGTCGCTTTATATCGAAATCGAACATTAGCGTTTTGCTATAGCTGTAGGCGCTCCAGGCCGTATTTTGAGATCACAAACCATTAGTTTTACGTAAATACGCAATATTCATGCATTTCGAACCTTCAAACCAACCCCCATCGAATGCAAAGTCGGTTTATATGGAAATCGAACATTTGCGTTTTGCTTCGGCTGTAGGCGTTCCAGCTCGTAACGCGAGATCAAAAAGGCTTAGTTTTACGTGAATAAGCAAGATGCATGCGTTTCGAACCGCCAAACACGCCCCCATCGAATGCAAAGTCACTTTGTTTTGAAATCGAACATTTGCGTTTTGCTTCGGCTGTAGGCGTTCCAGCTCGTAATGCGAGATCAAAAAGCCTTATTTTTACGTAAATTCGCAAGATTCATGCGATTCTAGCTGCCAGACAATCCCCCGTCGAATGCAAAGTTGCTTTATATCGGGATCGAACATTTGCGTTTTTTATAGCTGTAGGCGCTCCAGGGCGTATTTTGAAAAAAAAAACCATTAGTTTTACGTAAATACGCAATATTCATGCATTTCGAACCTCCAAACCAGCCCCCATCGAATGCAAAGTCGGTTTATATCAAAATCGATTATTTGCGTTTTGCTTCGGCTGTAGGCGTTCCAGCTCGTACTGCTAGACCAATAAGGCTTAGTTATACGTGAATAAGCAAGATTCATGCGTTTCGAACCGCCAAACACTCCCCCATCGACTGCAAAGTCACTTTGTTTTGAAATCGAACATTTGCGTTTTGCTTCGGCTGTAGGCGTTCCAGCTCGTAATGCGAGATCAAAAAGCCTTATGTTTACGTAAATTCGCAAGATTCATGCGATTCTAGCTGCCAGACAATCCCCCGTCGAATGCAAAGTTGCTTTAAATCGGGATCGAACATTTGCGTTTTGTTATAGCTGTAGGCGCTCCAGGGCGTATTTTGAAATAAAAAACCATTAGTTTTACGTAAATACGCAATATTCATGCATTTCGAACCTCCAAACCAACCCCCATCGAATGCAAAGTCAGTTTATATCGAAATCGAAAATTTGCGTTTTGCTTTGGCTGTACGCGTTCCTGCTCGTAACGCGAGATCAAAAAGCCTGTTTCACGTAAATAAGCAAGATTCATGCGTTTCCAACCGCCAAAAAAGCCCCCATCGAATGCAAAGTCGGTTTATATCGAAATCGAACATTTGCGCTTTGCTCCGGCTGTAGGTGTTCCAGCTCGTAATGCGAGATCAAAAAGCCTTTTTTTACGTAAATTAGCAAGATTCATGCGATTCGAACCGCCAAACTAGCCCCCATCGAATGCAAAGTCGGTTTATATCGAAATCGAACATTTGCGTTTTGCTTCGGCTGTAGGCGTTCCAGCTCGTCATGCGAGATAAAAAAGCCTTAGATTTACGTAAATAAGCAAGAATTATGCGTTTCCAACCGCCAAACAAGCCCCCATCGAATGCAAAGTCACTTTGTTTTGAAATCGAACATTTGCGTTTTGCTTCGGCTGTAGGCGTTCCAGCTCGTAATGCGAGATCAAAAAGGCTTAGTTTTACGTTAGTAAGCAAGATTCATGCGTTTCGAACCGCCAAACTCTCTCCCATCGAATGCAAAGTCACTTTATTTTGAAATCGAACATTTGCGTTTTGCTTCGGCTGTAGGCGTTCCAGCTCGTAATGCGAGATCAAAAAGCCTTATTTTTACTAAAATTCGCAAGATTCATGCGATTCTAGCTGCCAGACAATCCCCCGTCGATTGCAAAGTTGCTTTATATCGGGATCGAACATTTGCGTTTTGTTATAGCTGCCCGCGTAGAAAAAAGTCGTATGGGAAAGGGTATTAAATTGAGTATGGGTTGAATATGGGGAATCGTATGGGAACGAATATGGGTGAAGTATAATCTGACTATGGGCTTTGTTCAGTTCCCACATTCATCCCATACACTTTTCCAGACTCTTTGCCAGCTATCGTGTACGACCTCGAACATTTTCATGCAATCAAACCCACACACTTTCCCAGACTCTTTCCCAGTCATCGCGTACAGGCTCAAAATTTTTTTTGTAATCAATCCCATTCTCTTTTCCAGACTCTTTCCCAACCATCGCGTACAACCTTCAAAAAATTTCTATTAATGCGGTTGGTGGGAAAGAGTCTGGAAAAGAGTATGGGATAGATAGACCAAAAGAGTCTGGAAAAGTGTGTGGGGTTGATTGCATGAAAATGTTCGAGGTCGTACCCGATAGCTGGCAAAGAGTCTGGAAAAGTGTATGGGATGAATGTGGGAACTGAACAAAGCCCATAGTCAGATTATACTTCACCCATATTCGTTCCCATACGATTCCCCATATTCAACCCATACTCAATTTAATACCCTTTCCCATACAACTTTTTTCTACGCGGGTGTAGGCGCTCCAGGGCGTATTTTGAGATAAAAAACCATTAGTTTTACGTAAATACGCAATATTAATGCATTTCGAACCTCTAAACCAGCCCCCATCGAATGCAAAGTCGGTTTATATCGAAATCGAAAATTTGCGTTTTGCTTTGGCTGTACGCGTTCCAGCTCGTAATGCGAGATCAAAAAGGCTTAATTTTACGTAAATAAGCAAGGTTCCTGCGTTTCTAACCGCCAAACAAGCCCACATCGAATGCAAAGTTGGTTTATATCGAAATCGACCATTTGCGCTTCGCTGCGGCTGTAGGCGTTTCAGCTCGTAACGCGAGATCAAAAAGCCTTATTTTCACGTAAATTCGCAAGATTCATGCGATTCTAGCTGCCAGACAATCACCCGTCGGATGCAAAGTCGGTTTATATCGAAATCGAACATTTGCGCTTTGCTTCGGCTGTAGGCGTTCCAGCTCGTACCGCTAGATCAAAAAGGCTTAGTTTCACGTAAATAAGCAAGATTCATGCGTTTCGAACCGCCAAACACTCCCCCATCGAATGCAAAGTCACTTTATTTTGAAATCGAACATTTGCGTTTTGCTTCGGCTGTAGGCGTTCCAGCTCGTAACGCGAGATCAAAAAGGCTCATTTTCACCTAAATTCGCAAGATTCATGCGATTCTAGCTGCCAGACAATCCCCCGTCGGATGCAAAGTCGCTTTATATCGAAATTGAACATTAGCGTTTTGCTATAGCGTAGGCGCTCCAGGCCGTATTTTGGGATCACAAACCATTAGTTTTACGTAAATACGCAATATTCATGCATTTCGAACCTCCAAACCAACCCCCATCGAATGCACAGTCGGTTTATATCGAAATCGAACATTTGCGTTTTTCTTCGGCTGTAGGCGTTCCAGCTCGTAACGCGAGATCAAAAAGGCTTAGTTTTACGTGAATAAGCAAGATGCATGCGTTTCGAACCGCCAAACACGCCCCCATCGAATGCAAAGTCACTTTGTTTTGAAATCGAACATTTGCGTTTTGCTACGGCTGTAGGCGTTCCAGCTCGTAATGCGAGATCAAAAAGCCTTATTTTTACGTAAATTCGCGAGATTCATGCGATTCTAGCTGCCAGACAATCCCCCGTCGAATGCAAAGTTGCTTTATATCGGGATCGAACATTTGCGTTTTTTTATAGCTGTAGGCGCTCCAGGGCGTATTTTGAAAAAAAAACCATTAGTTTTACGTAAATACGCAATATTCATGCATTTCGAACCTCTGAACCAGCCCCCATCGAATGCAAAGTCGGTTTATATCGAAATCGATTATTTGCGTTTTGCTTCGGCTGCAGGCGTTCCAGATCGTAACGCGAGATCAAAAAGGCTTAGTTTTACGTGAATAAGCAAGATGCATGCGTTTCGAACCGCCAAACACGCCCCCATCGAATGCAAAGTCGCTTTATATTGAAATCGAACATTTGCGTTTTGCTTTGGCTGTAGGCGTTCCAGCTCGTAATGCGAGATCAAAAAGGCTTAGTTTTACGTAAATAAGCAAGATCATGCGTTTCGAACCGCCAAACACTCCCCCATCGAATGCAAAGTCACTTTGTTTTGAAATCGAACATTTGCGTTTTGCTTCGGCTGTAGGCGTTCCAGCTCGTAATGCGAGATCAAAAAGCCTTATTTTTACGTAAATTCGCAAGATTCATGCGATTCTAGCTGCCAGACAATCCCCCGTCGAATGCAAAGTTGCTTTATATCGGGATCGAACATTTGCGTTTTGTTATAGCTGTAGGCGCTACAGGGCGTATTTTGAAATAAAAAACCATTAGTTTTACGTAAATACGCAATATTCATGCATTTCGAACCTCCAAACCAGCCGCCATCGAATGCAAAGTCGCGTTATATCGAAATCGAACATTTGCGTTCTGATTCGGCTGTAGGCGTTCCAGCTCGTAACGCGAGATCGAAAAGTCTGTTTCACGTAAATAAGCAAGATTCATACGTTTCCAACTGCCAAACAAGTCCTCATCGACTGCAAAGTCGGTTTATATCGAAATCGAACATTTGCGCTTTGCTCCGGCTGTAGGCGTTCCAGCTCGTAAAGCGAGATCAAAAAGCCTTTTTTTACGTAAATTAGCAAGATTCATGCGATTCGAACCGCCAAACTAGCCGCCATCGAATGCAAAGTCGGTTTATATCGAAATCTAACATTTGCCTTTTGCTTCGGCTGTAGGCGTTCCAGCTCGTAATGAGAGATCACAAAGGCTTAGTTTTACGCAAATAAGCCAGATTCATGCGATTCTAGCTGCCAGACAATCCCCCGTCGGATGCAAAGTCGCTTTATATCGAAATCGAACATTAGCGTTTTGCTATAGCTGTAGGCGCTCCAGGCCGTATTTTGTGATCACAAACCATTAGTTTTACGTAAATACGCAATATTCATGCATTTAGAACCTCCAAACCAACCCCCATCGAATGCAAAGTCGGTTTATATCGAAATCGAACATTTGCGCTTTGCTTCGGCTGTAGGCGTTCCAGCTCCTAATGCGAGATCACAAAGCCTTAGCTTTACGTAAATAAGCAAGATTCATGCGTTTCCAACCGCCAAACAAGCCTCCATCGAATGCAAAGTCGGTTTATATCGAAATCGAACATTTGCGTTTTGCTTCGGCTGTAGGCGTTCCAGCTCGTACTGCTAGATCAAAAAGGCTTAGTTTCACGTAAATAAGCAAGATTCATGCGTTTCGAACCGCCAAACACTCCCCCATCGAATGCAAAGTCACTTTGTTTTGAAATCGAACATTTGCGTTTTGCTTCGGCTGTAGGCTTTCCAGCTCGTAATGCGAGATCAAAAAGCCTTATTTTTACGTAAATTCGCGAGATTCATGCGATTCTAGCTGCCAGACAATCCCCCGTCGAATGCAAAGTTGCTTTATATCGGGATCGAACATTTGCGTTTTTTTATAGCTGTAGGCGCTCCAGGGCGTATTTTGAAAAAAAAACCATTAGTTTTACGTAAATACGCAATATTCATGCATTTCGAACCTCCAAACCAGCCCCCATCGAATGCAAAGTCGGTTTATATCGAAATCGAACATTTGCGTTCTGCTTTGGCTGTACGCGTTCCAGCTCGTAACGCGAGATCAAAAAGGCTGTTTCACGTAAATAAGCAAGATTCATGCGTTTCCAACCGCCAAACAAGCCCCCATCGAATGCAAAGTCGGTTTATATCGAAATCGAACATTTGCGCTTTGCTCCGGCTGTAGGTGTTCCAGCTCGTAATGCGAGATCAAAAAGCCTTTTTTTACGTAAATTAGCAAGATTCATGCGATTCGAACCGCCAAACTAGCCGCCATCGAATGCAAAGTCGGTTTATATCGAAATCTAACATTTGCGTTTTGCTTCGGCTGTAGGCGTTCCAGCTCGTAATGAGAGATCACAAAGGCTTAGTTTTACGCAAATAAGCCAGATTCATGCGTTTCTAACAGCCAAACAAGCCCCCATCGAATGCCAAGTCGGTTTATATCGAAATCGAACATTTGCGCTTTGCTTCGGCTGTAGGCGTTCCAGCTCGTACTGCTAGATCAAAAAGGATTAGTTTCACGTAAATAAGCAAGATTCATGCGTTTCGAACCGCCAAACACTCCCCCATCGAATGCAAAGTCACTTTATTTTGAAATCGAACATTTGCGTTTTGCTTCGGCTGTAGGCGTTCCAGCTCGTAACGCGAGATCAAAAAGGCTCATTTTCACCTAAATTCGCAAGATTCATGCGATTCTAGCTGCCAGACAATCCCCCGTCGGATGCAAAGTCGCTTTATATCGAAATTGAACATTAGCGTTTTGCTATAGCGTAGGCGCTCCAGGCCGTATTTTGGGATCACAAACCATTAGTTTTACGTAAATACGCAATATTCATGCATTTCGAACCTCCAAACCAACCCCCATCGAATGCAAAGTCGGTTTATATCGAAATCGAACATTTGCGTTTTTCTTCGGCTGTAGGCGTTCCAGCTCGTAACGCGAGATCAAAAAGGCTTAGTTTTACGTGAATAAGCAAGATGCATGCGTTTCGAACCGCCAAACACGCCCCCATCGAATGCAAAGTCACTTTGTTTTGAAATCGAACATTTGCGTTTTGCTACGGCTGTAGGCGTTCCAGCTCGTAATGCGAGATCAAAAAGCCTTATTTTTACGTAAATTCGCGAGATTCATGCGATTCTAGCTGCCAGACAATCCCCCGTCGAATGCAAAGTTGCTTTATATCGGGATCGAACATTTGCGTTTTTTTATAGCTGTAGGCGCTCCAGGGCGTATTTTGAAAAAAAAAACTATTAGTTTTACGTAAATACGCAATATTCATGCATTTCGAACCTCCGAACCAGCCCCCATCGAATGCAAAGTCGGTTTATATCGAAATCGATTATTTGCGTTTTGCTTCGGCTGCAGGCGTTCCAGATCGTAACGCGAGATCAAAAAGGCTTAGTTTTACGTGAATAAGCAAGATGCATGCGTTTCGAACCGCCAAACACGCCCCCATCGAATGCAAAGTCGCTTTATATTGAAATCGAACATTTGCGTTTTGCTTTGGCTGTAGGCGTTCCAGCTCGTAATGCGAGATCAAAAAGGCTTAGTTTTACGTAAATAAGCAAGATCATGCGTTTCGAACCGCCAAACACTCCCCCATCGAATGCAAAGTCACTTTGTTTTGAAATCGAACATTTGCGCTTTGCTCCGGCTGTAGGCGTTCCAGCTCGTAAAGCGAGATCAAAAAGCCTGTTTCACGTAAATAAGCAAGATTCATGCGTTTCCAACCGCCAAAAAAGCCCCCATCGAATGCAAAGTCGGTTTATATCGAAATCGAACATTTGCGCTTTGCTCCGGCTGTAGGTGTTCCAGCTCGTAATGCGAGATCAAAAAGCCTTTTTTTACGTAAATTAGCAAGATTCATGCGATTCGAACCGCCAAACTAGCCCCCATCGAATGCAAAGTCGGTTTATATCGAAATCGAACATTTGCGTTTTGCTTCGGCTGTAGGCGTTCCAGCTCGTCATGCGAGATAAAAAAGCCTTAGATTTACGTAAATAAGCAAGATTCATGCGTTTCCAACCGCCAAACAAGCCCCCATCGAATGCAAAGTCGGTTTATATCGAAATCGAACATTTGCGCTTTGCTCCGGCTGTAGGTGTTCCAGCTCGTAATGCGAGATCAAAAAGCCTTTTTTTACGTAAATTAGCAAGATTCATGCGATTCGAACCGCCAAACTAGCCGCCATCGAATGCAAAGTCGGTTTATATCGAAATCTAACATTTGCGTTTTGCTTCGGCTGTAGGCGTTCCAGCTCGTAATGAGAGATCACAAAGGCTTAGTTTTACGCAAATACGCCAGATTCATGCGTTTCTAACCGCCAAACAAGCCCCCATCGAATGCCAAGTCGGTTTATATCGAAATCGAACATTTGCTTTTTGCTTCGGCTGTAGGCGTTCCAGCTCGTACTGCTAGATCAAAAAGGCTTAGTTTCACGTAAATAAGCAAGATTCATGCGTTTCGAACCGCCAAACAAGCCCCCATCGAATGCAAAGTCACTTTGTTTTGAAATCGAACATTTGCGCTTTGCTCCGGCTGTAGGCGTTCCAGCTCGTAAAGCGAGATCAAAAAGCCTTTTTTTACGTAAATTAGCAAGATTCATGCGATTCGAACCGCCAAACTAGCCGCCATCGAATGCAAAGTCGGTTTATATCGAAATCGAACATTTGCGTTTTGCTTCGGCTGTAGGCGTTCCAGCTCGTCATGCGAGATAAAAAAGCCTTAGATTTACGTAAATAAGCAAGATTCATGCGTTTCCAACCGCCAAACAAGCCCCCATCGAATGCAAAGTCGGTTTATATCGAAATCGAACATTTGCGCTTTGCTCCGGCTGTAGGTGTTCCAGCTCGTAATGCGAGATCAAAAAGCCTTTTTTTACGTAAATTAGCAAGATTCATGCGATTCGAACCGCCAAACTAGCCGCCATCGAATGCAAAGTCGGTTTATATCGAAATCTAACATTTGCGTTTTGCTTCGGCTGTAGGCGTTCCAGCTCGTAATGAGAGATCACAAAGGCTTAGTTTTACGCAAATACGCCAGATTCATGCGTTTCTAACCGCCAAACAAGCCCCCATCGAATGCCAAGTCGGTTTATATCGAAATCGAACATTTGCTTTTTGCTTCGGCTGTAGGCGTTCCAGCTCGTACTGCTAGATCAAAAAGGCTTAGTTTCACGTAAATAAGCAAGATTCATGCGTTTCGAACCGCCAAACAAGCCCCCATCGAATGCAAAGTCACTTTGTTTTGAAATCGAACATTTGCGCTTTGCTCCGGCTGTAGGCGTTCCAGCTCGTAAAGCGAGATCAAAAAGCCTTTTTTTACGTAAATTAGCAAGATTCATGCGATTCGAACCGCCAAACTAGCCGCCATCGAATGCAAAGTCGGTTTATATCGAAATCTAACATTTGCCTTTTGCTTCGGCTGTAGGCGTTCCAGCTCGTAATGAGAGATCACAAAGGCTTAGTTTTACGCAAATAAGCCAGATTCATGCGATTCTAGCTGCCAGACAATCCCCCGTCGGATGCAAAGTCGCTTTATATCGAAATCGAACATTAGCGTTTTGCTATAGCTGTAGGCGCTCCAGGCCGTATTTTGTGATCACAAACCATTAGTTTTACGTAAATACGCAATATTCATGCATTTAGAACCTCCAAACCAATCCCCATCGAATGCAAAGTCGGTTTATATCGAAAACGAACATTTGCGTTTTGCTTTGGCTGTACGCGTTCCAGCTCGTAACGCGAGATCAAAAAGGTTAATTTTCACGTAAATAAGCAAGATTCATGGGTTTCGAACCGCCAAACAAGCCCCCATCGAATGCAAAGTCTCTTTATATTGAAATCGAACATTTGCATTTTGCTTTGGCTGTAGGCGTTCCAGCTCGTAATGCGAAATCAAAAAGGCTTAGTTTTACCTAAATAAGCAAGATTCATGCGTTTCGAACCGCCAAACAAGTCCTCATCGACTGCAAAGTCGGTTTATATCGAAATCGAACATTTGCGCTTTGCTTCGGCTGTAGGCGTTCCAGCTCCTAATGCGAGATCACAAAGCCTTAGCTTTACGTAAATAAGCAAGATTCATGCGTTTCCAACCGCCAAACAAGCCTCCATCGAATGCAAAGTCGGTTTATATCGAAATCGAACATTTGCGTTTTGCTTCGGCTGTAGGCGTTCCAGCTCGTACTGCTAGATCAAAAAGGCTTAGTTTCACGTAAATAAGCAAGATTCATGCGTTTCGAACCGCCAAACACTCCCCCATCGAATGCAAAGTCACTTTGTTTTGAAATCGAACATTTGCGTTTTGCTTCGGCTGTAGGCTTTCCAGCTCGTAATGCGAGATCAAAAAGCCTTATTTTTACGTAAATTCGCAAGATTAATGCGATTCTAGCTGCCAGACAATCCCCCGTCGAATGCAAAGTTGCTTTATATCAGGATCGAACATTTGCGTTTTGTTATAGTTGTAGGCGCTCCAGGGCGTATTTTGAAATAAAAAACCATAAGTTTTACGTAAATACGCAATATTCATGCATTTCGAACCTCCAAACCAGCCCCCATCGAATGCAAAGTCGGTTCATATCGAAATAGAACATTTGCGTTTTGCTTTGGCTGTACGCGTTCCAGCTCGTAACGCGAGAACAAAAAGCCTTATTTTCACGTAAATTCGCAAGATTCATGCGATTCTAGCTGCCAGACAATCACCCGTCGGATGCAAAGTCGCTTTATATCGAAATCGAACATTAGCGTTTTGCTATAGCTGTAGGCGATCCAGGCCGTATTTTGAGATCACAAACCATTAGTTTTACGTTAATACGCAATATTCATGCATTTCGAACCTCCAAACCAATCCCCATCGAATGCAAAGTCGGTTTATATCGAAAACGAACATTTGCGTTTTGCTTCGGCTGTAGGCGTTCCAGCTCGTAATGCGAGATCAAAAAGCCTTATTTTTACGTAAATTCGCGAGATTCATGCGATTCTAGCTGCCAGACAATCCCCCGTCGAATGCAAAGTTGCTTTATATCGGGATCGAACATTTGCGTTTTTTTATAGCTGTAGGCGCTCCAGGGCGTATTTTGAAAAAAAAACCATTAGTTTTACGTAAATACGCAATATTCATGCATTTCGAACCTCCAAACCAGCCCCCATCGAATGCAAAGTCGGTTTATATCGAAATCGAACATTTGCGTTTTGCTTTGGCTGTACGCGTTCCAGCTCGTAACGCGAGATCAAAAAGGCTGTTTCACGTAAATAAGCAAGATTCATGCGTTTCCAACCGCCAAACAAGCCCCCATCGAATGCAAAGTCGGTTTATATCGAAATCGAACATTTGCGCTTTGCTCCGGCTGTAGGTGTTCCAGCTCGTAATGCGAGATCAAAAAGCCTTTTTTTACGTAAATTAGCAAGATTCATGCGATTCGAACCGCCAAACTAGCCGCCATCGAATGCAAAGTCGGTTTATATCGAAATCTAACATTT
This sequence comes from Stenichneumon culpator, assembly GCA_964017025.1. NCBI lineage: Eukaryota > Metazoa > Arthropoda > Insecta > Hymenoptera > Ichneumonidae > Stenichneumon > Stenichneumon culpator. The sequence continues at coordinate 9,823,696 of OZ024771.1, forward strand.
GCGTTTTGCTTCGGCTGTAGGCGTTCCAGCTCGTAATGAGAGATCACAAAGGCTTAGTTTTACGCAAATAAGCCAGATTCATGCGTTTCTAACAGCCAAACAAGCCCCCATCGAATGCCAAGTCGGTTTATATCGAAATCGAACATTTGCGCTTTGCTTCGGCTGTAGGCGTTCCAGCTCGTACTGCTAGATCAAAAAGGATTAGTTTCACGTAAATAAGCAAGATTCATGCGTTTCGAACCGCCAAACACTCCCCCATCGAATGCAAAGTCACTTTATTTTGAAATCGAACATTTGCGTTTTGCTTCGGCTGTAGGCGTTCCAGCTCGTAACGCGAGATCAAAAAGGCTCATTTTCACCTAAATTCGCAAGATTCATGCGATTCTAGCTGCCAGACAATCCCCCGTCGGATGCAAAGTCGCTTTATATCGAAATTGAACATTAGCGTTTTGCTATAGCGTAGGCGCTCCAGGCCGTATTTTGGGATCACAAACCATTAGTTTTACGTAAATACGCAATATTCATGCATTTCGAACCTCCAAACCAACCCCCATCGAATGCAAAGTCGGTTTATATCGAAATCGAACATTTGCGTTTTTCTTCGGCTGTAGGCGTTCCAGCTCGTAACGCGAGATCAAAAAGGCTTAGTTTTACGTGAATAAGCAAGATGCATGCGTTTCGAACCGCCAAACACGCCCCCATCGAATGCAAAGTCACTTTGTTTTGAAATCGAACATTTGCGTTTTGCTACGGCTGTAGGCGTTCCAGCTCGTAATGCGAGATCAAAAAGCCTTATTTTTACGTAAATTCGCGAGATTCATGCGATTCTAGCTGCCAGACAATCCCCCGTCGAATGCAAAGTTGCTTTATATCGGGATCGAACATTTGCGTTTTTTTATAGCTGTAGGCGCTCCAGGGCGTATTTTGAAAAAAAAAACTATTAGTTTTACGTAAATACGCAATATTCATGCATTTCGAACCTCCGAACCAGCCCCCATCGAATGCAAAGTCGGTTTATATCGAAATCGATTATTTGCGTTTTGCTTCGGCTGCAGGCGTTCCAGATCATAACGCGAGATCAAAAAGGCTTAGTTTTACGTGAATAAGCAAGATGCATGCGTTTCGAACCGCCAAACACGCCCCCATCGAATGCAAAGTCGCTTTATATTGAAATCGAACATTTGCGTTTTGCTTTGGCTGTAGGCGTTCCAGCTCGTAATGCGAGATCAAAAAGGCTTAGTTTTACGTAAATAAGCAAGATCATGCGTTTCGAACCGCCAAACACTCCCCCATCGAATGCAAAGTCACTTTGTTTTGAAATCGAACATTTGCGTTTTGCTTCGGCTGTAGGCGTTCCAGCTCGTAACGCGAGATCAAAAAGCCTTATTTTTACGTAAATTCGCAAGATTCATGCGATTCTAGCTGCCAGACAATCCCCCGTCGAATGCAAAGTTGCTTTATATCGGGATCGAACATTTGCGTTTTGTTATAGCTGTAGGCGCTACAGGGCGTATTTTGAAATAAAAAACCATTAGTTTTACGTAAATACGCAATATTCATGCATTTCGAACCTCCAAACCAGCCGCCATCGAATGCAAAGTCGCTTTATATCGAAATCGAACATTTGCGTTCTGCTTCGGCTGTAGGCGTTCCAGCTCGTAACGCGAGATCGAAAAGGCTGTTTCACGTAAATAAGCAAGATTCATACGTTTCCAACCGCCAAACAAGTCCTCATCGACTGCAAAGTCGGTTTATATCGAAATCGAACATTTGCGCTTTGCTCCGGCTGTAGGCGTTCCAGCTCGTAAAGCGAGATCAAAAAGCCTTTTTTTACGTAAATTAGCAAGATTCATGCGATTCGAACCGCCAAACTAGCCGCCATCGAATGCAAAGTCGGTTTATATCGAAATCTAACATTTGCCTTTTGCTTCGGCTGTAGGCGTTCCAGCTCGTAATGAGAGATCACAAAGGCTTAGTTTTACGCAAATAAGCCAGATTCATGCGATTCTAGCTGCCAGACAATCCCCCGTCGGATGCAAAGTCGCTTTATATCGAAATCGAACATTAGCGTTTTGCTATAGCTGTAGGCGCTCCAGGCCGTATTTTGTGATCACAAACCATTAGTTTTACGTAAATACGCAATATTCATGCATTTAGAACCTCCAAACCAACCCCCATCGAATGCAAAGTCGGTTTATATCGAAATCGAACATTTGCGTTTTGCTTTGGCTGTACGCGTTCCAGCTCGTAACGCGAGATCAAAAAGGTTAATTTTCACGTAAATAAGCAAGATTCATGGGTTTCGAACCGCCAAACAAGCCCCCATCGAATGCAAAGTCTCTTTATATTGAAATCGAACATTTGCATTTTGCTTTGGCTGTAGGCGTTCCAGCTCGTAATGCGAAATCAAAAAGGCTTAGTTTTACCTAAATAAGCAAGATTCATGCGTTTCGAACCGCCAAACAAGTCCTCATCGACTGCAAAGTCGGTTTATATCGAAATCGAACATTTGCGCTTTGCTTCGGCTGTAGGCGTTCCAGCTCCTAATGCGAGATCACAAAGCCTTAGCTTTACGTAAATAAGCAAGATTCATGCGTTTCCAACCGCCAAACAAGCCTCCATCGAATGCAAAGTCGGTTTATATCGAAATCGAACATTTGCGTTTTGCTTCGGCTGTAGGCGTTCCAGCTCGTACTGCTAGATCAAAAAGGCTTAGTTTCACGTAAATAAGCAAGATTCATGCGTTTCGAACCGCCAAACACTCCCCCATCGAATGCAAAGTCACTTTGTTTTGAAATCGAACATTTGCGTTTTGCTTCGGCTGTAGGCTTTCCAGCTCGTAATGCGAGATCAAAAAGCCTTATTTTTACGTAAATTCGCAAGATTAATGCGGTTCTAGCTGCCAGACAATCCCCCGTCGAATGCAAAGTTGCTTTATATCAGGATCGAACATTTGCGTTTTGTTATAGTTGTAGGCGCTCCAGGGCGTATTTTGAAATAAAAAACCATTAGTTTTACGTAAATACGCAATATTCATGCATTTCGAACCTCCAAACCAGCCCCCATCGAATGCAAACTCGGTTCATATCGAAATCGAACATTTGCGTTTTGCTTTGGCTGTACGCGTTCCAGCTCGTAACGCGAGATCAAAAAGCCTTATTTTCACGTAAATTCGCAAGATTCATGCGATTCTAGCTGCCAGACAATCACCCGTCGGATGCAAAGTCGCTTTATATCGAAATCGAACATTAGCGTTTTGCTATAGCTGTAGGCGCTCCAGGTCGTATTTTGAGATCACAAACCATTAGTTTTACGTAAATACGCAAAATTCATGCATTTCGAACCTCCAAACCAACCCCCATCGAATGCAAAGTCGGTTTATATTGAAATCGAACATTTGCGTTTTGCTTTGGCTGTAGGCGTTCCAGCTCGTACTGCTAGACCAATAAGGCTTACTTTTACGTAAATAAGCCAGATTCATGCGTTTCTAACCGCCAAACAAGCCCCGATCGAATGCAACGTCACTTTGTATTTAAATCGAACATTTGCGCTTTGCTTCGGCTGTAGGCGTTCCAGCTCGTAATGCGAGATCAAAAAGGCTTAGGTTTACGTAGATAGGCCAGATTCATGCATTTCGAACCTCCAAACCAGCCCCCATCGAATGCAAAGTCGGTTTATATCGAAATCGAACGTTTGCGTTTTGCTATAGCTGTAGGCGCTCCAGGCCGTATTTTGTGATCACAAACCATTAGTTTTACGTAAATACGCAATATTCATGCATTTCGAACCTCCAAACCAACCCCCATCGAATGCAAAGTCGGTTTATATCGAAATCGAACATTTGCGTTTTGCTTTGGCTGTACGCGTTCCAGCTCGTAACGCGAGATCAAAAAGGTTTATTTCCACGTAAATAAGCAAGATTCATGGGTTTCGAACCGCCAAACAAGCCCCCATCGAATGCTAAGTCGGTTTATATCGAAATCGAACATTTGCGCTTTGCTTCGGCTGTAGGCGTTCCAGCTCCTGATGCGAGATCACAAAGCCTTAGCTTTACGTAAATAAGCAAGATTCATGCGTTTCGAACCGCCAAACACTCCTCCATCGAATGCAAAGTCACTTTGTTTTGAAATCGAACATTTGCGTTTTGCTTCGGCTGTAGGCTTTCCAGCTCGTAATGCGAGATCAAAAAGCCTCATTTTTACGTAAATTCGCAAGATTAATGCGATTCTAGCTGCCAGACAATCCCCCGTCGAATGCAAAGTTGCTTTATATCAGGATCGAACATTTGCGTTTTGTTATAGTTGTAGGCGCTCCAGGGCGTATTTTGAAATAAAAAACCATTAGTTTTACGTAAATACGCAATATTCATGCATTTCGAACCTCCAAACCAGCCCCCATCGAATGCAAACTCGGTTCATATCGAAATCGAACATTTGCGTTTTGCTTTGGCTGTACGCGTTCCAGCTCGTAACGCGAGATCAAAAAGGTTAATTTTCACGTAAATAAGCAAGATTCATGGGTTTCGAACCGCCAAACAAGCCCCCATCGAATGCAAAGTCTCTTTATATTGAAATCGAACATTTGCATTTTGCTTTGGCTGTAGGCGTTCCAGCTCGTAATGCGAAATCAAAAAGGCTTAGTTTTACCTAAATAAGCAAGATTCATGCGTTTCGAACCGCCAAACAAGTCCTCATCGACTGCAAAGTCGGTTTATATCGAAATCGAACATTTGCGCTTTGCTTCGGCTGTAGGCGTTCAAGCTCCTAATGCGAGATCACAAAGCCTTAGCTTTACGTAAATAAGCAAGATTCATGCGTTTCCAACCGCCAAACAAGCCTCCATCGAATGCAAAGTCGGTTTATATCGAAATCGAACATTTGCGTTTTGCTTCGGCTGTAGGCGTTCCAGCTCGTACTGATAGATCAAAAAGGCTTAGTTTCACGTAAATAAGCAAGATTCATGCGTTTCGAACCGCCAAACACTCCCCCATCGAATGCAAAGTCACTTTGTTTTGAAATCGAACATTTGCGTTTTGCTTCGGCTGTAGGCTTTCCAGCTCGTAATGCGAGATCAAAAAGCCTTATTTTTACGTAAATTCGCAAGATTAATGCGATTCTAGCTGCCAGACAATCCCCCGTCGAATGCAAAGTTGCTTTATATCAGGATCGAACATTTGCGTTTTGTTATAGTTGTAGGCGCTCCAGGGCGTATTTTGAAATAAAAAACCATTAGTTTTACGTAAATACGCAATATTCATGCATTTCGAACCTCCAAACCAGCCCCCATCGAATGCAAACTCGGTTCATATCGAAATCGAACATTTGCGTTTTGCTTTGGCTGTACGCGTTCCAGCTCGTAACGCGAGATCAAAAAGCCTTATTTTCACGTAAATTCGCAAGATTCATGCGATTCTAGCTGCCAGACAATCACCCGTCGGATGCAAAGTCGCTTTATATCGAAATCGAACATTAGCGTTTTGCTATAGCTGTAGGCGATCCAGGCCGTATTTTGAGATCACAAACCATTAGTTTTACGTTAATACGCAATATTCATGCATTTCGAACCTCCAAACCAATCCCCATCGAATGCAAAGTCGGTTTATATCGAAAACGAACATTTGCGTTTTGCTTCGGCTGTAGGCGTTCCAGCTCGTAATGCGAGATCAAAAAGCCTTATTTTTACGTAAATTCGCGAGATTCATGCGATTCTAGCTGCCAGACAATCCCCCGTCGAATGCAAAGTTGCTTTATATCGGGATCGAACATTTGCGTTTTTTTATAGCTGTAGGCGCTCCAGGGCGTATTTTGAAAAAAAAACCATTAGTTTTACGTAAATACGCAATATTCATGCATTTCGAACCTCCAAACCAGCCCCCATCGAATGCAAAGTCGGTTTATATCGAAATCGAACATTTGCGTTTTGCTTTGGCTGTACGCGTTCCAGCTCGTAACGCGAGATCAAAAAGGCAGTTTCACGTAAATAAGCAAGATTCATGCGTTTCGAACCGCCAAACAAGCCCCCATCGAATGCAAAGTCACTTTGTTTTGAAATCGAACATTTGCGCTTTGCTCCGGCTGTAGGCGTTCCAGCTCGTAAAGCGAGATCAAAAAGCCTTTTTTTACGTAAATTAGCAAGATTCATGCGATTCGAACCGCCAAACTAGCCGCCATCGAATGCAAAGTCGGTTTATATCGAAATCTAACATTTGCCTTTTGCTTCGGCTGTAGGCGTTCCAGCTCGTAATGAGAGATCACAAAGGCTTAGTTTTACGCAAATAAGCCAGATTCATGCGATTCTAGCTGCCAGACAATCCCCCATCGAATGCAAAGTTGCTTTATATCAGGATCGAACATTTGCGTTTTGCTATAGCTGTAGGCGCTCCAGGCCGTATTTTGAAATAAAAAACCATTAGTTTTACGTAAATACGCAATATTCATGCATTTCGAACCTCCAAACCAGCCCCCATCGAATGCAAACTCGGTTCATATCGAAATCGAACATTTGCGTTTTGCTTTGGCTGTACGCGTTCCAGCTCGTAACGCGAGATCAAAAAGGTTAATTTTCACGTAAATAAGCAAGATTCATGGGTTTCGAACCGCCAAACAAGCCCCCATCGAATGCAAAGTCTCTTTATATTGAAATCGAACATTTGCATTTTGCTTTGGCTGTAGGCGTTCCAGCTCGTAATGCGAAATCAAAAAGGCTTAGTTTTACCTAAATAAGCAAGATTCATGCGTTTCGAACCGCCAAACAAGTCCTCATCGACTGCAAAGTCGGTTTATATCGAAATCGAACATTTGCGCTTTGCTTCGGCTGTAGGCGTTCCAGCTCCTAATGCGAGATCACAAAGCCTTAGCTTTACGTAAATAAGCAAGATTCATGCGTTTCCAACCGCCAAACAAGCCTCCATCGAATGCAAAGTCGGTTTATATCGAAATCGAACATTTGCGTTTTGCTTCGGCTGTAGGCGTTCCAGCTCGTACTGCTAGATCAAAAAGGCTTAGTTTCACGTAAATAAGCAAGATTCATGCGTTTCGAACCGCCAAACACTCCCCCATCGAATGCAAAGTCACTTTGTTTTGAAATCGAACATTTGCGTTTTGCTTCGGCTGTAGGCTTTCCAGCTCGTAATGCGAGATCAAAAAGCCTTATTTTTACGTAAATTCGCAAGATTAATGCGATTCTAGCTGCCAGACAATCCCCCGTCGAATGCAAAGTTGCTTTATATCAGGATCGAACATTTGCGTTTTGTTATAGTTGTAGGCGCTCCAGGGCGTATTTTGAAATAAAAAACCATAAGTTTTACGTAAATACGCAATATTCATGCATTTCGAACCTCCAAACCAGCCCCCATCGAATGCAAAGTCGGTTCATATCGAAATAGAACATTTGCGTTTTGCTTTGGCTGTACGCGTTCCAGCTCGTAACGCGAGAACAAAAAGCCTTATTTTCACGTAAATTCGCAAGATTCATGCGATTCTAGCTGCCAGACAATCACCCGTCGGATGCAAAGTCGCTTTATATCGAAATCGAACATTAGCGTTTTGCTATAGCTGTAGGCGATCCAGGCCGTATTTTGAGATCACAAACCATTAGTTTTACGTTAATACGCAATATTCATGCATTTCGAACCTCCAAACCAATCCCCATCGAATGCAAAGTCGGTTTATATCGAAAACGAACATTTGCGTTTTGCTTCGGCTGTAGGCGTTCCAGCTCGTAATGCGAGATCAAAAAGCCTTATTTTTACGTAAATTCGCGAGATTCATGCGATTCTAGCTGCCAGACAATCCCCCGTCGAATGCAAAGTTGCTTTATATCGGGATCGAACATTTGCGTTTTTTTATAGCTGTAGGCGCTCCAGGGCGTATTTTGAAAAAAAAACCATTAGTTTTACGTAAATACGCAATATTCATGCATTTCGAACCTCCAAACCAGCCCCCATCGAATGCAAAGTCGGTTTATATCGAAATCGAACATTTGCGTTTTGCTTTGGCTGTACGCGTTCCAGCTCGTAACGCGAGATCAAAAAGGCTGTTTCACGTAAATAAGCAAGATTCATGCGTTTCCAACCGCCAAACAAGCCCCCATCGAATGCAAAGTCGGTTTATATCGAAATCGAACATTTGCGCTTTGCTCCGGCTGTAGGTGTTCCAGCTCGTAATGCGAGATCAAAAAGCCTTTTTTTACGTAAATTAGCAAGATTCATGCGATTCGAACCGCCAAACTAGCCGCCATCGAATGCAAAGTCGGTTTATATCGAAATCTAACATTTGCGTTTTGCTTCGGCTGTAGGCGTTCCAGCTCGTAATGAGAGATCACAAAGGCTTAGTTTTACGCAAATAAGCCAGATTCATGCGTTTCTAACAGCCAAACAAGCCCCCATCGAATGCCAAGTCGGTTTATATCGAAATCGAACATTTGCGCTTTGCTTCGGCTGTAGGCGTTCCAGCTCGTACTGCTAGATCAAAAAGGATTAGTTTCACGTAAATAAGCAAGATTCATGCGTTTCGAACCGCCAAACACTCCCCCATCGAATGCAAAGTCACTTTATTTTGAAATCGAACATTTGCGTTTTGCTTCGGCTGTAGGCGTTCCAGCTCGTAACGCGAGATCAAAAAGGCTCATTTTCACCTAAATTCGCAAGATTCATGCGATTCTAGCTGCCAGACAATCCCCCGTCGGATGCAAAGTCGCTTTATATCGAAATTGAACATTAGCGTTTTGCTATAGCGTAGGCGCTCCAGGCCGTATTTTGGGATCACAAACCATTAGTTTTACGTAAATACGCAATATTCATGCATTTCGAACCTCCAAACCAACCCCCATCGAATGCAAAGTCGGTTTATATCGAAATCGAACATTTGCGTTTTTCTTCGGCTGTAGGCGTTCCAGCTCGTAACGCGAGATCAAAAAGGCTTAGTTTTACGTGAATAAGCAAGATGCATGCGTTTCGAACCGCCAAACACGCCCCCATCGAATGCAAAGTCACTTTGTTTTGAAATCGAACATTTGCGTTTTGCTACGGCTGTAGGCGTTCCAGCTCGTAATGCGAGATCAAAAAGCCTTATTTTTACGTAAATTCGCGAGATTCATGCGATTCTAGCTGCCAGACAATCCCCCGTCGAATGCAAAGTTGCTTTATATCGGGATCGAACATTTGCGTTTTTTTATAGCTGTAGGCGCTCCAGGGCGTATTTTGAAAAAAAAACTATTAGTTTTACGTAAATACGCAATATTCATGCATTTCGAACCTCCGAACCAGCCCCCATCGAATGCAAAGTCGGTTTATATCGAAATCGATTATTTGCGTTTTGCTTCGGCTGCAGGCGTTCCAGATCATAACGCGAGATCAAAAAGGCTTAGTTTTACGTGAATAAGCAAGATGCATGCGTTTCGAACCGCCAAACACGCCCCCATCGAATGCAAAGTCGCTTTATATTGAAATCGAACATTTGCGTTTTGCTTTGGCTGTAGGCGTTCCAGCTCGTAATGCGAGATCAAAAAGGCTTAGTTTTACGTAAATAAGCAAGATCATGCGTTTCGAACCGCCAAACACTCCCCCATCGAATGCAAAGTCACTTTGTTTTGAAATCGAACATTTGCGTTTTGCTTCGGCTGTAGGCGTTCCAGCTCGTAACGCGAGATCAAAAAGCCTTATTTTTACGTAAATTCGCAAGATTCATGCGATTCTAGCTGCCAGACAATCCCCCGTCGAATGCAAAGTTGCTTTATATCGGGATCGAACATTTGCGTTTTGTTATAGCTGTAGGCGCTACAGGGCGTATTTTGAAATAAAAAACCATTAGTTTTACGTAAATACGCAATATTCATGCATTTCGAACCTCCAAACCAGCCGCCATCGAATGCAAAGTCGCTTTATATCGAAATCGAACATTTGCGTTCTGCTTCGGCTGTAGGCGTTCCAGCTCGTAACGCGAGATCGAAAAGGCTGTTTCACGTAAATAAGCAAGATTCATACGTTTCCAACCGCCAAACAAGTCCTCATCGACTGCAAAGTCGGTTTATATCGAAATCGAACATTTGCGCTTTGCTCCGGCTGTAGGCGTTCCAGCTCGTAAAGCGAGATCAAAAAGCCTTTTTTTACGTAAATTAGCAAGATTCATGCGATTCGAACCGCCAAACTAGCCGCCATCGAATGCAAAGTCGGTTTATATCGAAATCTAACATTTGCCTTTTGCTTCGGCTGTAGGCGTTCCAGCTCGTAATGAGAGATCACAAAGGCTTAGTTTTACGCAAATAAGCCAGATTCATGCGATTCTAGCTGCCAGACAATCCCCCGTCGGATGCAAAGTCGCTTTATATCGAAATCGAACATTAGCGTTTTGCTATAGCTGTAGGCGCTCCAGGCCGTATTTTGTGATCACAAACCATTAGTTTTACGTAAATACGCAATATTCATGCATTTAGAACCTCCAAACCAACCCCCATCGAATGCAAAGTCGGTTTATATCGAAATCGAACATTTGCGTTTTGCTTTGGCTGTACGCGTTCCAGCTCGTAACGCGAGATCAAAAAGGTTAATTTTCACGTAAATAAGCAAGATTCATGGGTTTCGAACCGCCAAACAAGCCCCCATCGAATGCAAAGTCTCTTTATATTGAAATCGAACATTTGCATTTTGCTTTGGCTGTAGGCGTTCCAGCTCGTAATGCGAAATCAAAAAGGCTTAGTTTTACCTAAATAAGCAAGATTCATGCGTTTCGAACCGCCAAACAAGTCCTCATCGACTGCAAAGTCGGTTTATATCGAAATCGAACATTTGCGCTTTGCTTCGGCTGTAGGCGTTCCAGCTCCTAATGCGAGATCACAAAGCCTTAGCTTTACGTAAATAAGCAAGATTCATGCGTTTCCAACCGCCAAACAAGCCTCCATCGAATGCAAAGTCGGTTTATATCGAAATCGAACATTTGCGTTTTGCTTCGGCTGTAGGCGTTCCAGCTCGTACTGCTAGATCAAAAAGGCTTAGTTTCACGTAAATAAGCAAGATTCATGCGTTTCGAACCGCCAAACACTCCCCCATCGAATGCAAAGTCACTTTGTTTTGAAATCGAACATTTGCGTTTTGCTTCGGCTGTAGGCTTTCCAGCTCGTAATGCGAGATCAAAAAGCCTTATTTTTACGTAAATTCGCAAGATTAATGCGGTTCTAGCTGCCAGACAATCCCCCGTCGAATGCAAAGTTGCTTTATATCAGGATCGAACATTTGCGTTTTGTTATAGTTGTAGGCGCTCCAGGGCGTATTTTGAAATAAAAAACCATTAGTTTTACGTAAATACGCAATATTCATGCATTTCGAACCTCCAAACCAGCCCCCATCGAATGCAAACTCGGTTCATATCGAAATCGAACATTTGCGTTTTGCTTTGGCTGTACGCGTTCCAGCTCGTAACGCGAGATCAAAAAGCCTTATTTTCACGTAAATTCGCAAGATTCATGCGATTCTAGCTGCCAGACAATCACCCGTCGGATGCAAAGTCGCTTTATATCGAAATCGAACATTAGCGTTTTGCTATAGCTGTAGGCGCTCCAGGTCGTATTTTGAGATCACAAACCATTAGTTTTACGTAAATACGCAAAATTCATGCATTTCGAACCTCCAAACCAACCCCCATCGAATGCAAAGTCGGTTTATATTGAAATCGAACATTTGCGTTTTGCTTTGGCTGTAGGCGTTCCAGCTCGTACTGCTAGACCAATAAGGCTTACTTTTACGTAAATAAGCCAGATTCATGCGTTTCTAACCGCCAAACAAGCCCCGATCGAATGCAACGTCACTTTGTATTTAAATCGAACATTTGCGCTTTGCTTCGGCTGTAGGCGTTCCAGCTCGTAATGCGAGATCAAAAAGGCTTAGGTTTACGTAGATAGGCCAGATTCATGCATTTCGAACCTCCAAACCAGCCCCCATCGAATGCAAAGTCGGTTTATATCGAAATCGAACGTTTGCGTTTTGCTATAGCTGTAGGCGCTCCAGGCCGTATTTTGTGATCACAAACCATTAGTTTTACGTAAATACGCAATATTCATGCATTTCGAACCTCCAAACCAACCCCCATCGAATGCAAAGTCGGTTTATATCGAAATCGAACATTTGCGTTTTGCTTTGGCTGTACGCGTTCCAGCTCGTAACGCGAGATCAAAAAGGTTTATTTCCACGTAAATAAGCAAGATTCATGGGTTTCGAACCGCCAAACAAGCCCCCATCGAATGCTAAGTCGGTTTATATCGAAATCGAACATTTGCGCTTTGCTTCGGCTGTAGGCGTTCCAGCTCCTGATGCGAGATCACAAAGCCTTAGCTTTACGTAAATAAGCAAGATTCATGCGTTTCGAACCGCCAAATACTCCTCCATCGAATGCAAAGTCACTTTGTTTTGAAATCGAACATTTGCGTTTTGCTTCGGCTGTAGGCTTTCCAGCTCGTAATGCGAGATCAAAAAGCCTCATTTTTACGTAAATTCGCAAGATTAATGCGATTCTAGCTGCCAGACAATCCCCCGTCGAATGCAAAGTTGCTTTATATCAGGATCGAACATTTGCGTTTTGTTATAGTTGTAGGCGCTCCAGGGCGTATTTTGAAATAAAAAACCATTAGTTTTACGTAAATACGCAATATTCATGCATTTCGAACCTCCAAACCAGCCCCCATCGAATGCAAACTCGGTTCATATCGAAATCGAACATTTGCGTTTTGCTTTGGCTGTACGCGTTCCAGCTCGTAACGCGAGATCAAAAAGGTTAATTTTCACGTAAATAAGCAAGATTCATGGGTTTCGAACCGCCAAACAAGCCCCCATCGAATGCAAAGTGTCTTTATATTGAAATCGAACATTTGCATTTTGCTTTGGCTGTAGGCGTTCCAGCTCGTAATGCGAAATCAAAAAGGCTTAGTTTTACCTAAATAAGCAAGATTCATGCGTTTCGAACCGCCAAACAAGTCCTCATCGACTGCAAAGTCGGTTTATATCGAAATCGAACATTTGCGCTTTGCTTCGGCTGTAGGCGTTCAAGCTCCTAATGCGAGATCACAAAGCCTTAGCTTTACGTAAATAAGCAAGATTCATGCGTTTCCAACCGCCAAACAAGCCTCCATCGAATGCAAAGTCGGTTTATATCGAAATCGAACATTTGCGTTTTGCTTCGGCTGTAGGCGTTCCAGCTCGTACTGATAGATCAAAAAGGCTTAGTTTCACGTAAATAAGCAAGATTCATGCGTTTCGAACCGCCAAACACTCCCCCATCGAATGCAAAGTCACTTTGTTTTGAAATCGAACATTTGCGTTTTGCTTCGGCTGTAGGCTTTCCAGCTCGTAATGCGAGATCAAAAAGCCTTATTTTTACGTAAATTCGCAAGATTAATGCGATTCTAGCTGCCAGACAATCCCCCGTCGAATGCAAAGTTGCTTTATATCAGGATCGAACATTTGCGTTTTGTTATAGTTGTAGGCGCTCCAGGGCGTATTTTGAAATAAAAAACCATTAGTTTTACGTAAATACGCAATATTCATGCATTTCGAACCTCCAAACCAGCCCCCATCGAATGCAAACTCGGTTCATATCGAAATCGAACATTTGCGTTTTGCTTTGGCTGTACGCGTTCCAGCTCGTAACGCGAGATCAAAAAGCCTTATTTTCACGTAAATTCGCAAGATTCATGCGATTCTAGCTGCCAGACAATCACCCGTCGGATGCAAAGTCGCTTTATATCGAAATCGAACATTAGCGTTTTGCTATAGCTGTAGGCGATCCAGGCCGTATTTTGAGATCACAAACCATTAGTTTTACGTTAATACGCAATATTCATGCATTTCGAACCTCCAAACCAATCCCCATCGAATGCAAAGTCGGTTTATATCGAAAACGAACATTTGCGTTTTGCTTCGGCTGTAGGCGTTCCAGCTCGTAATGCGAGATCAAAAAGCCTTATTTTTACGTAAATTCGCGAGATTCATGCGATTCTAGCTGCCAGACAATCCCCCGTCGAATGCAAAGTTGCTTTATATCGGGATCGAACATTTGCGTTTTTTTATAGCTGTAGGCGCTCCAGGGCGTATTTTGAAAAAAAAACCATTAGTTTTACGTAAATACGCAATATTCATGCATTTCGAACCTCCAAACCAGCCCCCATCGAATGCAAAGTCGGTTTATATCGAAATCGAACATTTGCGTTTTGCTTTGGCTGTACGCGTTCCAGCTCGTAACGCGAGATCAAAAAGGCAGTTTCACGTAAATAAGCAAGATTCATGCGTTTCCAACCGCCAAACAAGCCCCCATCGAATGCAAAGTCGGTTTATATCGAAATCGAACATTTGCGCTTTGCTCCGGCTGTAGGTGTTCCAGCTCGTAATGCGAGATCAAAAAGCCTTTTTTTACGTAAATTAGCAAGATTCATGCGATTCGAACCGCCAAACTAGCCGCCATCGAATGCAAAGTCGGTTTATATCGAAATCTAACATTTGCGTTTTGCTTCGGCTGTAGGCGTTCCAGCTCGTAATGAGAGATCACAAAGGCTTAGTTTTACGCAAATAAGCCAGATTCATGCGTTTCTAACAGCCAAACAAGCCCCCATCGAATGCCAAGTCGGTTTATATCGAAATCGAACATTTGCGCTTTGCTTCGGCTGTAGGCGTTCCAGCTCGTACTGCTAGATCAAAAAGGCTTAGTTTCACGTAAATAAGCAAGATTCATGCGTTTCGAACCGCCAAACACTCCCCCATCGAATGCAAAGTCACTTTATTTTGAAATCGAACATTTGCGTTTTGCTTCGGCTGTACGCGTTCCAGCTCGTAACGCGAGAACAAAAAGCCTTATTTTCACGTAAATTCGCAAGATTCATGCGATTCTAGCTGCCAGACAATCACCCGTCGGATGCAAAGTCGCTTTATATCGAAATCGAACATTAGCGTTTTGCTATAGCTGTAGGCGATCCAGGCCGTATTTTGAGATCACAAACCATTAGTTTTACGTTAATACGCAATATTCATGCATTTCGAACCTCCAAACCAATCCCCATCGAATGCAAAGTCGGTTTATATCGAAAACGAACATTTGCGTTTTGCTTCGGCTGTAGGCGTTCCAGCTCGTAATGCGAGATCAAAAAGCCTTATTTTTACGTAAATTCGCGAGATTCATGCGATTCTAGCTGCCAGACAATCCCCCGTCGAATGCAAAGTTGCTTTATATCGGGATCGAACATTTGCGTTTTTTTATAGCTGTAGGCGCTCCAGGGCGTATTTTGAAAAAAAAACCATTAGTTTTACGTAAATACGCAATATTCATGCATTTCGAACCTCCAAACCAGCCCCCATCGAATGCAAAGTCGGTTTATATCGAAATCGAACATTTGCGTTTTGCTTTGGCTGTACGCGTTCCAGCTCGTAACGCGAGATCAAAAAGGCAGTTTCACGTAAATAAGCAAGATTCATGCGTTTCCAACCGCCAAACAAGCCCCCATCGAATGCAAAGTCGGTTTATATCGAAATCGAACATTTGCGCTTTGCTCCGGCTGTAGGTGTTCCAGCTCGTAATGCGAGATCAAAAAGCCTTTTTTTACGTAAATTAGCAAGATTCATGCGATTCGAACCGCCAAACTAGCCGCCATCGAATGCAAAGTCGGTTTATATCGAAATCTAACATTTGCGTTTTGCTTCGGCTGTAGGCGTTCCAGCTCGTAATGAGAGATCACAAAGGCTTAGTTTTACGCAAATAAGCCAGATTCATGCGTTTCTAACAGCCAAACAAGCCCCCATCGAATGCCAAGTCGGTTTATATCGAAATCGAACATTTGCGCTTTGCTTCGGCTGTAGGCGTTCCAGCTCGTACTGCTAGATCAAAAAGGCTTAGTTTCACGTAAATAAGCAAGATTCATGCGTTTCGAACCGCCAAACACTCCCCCATCGAATGCAAAGTCACTTTATTTTGAAATCGAACATTTGCGTTTTGCTTCGGCTGTAGGCGTTCCAGCTCGTAACGCGAGATCAAAAAGGCTCATTTTCACCTAAATTCGCAAGATTCATGCGATTCTAGCTGCCAGACAATCCCCCGTCGGATGCAAAGTCGCTTTATATCGAAATTGAACATTAGCGTTTTGCTATAGCGTAGGCGCTCCAGGCCGTATTTTGGGATCACAAACCATTAGTTTTACGTAAATACGCAATATTCATGCATTTCGAACCTCCAAACCAACCCCCATCGAATGCAAAGTCGGTTTATATCGAAATCGAACATTTGCGTTTTGCTACGGCTGTAGGCGTTCCAGCTCGTAATGCGAGATCAAAAAGCCTTATTTTTACGTAAATTCGCGAGATTCATGCGATTCTAGCTGCCAGACAATCCCCCGTCGAATGCAAAGTTGCTTTATATCGGGATCGAACATTTGCGTTTTTTTATAGCTGTAGGCGCTCCAGGGCGTATTTTGAAAAAAAAACCATTAGTTTTACGTAAATACGCAATATTCATGCATTTCGAACCTCCGAACCAGCCCCCATCGAATGCAAAGTCGGTTTATATCGAAATCGATTATTTGCGTTTTGCTTCGGCTGCAGGCGTTCCAGATCGTAACGCGAGATCAAAAAGGCTTAGTTTTACGTGAATAAGCAAGATGCATGCGTTTCGAACCGCCAAACACGCCCCCATCGAATGCAAAGTCGCTTTATATTGAAATCGAACATTTGCGTTTTGCTTTGGCTGTAGGCGTTCCAGCTCGTAATGCGAGATCAAAAAGGCTTAGTTTTACGTAAATAAGCAAGATCATGCGTTTCGAACCGCCAAACACTCCCCCATCGAATGCAAAGTCACTTTGTTTTGAAATCGAACATTTGCGTTTTGCTTCGGCTGTAGGCGTTCCAGCTCGTAATGCGAGATCAAAAAGCCTTATTTTTACGTAAATTCGCAAGATTCATGCGATTCTAGCTGCCAGACAATCCCCCGTCGAATGCAAAGTTGCTTTATATCGGGATCGAACATTTGCGTTTTGTTATAGCTGTAGGCGCTACAGGGCGTATTTTGAAATAAAAAAACCATTAGTTTTACGTAAATACGCAATATTCATGCATTTCGAACCTCCAAACCAGCCCCCATCGAATGCAAACTCGGTTCATATCGAAATCGAACATTTGCGTTTTGCTTTGGCTGTACGCGTTCCAGCTCGTACTGCTAGACCAATAAGGCTTACTTTTACGTAAATAAGCCAGATTCATGCGTTTCTAACCGCCAAACAAGCCCCGATCGAATGCAACGTCACTTTGTATTTAAATCGAACATTTGCGCTTTGCTTCGGCTGTAGGCGTTCCAGCTCGTAATGCGAGATCAAAAAGGCTTAGGTTTACGTAGATAAGCCAGATTCATGCATTTCGAACCTCCAAACCAGCCCCCATCGAATGCAAAGTCGGTTTATATCGAAATCGAACGTTTGCGTTTTGCTATAGCTGTAGGCGCTCCAGGCCGTATTTTGTGATCACAAACCATTAGTTTTACGTAAATACGCAATATTCATGCATTTCGAACCTCCAAACCAACCCCCATCGAATGCAAAGTCGGTTTATATCGAAATCGAACATTTGCGTTTTGCTTTGGCTGTACGCGTTCCAGCTCGTAACGCGAGATCAAAAAGGTTTATTTCCACGTAAATAAGCAAGATTCATGGGTTTCGAACCGCCAAACAAGCCCCCATCGAATGCTAAGTAGGTTTATATCGAAATCGAACATTTGCGCTTTGCTTCGGCTGTAGGCGTTCCAGCTCCTGATGCGAGATCAAAAAGCCTCATTTTTACGTAAATTCGCAAGATTAATGCGATTCTAGCTGCCAGACAATCCCCCGTCGAATGCGAAGTTGCTTTATATCAGGATCGAACATTTGCGTTTTGTTATAGCTGTAGGCGCTCCAGGGCGTATTTTGAAATAAAAAACCATAAGTTTTACGTAAATACGCAATATTCATGCATTTCGAACCTCCAAACCAGCCCCCCATCGAATGCAAAGTCGGTTCATATCGAAATAGAACATTTGCGTTTTGCTTTGGCTGTACGCGTTCCAGCTCGTAACGCGAGAACAAAAAGCCTTATTTTCACGTAAATTCGCAAGATTCATGCGATTCTAGCTGCCAGACAATCACCCGTCGGATGCAAAGTCGCTTTATATCGAAATCGAACATTAGCGTTTTGCTATAGCTGTAGGCGCTCCAGGCCGTATTTTGAGATCACAAACCATTAGTTTTACGTAAATACGCAATATTCATGCATTTCGAACCTTCAAACCAACCCCCATCGAATGCAAAGTCGGTTTATATGGAAATCGAACATTTGCGTTTTGCTTCGGCTGTAGGCGTTCCAGCTCGTAACGCGAGATCAAAAAGGCTTAGTTTTACGTGAATAAGCAAGATGCATGCGTTTCGAACCGCCAAACACGCCCCCATCGAATGCAAAGTCACTTTGTTTTGAAATCGAACATTTGCGTTTTGCTTCGGCTGTAGGCGTTCCAGCTCGTAATGCGAGATCAAAAAGCCTTATTTTTACGTAAATTCGCAAGATTCATGCGATTCTAGCTGCCAGACAATCCCCCGTCGAATGCAAAGTTGCTTTATATCGGGATCGAACATTTGCGTTTTTTATAGCTGTAGGCGCTCCAGGGCGTATTTTGAAAAAAAAAACCATTAGTTTTACGTAAATACGCAATATTCATGCATTTCGAACCTCCAAACCAGCCCCCATCGAATGCAAAGTCGGTTTATATCAAAATCGATTATTTGCGTTTTGCTTCGGCTGTAGGCGTTCCAGCTCGTACTGCTAGACCAATAAGGCTTAGTTATACGTGAATAAGCAAGATTCATGCGTTTCGAACCGCCAAACACTCCCCCATCGACTGCAAAGTCACTTTGTTTTGAAATCGAACATTTGCGTTTTGCTTCGGCTGTAGGCGTTCCAGCTCGTAATGCGAGATCAAAAAGCCTTATGTTTACGTAAATTCGCAAGATTCATGCGATTCTAGCTGCCAGACAATCCCCCGTCGAATGCAAAGTTGCTTTAAATCGGGATCGAACATTTGCGTTTTGTTATAGCTGTAGGCGCTCCAGGGCGTATTTTGAAATAAAAAACCATTAGTTTTACGTAAATACGCAATATTCATGCATTTCGAACCTCCAAACCAACCCCCATCGAATGCAAAGTCAGTTTATATCGAAATCGAAAATTTGCGTTTTGCTTTGGCTGTACGCGTTCCTGCTCGTAACGCGAGATCAAAAAGCCTGTTTCACGTAAATAAGCAAGATTCATGCGTTTCCAACCGCCAAAAAAGCCCCCATCGA
Source organism: Stenichneumon culpator (assembly GCA_964017025.1). Classification (NCBI taxonomy): domain Eukaryota; kingdom Metazoa; phylum Arthropoda; class Insecta; order Hymenoptera; family Ichneumonidae; genus Stenichneumon; species Stenichneumon culpator. The sequence goes on from OZ024771.1 coordinate 9,843,019, forward strand.
ATGCAAAGTCGGTTTATATCGAAATCGAACATTTGCGCTTTGCTCCGGCTGTAGGTGTTCCAGCTCGTAATGCGAGATCAAAAAGCCTTTTTTTACGTAAATTAGCAAGATTCATGCGATTCGAACCGCCAAACTAGCCCCCATCGAATGCAAAGTCGGTTTATATCGAAATCGAACATTTGCGTTTTGCTTCGGCTGTAGGCGTTCCAGCTCGTCATGCGAGATAAAAAAGCCTTAGATTTACGTAAATAAGCAAGAATTATGCGTTTCCAACCGCCAAACAAGCCCCCATCGAATGCAAAGTCACTTTGTTTTGAAATCGAACATTTGCGTTTTGCTTCGGCTGTAGGCGTTCCAGCTCGTAATGCGAGATCAAAAAGGCTTAGTTTTACGTTAGTAAGCAAGATTCATGCGTTTCGAACCGCCAAACTCTCTCCCATCGAATGCAAAGTCACTTTATTTTGAAATCGAACATTTGCGTTTTGCTTCGGCTGTAGGCGTTCCAGCTCGTAATGCGAGATCAAAAAGCCTTATTTTTACTAAAATTCGCAAGATTCATGCGATTCTAGCTGCCAGACAATCCCCCGTCGATTGCAAAGTTGCTTTATATCGGGATCGAACATTTGCGTTTTGTTATAGCTGTAGGCGCTCCAGGGCGTATTTTGAGATAAAAAACCATTAGTTTTACGTAAATACGCAATATTAATGCATTTCGAACCTCTAAACCAGCCCCCATCGAATGCAAAGTCGGTTTATATCGAAATCGAAAATTTGCGTTTTGCTTTGGCTGTACGCGTTCCAGCTCGTAATGCGAGATCAAAAAGGCTTAATTTTACGTAAATAAGCAAGGTTCCTGCGTTTCTAACCGCCAAACAAGCCCACATCGAATGCAAAGTTGGTTTATATCGAAATCGACCATTTGCGCTTCGCTGCGGCTGTAGGCGTTTCAGCTCGTAACGCGAGATCAAAAAGCCTTATTTTCACGTAAATTCGCAAGATTCATGCGATTCTAGCTGCCAGACAATCACCCGTCGGATGCAAAGTCGGTTTATATCGAAATCGAACATTTGCGCTTTGCTTCGGCTGTAGGCGTTCCAGCTCGTACCGCTAGATCAAAAAGGCTTAGTTTCACGTAAATAAGCAAGATTCATGCGTTTCGAACCGCCAAACACTCCCCCATCGAATGCAAAGTCACTTTATTTTGAAATCGAACATTTGCGTTTTGCTTCGGCTGTAGGCGTTCCAGCTCGTAACGCGAGATCAAAAAGGCTCATTTTCACCTAAATTCGCAAGATTCATGCGATTCTAGCTGCCAGACAATCCCCCGTCGGATGCAAAGTCGCTTTATATCGAAATTGAACATTAGCGTTTTGCTATAGCGTAGGCGCTCCAGGCCGTATTTTGGGATCACAAACCATTAGTTTTACGTAAATACGCAATATTCATGCATTTCGAACCTCCAAACCAACCCCCATCGAATGCACAGTCGGTTTATATCGAAATCGAACATTTGCGTTTTTCTTCGGCTGTAGGCGTTCCAGCTCGTAACGCGAGATCAAAAAGGCTTAGTTTTACGTGAATAAGCAAGATGCATGCGTTTCGAACCGCCAAACACGCCCCCATCGAATGCAAAGTCACTTTGTTTTGAAATCGAACATTTGCGTTTTGCTACGGCTGTAGGCGTTCCAGCTCGTAATGCGAGATCAAAAAGCCTTATTTTTACGTAAATTCGCGAGATTCATGCGATTCTAGCTGCCAGACAATCCCCCGTCGAATGCAAAGTTGCTTTATATCGGGATCGAACATTTGCGTTTTTTTATAGCTGTAGGCGCTCCAGGGCGTATTTTGAAAAAAAAACCATTAGTTTTACGTAAATACGCAATATTCATGCATTTCGAACCTCTGAACCAGCCCCCATCGAATGCAAAGTCGGTTTATATCGAAATCGATTATTTGCGTTTTGCTTCGGCTGCAGGCGTTCCAGATCGTAACGCGAGATCAAAAAGGCTTAGTTTTACGTGAATAAGCAAGATGCATGCGTTTCGAACCGCCAAACACGCCCCCATCGAATGCAAAGTCGCTTTATATTGAAATCGAACATTTGCGTTTTGCTTTGGCTGTAGGCGTTCCAGCTCGTAATGCGAGATCAAAAAGGCTTAGTTTTACGTAAATAAGCAAGATCATGCGTTTCGAACCGCCAAACACTCCCCCATCGAATGCAAAGTCACTTTGTTTTGAAATCGAACATTTGCGTTTTGCTTCGGCTGTAGGCGTTCCAGCTCGTAATGCGAGATCAAAAAGCCTTATTTTTACGTAAATTCGCAAGATTCATGCGATTCTAGCTGCCAGACAATCCCCCGTCGAATGCAAAGTTGCTTTATATCGGGATCGAACATTTGCGTTTTGTTATAGCTGTAGGCGCTACAGGGCGTATTTTGAAATAAAAAACCATTAGTTTTACGTAAATACGCAATATTCATGCATTTCGAACCTCCAAACCAGCCGCCATCGAATGCAAAGTCGCTTTATATCGAAATCGAACATTTGCGTTCTGATTCGGCTGTAGGCGTTCCAGCTCGTAACGCGAGATCGAAAAGTCTGTTTCACGTAAATAAGCAAGATTCATACGTTTCCAACTGCCAAACAAGTCCTCATCGACTGCAAAGTCGGTTTATATCGAAATCGAACATTTGCGCTTTGCTCCGGCTGTAGGCGTTCCAGCTCGTAAAGCGAGATCAAAAAGCCTTTTTTTACGTAAATTAGCAAGATTCATGCGATTCGAACCGCCAAACTAGCCGCCATCGAATGCAAAGTCGGTTTATATCGAAATCTAACATTTGCCTTTTGCTTCGGCTGTAGGCGTTCCAGCTCGTAATGAGAGATCACAAAGGCTTAGTTTTACGCAAATAAGCCAGATTCATGCGATTCTAGCTGCCAGACAATCCCCCGTCGGATGCAAAGTCGCTTTATATCGAAATCGAACATTAGCGTTTTGCTATAGCTGTAGGCGCTCCAGGCCGTATTTTGTGATCACAAACCATTAGTTTTACGTAAATACGCAATATTCATGCATTTAGAACCTCCAAACCAACCCCCATCGAATGCAAAGTCGGTTTATATCGAAATCGAACATTTGCGCTTTGCTTCGGCTGTAGGCGTTCCAGCTCCTAATGCGAGATCACAAAGCCTTAGCTTTACGTAAATAAGCAAGATTCATGCGTTTCCAACCGCCAAACAAGCCTCCATCGAATGCAAAGTCGGTTTATATCGAAATCGAACATTTGCGTTTTGCTTCGGCTGTAGGCGTTCCAGCTCGTACTGCTAGATCAAAAAGGCTTAGTTTCACGTAAATAAGCAAGATTCATGCGTTTCGAACCGCCAAACACTCCCCCATCGAATGCAAAGTCACTTTGTTTTGAAATCGAACATTTGCGTTTTGCTTCGGCTGTAGGCTTTCCAGCTCGTAATGCGAGATCAAAAAGCCTTATTTTTACGTAAATTCGCGAGATTCATGCGATTCTAGCTGCCAGACAATCCCCCGTCGAATGCAAAGTTGCTTTATATCGGGATCGAACATTTGCGTTTTTTTATAGCTGTAGGCGCTCCAGGGCGTATTTTGAAAAAAAAACCATTAGTTTTACGTAAATACGCAATATTCATGCATTTCGAACCTCCAAACCAGCCCCCATCGAATGCAAAGTCGGTTTATATCGAAATCGAACATTTGCGTTCTGCTTTGGCTGTACGCGTTCCAGCTCGTAACGCGAGATCAAAAAGGCTGTTTCACGTAAATAAGCAAGATTCATGCGTTTCCAACCGCCAAACAAGCCCCCATCGAATGCAAAGTCGGTTTATATCGAAATCGAACATTTGCGCTTTGCTCCGGCTGTAGGTGTTCCAGCTCGTAATGCGAGATCAAAAAGCCTTTTTTTACGTAAATTAGCAAGATTCATGCGATTCGAACCGCCAAACTAGCCGCCATCGAATGCAAAGTCGGTTTATATCGAAATCTAACATTTGCGTTTTGCTTCGGCTGTAGGCGTTCCAGCTCGTAATGAGAGATCACAAAGGCTTAGTTTTACGCAAATAAGCCAGATTCATGCGTTTCTAACAGCCAAACAAGCCCCCATCGAATGCCAAGTCGGTTTATATCGAAATCGAACATTTGCGCTTTGCTTCGGCTGTAGGCGTTCCAGCTCGTACTGCTAGATCAAAAAGGATTAGTTTCACGTAAATAAGCAAGATTCATGCGTTTCGAACCGCCAAACACTCCCCCATCGAATGCAAAGTCACTTTATTTTGAAATCGAACATTTGCGTTTTGCTTCGGCTGTAGGCGTTCCAGCTCGTAACGCGAGATCAAAAAGGCTCATTTTCACCTAAATTCGCAAGATTCATGCGATTCTAGCTGCCAGACAATCCCCCGTCGGATGCAAAGTCGCTTTATATCGAAATTGAACATTAGCGTTTTGCTATAGCGTAGGCGCTCCAGGCCGTATTTTGGGATCACAAACCATTAGTTTTACGTAAATACGCAATATTCATGCATTTCGAACCTCCAAACCAACCCCCATCGAATGCAAAGTCGGTTTATATCGAAATCGAACATTTGCGTTTTTCTTCGGCTGTAGGCGTTCCAGCTCGTAACGCGAGATCAAAAAGGCTTAGTTTTACGTGAATAAGCAAGATGCATGCGTTTCGAACCGCCAAACACGCCCCCATCGAATGCAAAGTCACTTTGTTTTGAAATCGAACATTTGCGTTTTGCTACGGCTGTAGGCGTTCCAGCTCGTAATGCGAGATCAAAAAGCCTTATTTTTACGTAAATTCGCGAGATTCATGCGATTCTAGCTGCCAGACAATCCCCCGTCGAATGCAAAGTTGCTTTATATCGGGATCGAACATTTGCGTTTTTTTATAGCTGTAGGCGCTCCAGGGCGTATTTTGAAAAAAAAAACTATTAGTTTTACGTAAATACGCAATATTCATGCATTTCGAACCTCCGAACCAGCCCCCATCGAATGCAAAGTCGGTTTATATCGAAATCGATTATTTGCGTTTTGCTTCGGCTGCAGGCGTTCCAGATCGTAACGCGAGATCAAAAAGGCTTAGTTTTACGTGAATAAGCAAGATGCATGCGTTTCGAACCGCCAAACACGCCCCCATCGAATGCAAAGTCGCTTTATATTGAAATCGAACATTTGCGTTTTGCTTTGGCTGTAGGCGTTCCAGCTCGTAATGCGAGATCAAAAAGGCTTAGTTTTACGTAAATAAGCAAGATCATGCGTTTCGAACCGCCAAACACTCCCCCATCGAATGCAAAGTCACTTTGTTTTGAAATCGAACATTTGCGCTTTGCTCCGGCTGTAGGCGTTCCAGCTCGTAAAGCGAGATCAAAAAGCCTGTTTCACGTAAATAAGCAAGATTCATGCGTTTCCAACCGCCAAAAAAGCCCCCATCGAATGCAAAGTCGGTTTATATCGAAATCGAACATTTGCGCTTTGCTCCGGCTGTAGGTGTTCCAGCTCGTAATGCGAGATCAAAAAGCCTTTTTTTACGTAAATTAGCAAGATTCATGCGATTCGAACCGCCAAACTAGCCCCCATCGAATGCAAAGTCGGTTTATATCGAAATCGAACATTTGCGTTTTGCTTCGGCTGTAGGCGTTCCAGCTCGTCATGCGAGATAAAAAAGCCTTAGATTTACGTAAATAAGCAAGATTCATGCGTTTCCAACCGCCAAACAAGCCCCCATCGAATGCAAAGTCGGTTTATATCGAAATCGAACATTTGCGCTTTGCTCCGGCTGTAGGTGTTCCAGCTCGTAATGCGAGATCAAAAAGCCTTTTTTTACGTAAATTAGCAAGATTCATGCGATTCGAACCGCCAAACTAGCCGCCATCGAATGCAAAGTCGGTTTATATCGAAATCTAACATTTGCGTTTTGCTTCGGCTGTAGGCGTTCCAGCTCGTAATGAGAGATCACAAAGGCTTAGTTTTACGCAAATACGCCAGATTCATGCGTTTCTAACCGCCAAACAAGCCCCCATCGAATGCCAAGTCGGTTTATATCGAAATCGAACATTTGCTTTTTGCTTCGGCTGTAGGCGTTCCAGCTCGTACTGCTAGATCAAAAAGGCTTAGTTTCACGTAAATAAGCAAGATTCATGCGTTTCGAACCGCCAAACAAGCCCCCATCGAATGCAAAGTCACTTTGTTTTGAAATCGAACATTTGCGCTTTGCTCCGGCTGTAGGCGTTCCAGCTCGTAAAGCGAGATCAAAAAGCCTTTTTTTACGTAAATTAGCAAGATTCATGCGATTCGAACCGCCAAACTAGCCGCCATCGAATGCAAAGTCGGTTTATATCGAAATCGAACATTTGCGTTTTGCTTCGGCTGTAGGCGTTCCAGCTCGTCATGCGAGATAAAAAAGCCTTAGATTTACGTAAATAAGCAAGATTCATGCGTTTCCAACCGCCAAACAAGCCCCCATCGAATGCAAAGTCGGTTTATATCGAAATCGAACATTTGCGCTTTGCTCCGGCTGTAGGTGTTCCAGCTCGTAATGCGAGATCAAAAAGCCTTTTTTTACGTAAATTAGCAAGATTCATGCGATTCGAACCGCCAAACTAGCCGCCATCGAATGCAAAGTCGGTTTATATCGAAATCTAACATTTGCGTTTTGCTTCGGCTGTAGGCGTTCCAGCTCGTAATGAGAGATCACAAAGGCTTAGTTTTACGCAAATACGCCAGATTCATGCGTTTCTAACCGCCAAACAAGCCCCCATCGAATGCCAAGTCGGTTTATATCGAAATCGAACATTTGCTTTTTGCTTCGGCTGTAGGCGTTCCAGCTCGTACTGCTAGATCAAAAAGGCTTAGTTTCACGTAAATAAGCAAGATTCATGCGTTTCGAACCGCCAAACAAGCCCCCATCGAATGCAAAGTCACTTTGTTTTGAAATCGAACATTTGCGCTTTGCTCCGGCTGTAGGCGTTCCAGCTCGTAAAGCGAGATCAAAAAGCCTTTTTTTACGTAAATTAGCAAGATTCATGCGATTCGAACCGCCAAACTAGCCGCCATCGAATGCAAAGTCGGTTTATATCGAAATCTAACATTTGCCTTTTGCTTCGGCTGTAGGCGTTCCAGCTCGTAATGAGAGATCACAAAGGCTTAGTTTTACGCAAATAAGCCAGATTCATGCGATTCTAGCTGCCAGACAATCCCCCGTCGGATGCAAAGTCGCTTTATATCGAAATCGAACATTAGCGTTTTGCTATAGCTGTAGGCGCTCCAGGCCGTATTTTGTGATCACAAACCATTAGTTTTACGTAAATACGCAATATTCATGCATTTAGAACCTCCAAACCAATCCCCATCGAATGCAAAGTCGGTTTATATCGAAAACGAACATTTGCGTTTTGCTTTGGCTGTACGCGTTCCAGCTCGTAACGCGAGATCAAAAAGGTTAATTTTCACGTAAATAAGCAAGATTCATGGGTTTCGAACCGCCAAACAAGCCCCCATCGAATGCAAAGTCTCTTTATATTGAAATCGAACATTTGCATTTTGCTTTGGCTGTAGGCGTTCCAGCTCGTAATGCGAAATCAAAAAGGCTTAGTTTTACCTAAATAAGCAAGATTCATGCGTTTCGAACCGCCAAACAAGTCCTCATCGACTGCAAAGTCGGTTTATATCGAAATCGAACATTTGCGCTTTGCTTCGGCTGTAGGCGTTCCAGCTCCTAATGCGAGATCACAAAGCCTTAGCTTTACGTAAATAAGCAAGATTCATGCGTTTCCAACCGCCAAACAAGCCTCCATCGAATGCAAAGTCGGTTTATATCGAAATCGAACATTTGCGTTTTGCTTCGGCTGTAGGCGTTCCAGCTCGTACTGCTAGATCAAAAAGGCTTAGTTTCACGTAAATAAGCAAGATTCATGCGTTTCGAACCGCCAAACACTCCCCCATCGAATGCAAAGTCACTTTGTTTTGAAATCGAACATTTGCGTTTTGCTTCGGCTGTAGGCTTTCCAGCTCGTAATGCGAGATCAAAAAGCCTTATTTTTACGTAAATTCGCAAGATTAATGCGATTCTAGCTGCCAGACAATCCCCCGTCGAATGCAAAGTTGCTTTATATCAGGATCGAACATTTGCGTTTTGTTATAGTTGTAGGCGCTCCAGGGCGTATTTTGAAATAAAAAACCATAAGTTTTACGTAAATACGCAATATTCATGCATTTCGAACCTCCAAACCAGCCCCCATCGAATGCAAAGTCGGTTCATATCGAAATAGAACATTTGCGTTTTGCTTTGGCTGTAGGCGTTCCGGCTCGTACTGCTAGATCAAAAAGGCTTAGTTTCACGTAAATAAGCAAGATTCATGCGTTTCGAACCGCCAAACAAGCCCCCATCGAATGCAAAGTCACTTTGTTTTGAAATCGAACATTTGCGCTTTGCTCCGGCTGTAGGCGTTCCAGCTCGTAAAGCGAGATCAAAAAGCCTTTTTTTACGTAAATTAGCAAGATTCATGCGATTCGAACCGCCAAACTAGCCGCCATCGAATGCAAAGTCGGTTTATATCGAAATCTAACATTTGCCTTTTGCTTCGGCTGTAGGCGTTCCAGCTCGTAATGAGAGATCACAAAGGCTTAGTTTTACGCAAATAAGCCAGATTCATGCGATTCTAGCTGCCAGACAATCCCCCATCGAATGCAAAGTTGCTTTATATCAGGATCGAACATTTGCGTTTTGCTATAGCTGTAGGCGCTCCAGGCCGTATTTTGAAATAAAAAACCATTAGTTTTACGTAAATACGCAATATTCATGCATTTCGAACCTCCAAACCAGCCCCCATCGAATGCAAACTCGGTTCATATCGAAATCGAACATTTGCGTTTTGCTTTGGCTGTACGCGTTCCAGCTCGTAACGCGAGATCAAAAAGGTTAATTTTCACGTAAATAAGCAAGATTCATGGGTTTCGAACCGCCAAACAAGCCCCCATCGAATGCAAAGTCTCTTTATATTGAAATCGAACATTTGCATTTTGCTTTGGCTGTAGGCGTTCCAGCTCGTAATGCGAAATCAAAAAGGCTTAGTTTTACCTAAATAAGCAAGATTCATGCGTTTCGAACCGCCAAACAAGTCCTCATCGACTGCAAAGTCGGTTTATATCGAAATCGAACATTTGCGCTTTGCTTCGGCTGTAGGCGTTCCAGCTCCTAATGCGAGATCACAAAGCCTTAGCTTTACGTAAATAAGCAAGATTCATGCGTTTCCAACCGCCAAACAAGCCTCCATCGAATGCAAAGTCGGTTTATATCGAAATCGAACATTTGCGTTTTGCTTCGGCTGTAGGCGTTCCAGCTCGTACTGCTAGATCAAAAAGGCTTAGTTTCACGTAAATAAGCAAGATTCATGCGTTTCGAACCGCCAAACACTCCCCCATCGAATGCAAAGTCACTTTGTTTTGAAATCGAACATTTGCGTTTTGCTTCGGCTGTAGGCTTTCCAGCTCGTAATGCGAGATCAAAAAGCCTTATTTTTACGTAAATTCGCAAGATTAATGCGATTCTAGCTGCCAGACAATCCCCCGTCGAATGCAAAGTTGCTTTATATCAGGATCGAACATTTGCGTTTTGTTATAGTTGTAGGCGCTCCAGGGCGTATTTTGAAATAAAAAACCATAAGTTTTACGTAAATACGCAATATTCATGCATTTCGAACCTCCAAACCAGCCCCCATCGAATGCAAAGTCGGTTCATATCGAAATAGAACATTTGCGTTTTGCTTTGGCTGTACGCGTTCCAGCTCGTAACGCGAGAACAAAAAGCCTTATTTTCACGTAAATTCGCAAGATTCATGCGATTCTAGCTGCCAGACAATCACCCGTCGGATGCAAAGTCGCTTTATATCGAAATCGAACATTAGCGTTTTGCTATAGCTGTAGGCGATCCAGGCCGTATTTTGAGATCACAAACCATTAGTTTTACGTTAATACGCAATATTCATGCATTTCGAACCTCCAAACCAATCCCCATCGAATGCAAAGTCGGTTTATATCGAAAACGAACATTTGCGTTTTGCTTCGGCTGTAGGCGTTCCAGCTCGTAATGCGAGATCAAAAAGCCTTATTTTTACGTAAATTCGCGAGATTCATGCGATTCTAGCTGCCAGACAATCCCCCGTCGAATGCAAAGTTGCTTTATATCGGGATCGAACATTTGCGTTTTTTTATAGCTGTAGGCGCTCCAGGGCGTATTTTGAAAAAAAAACCATTAGTTTTACGTAAATACGCAATATTCATGCATTTCGAACCTCCAAACCAGCCCCCATCGAATGCAAAGTCGGTTTATATCGAAATCGAACATTTGCGTTTTGCTTTGGCTGTACGCGTTCCAGCTCGTAACGCGAGATCAAAAAGGCTGTTTCACGTAAATAAGCAAGATTCATGCGTTTCCAACCGCCAAACAAGCCCCCATCGAATGCAAAGTCGGTTTATATCGAAATCGAACATTTGCGCTTTGCTCCGGCTGTAGGTGTTCCAGCTCGTAATGCGAGATCAAAAAGCCTTTTTTTACGTAAATTAGCAAGATTCATGCGATTCGAACCGCCAAACTAGCCGCCATCGAATGCAAAGTCGGTTTATATCGAAATCTAACATTTGCGTTTTGCTTCGGCTGTAGGCGTTCCAGCTCGTAATGAGAGATCACAAAGGCTTAGTTTTACGCAAATAAGCCAGATTCATGCGTTTCTAACAGCCAAACAAGCCCCCATCGAATGCCAAGTCGGTTTATATCGAAATCGAACATTTGCGCTTTGCTTCGGCTGTAGGCGTTCCAGCTCGTACTGCTAGATCAAAAAGGATTAGTTTCACGTAAATAAGCAAGATTCATGCGTTTCGAACCGCCAAACACTCCCCCATCGAATGCAAAGTCACTTTATTTTGAAATCGAACATTTGCGTTTTGCTTCGGCTGTAGGCGTTCCAGCTCGTAACGCGAGATCAAAAAGGCTCATTTTCACCTAAATTCGCAAGATTCATGCGATTCTAGCTGCCAGACAATCCCCCGTCGGATGCAAAGTCGCTTTATATCGAAATTGAACATTAGCGTTTTGCTATAGCGTAGGCGCTCCAGGCCGTATTTTGGGATCACAAACCATTAGTTTTACGTAAATACGCAATATTCATGCATTTCGAACCTCCAAACCAACCCCCATCGAATGCAAAGTCGGTTTATATCGAAATCGAACATTTGCGTTTTTCTTCGGCTGTAGGCGTTCCAGCTCGTAACGCGAGATCAAAAAGGCTTAGTTTTACGTGAATAAGCAAGATGCATGCGTTTCGAACCGCCAAACACGCCCCCATCGAATGCAAAGTCACTTTGTTTTGAAATCGAACATTTGCGTTTTGCTACGGCTGTAGGCGTTCCAGCTCGTAATGCGAGATCAAAAAGCCTTATTTTTACGTAAATTCGCGAGATTCATGCGATTCTAGCTGCCAGACAATCCCCCGTCGAATGCAAAGTTGCTTTATATCGGGATCGAACATTTGCGTTTTTTTATAGCTGTAGGCGCTCCAGGGCGTATTTTGAAAAAAAAAACGATTAGTTTTACGTAAATACGCAATATTCATGCATTTCGAACCTCCGAACCAGCCCCCATCGAATGCAAAGTCGGTTTATATCGAAATCGATTATTTGCGTTTTGCTTCGGCTGCAGGCGTTCCAGATCATAACGCGAGATCAAAAAGGCTTAGTTTTACGTGAATAAGCAAGATGCATGCGTTTCGAACCGCCAAACACGCCCCCATCGAATGCAAAGTCGCTTTATATTGAAATCGAACATTTGCGTTTTGCTTTGGCTGTAGGCGTTCCAGCTCGTAATGCGAGATCAAAAAGGCTTAGTTTTACGTAAATAAGCAAGATCATGCGTTTCGAACCGCCAAACACTCCCCCATCGAATGCAAAGTCACTTTGTTTTGAAATCGAACATTTGCGTTTTGCTTCGGCTGTAGGCGTTCCAGCTCGTAATGCGAGATCAAAAAGCCTTATTTTTACGTAAATTCGCAAGATTCATGCGATTCTAGCTGCCAGACAATCCCCCGTCGAATGCAAAGTTGCTTTATATCGGGATCGAACATTTGCGTTTTGTTATAGCTGTAGGCGCTACAGGGCGTATTTTGAAATAAAAAACCATTAGTTTTACGTAAATACGCAATATTCATGCATTTCGAACCTCCAAACCAGCCGCCATCGAATGCAAAGTCGCTTTATATCGAAATCGAACATTTGCGTTCTGCTTCGGCTGTAGGCGTTCCAGCTCGTAACGCGAGATCGAAAAGGCTGTTTCACGTAAATAAGCAAGATTCATACGTTTCCAACCGCCAAACAAGTCCTCATCGACTGCAAAGTCGGTTTATATCGAAATCGAACATTTGCGCTTTGCTCCGGCTGTAGGCGTTCCAGCTCGTAAAGCGAGATCAAAAAGCCTTTTTTTACGTAAATTAGCAAGATTCATGCGATTCGAACCGCCAAACTAGCCGCCATCGAATGCAAAGTCGGTTTATATCGAAATCTAACATTTGCCTTTTGCTTCGGCTGTAGGCGTTCCAGCTCGTAATGAGAGATCACAAAGGCTTAGTTTTACGCAAATAAGCCAGATTCATGCGATTCTAGCTGCCAGACAATCCCCCGTCGGATGCAAAGTCGCTTTATATCGAAATCGAACATTAGCGTTTTGCTATAGCTGTAGGCGCTCCAGGCCGTATTTTGTGATCACAAACCATTAGTTTTACGTAAATACGCAATATTCATGCATTTAGAACCTCCAAACCAACCCCCATCGAATGCAAAGTCGGTTTATATCGAAATCGAACATTTGCGTTTTGCTTTGGCTGTACGCGTTCCAGCTCGTAACGCGAGATCAAAAAGGTTAATTTTCACGTAAATAAGCAAGATTCATGGGTTTCGAACCGCCAAACAAGCCCCCATCGAATGCAAAGTCTCTTTATATTGAAATCGAACATTTGCATTTTGCTTTGGCTGTAGGCGTTCCAGCTCGTAATGCGAAATCAAAAAGGCTTAGTTTTACCTAAATAAGCAAGATTCATGCGTTTCGAACCGCCAAACAAGTCCTCATCGACTGCAAAGTCGGTTTATATCGAAATCGAACATTTGCGCTTTGCTTCGGCTGTAGGCGTTCCAGCTCCTAATGCGAGATCACAAAGCCTTAGCTTTACGTAAATAAGCAAGATTCATGCGTTTCCAACCGCCAAACAAGCCTCCATCGAATGCAAAGTCGGTTTATATCGAAATCGAACATTTGCGTTTTGCTTCGGCTGTAGGCGTTCCAGCTCGTACTGCTAGATCAAAAAGGCTTAGTTTCACGTAAATAAGCAAGATTCATGCGTTTCGAACCGCCAAACACTCCCCCATCGAATGCAAAGTCACTTTGTTTTGAAATCGAACATTTGCGTTTTGCTTCGGCTGTAGGCTTTCCAGCTCGTAATGCGAGATCAAAAAGCCTTATTTTTACGTAAATTCGCAAGATTAATGCGGTTCTAGCTGCCAGACAATCCCCCGTCGAATGCAAAGTTGCTTTATATCAGGATCGAACATTTGCGTTTTGTTATAGTTGTAGGCGCTCCAGGGCGTATTTTGAAATAAAAAACCATTAGTTTTACGTAAATACGCAATATTCATGCATTTCGAACCTCCAAACCAGCCCCCATCGAATGCAAACTCGGTTCATATCGAAATCGAACATTTGCGTTTTGCTTTGGCTGTACGCGTTCCAGCTCGTAACGCGAGATCAAAAAGCCTTATTTTCACGTAAATTCGCAAGATTCATGCGATTCTAGCTGCCAGACAATCACCCGTCGGATGCAAAGTCGCTTTATATCGAAATCGAACATTAGCGTTTTGCTATAGCTGTAGGCGCTCCAGGTCGTATTTTGAGATCACAAACCATTAGTTTTACGTAAATACGCAAAATTCATGCATTTCGAACCTCCAAACCAACCCCCATCGAATGCAAAGTCGGTTTATATTGAAATCGAACATTTGCGTTTTGCTTTGGCTGTAGGCGTTCCAGCTCGTACTGCTAGACCAATAAGGCTTACTTTTACGTAAATAAGCCAGATTCATGCGTTTCTAACCGCCAAACAAGCCCCGATCGAATGCAACGTCACTTTGTATTTAAATCGAACATTTGCGCTTTGCTTCGGCTGTAGGCGTTCCAGCTCGTAATGCGAGATCAAAAAGGCTTAGGTTTACGTAGATAGGCCAGATTCATGCATTTCGAACCTCCAAACCAGCCCCCATCGAATGCAAAGTCGGTTTATATCGAAATCGAACGTTTGCGTTTTGCTATAGCTGTAGGCGCTCCAGGCCGTATTTTGTGATCACAAACCATTAGTTTTACGTAAATACGCAATATTCATGCATTTCGAACCTCCAAACCAACCCCCATCGAATGCAAAGTCGGTTTATATCGAAATCGAACATTTGCGTTTTGCTTTGGCTGTACGCGTTCCAGCTCGTAACGCGAGATCAAAAAGGTTTATTTCCACGTAAATAAGCAAGATTCATGGGTTTCGAACCGCCAAACAAGCCCCCATCGAATGCTAAGTCGGTTTATATCGAAATCGAACATTTGCGCTTTGCTTCGGCTGTAGGCGTTCCAGCTCCTGATGCGAGATCACAAAGCCTTAGCTTTACGTAAATAAGCAAGATTCATGCGTTTCGAACCGCCAAACACTCCTCCATCGAATGCAAAGTCACTTTGTTTTGAAATCGAACATTTGCGTTTTGCTTCGGCTGTAGGCTTTCCAGCTCGTAATGCGAGATCAAAAAGCCTCATTTTTACGTAAATTCGCAAGATTAATGCGATTCTAGCTGCCAGACAATCCCCCGTCGAATGCAAAGTTGCTTTATATCAGGATCGAACATTTGCGTTTTGTTATAGTTGTAGGCGCTCCAGGGCGTATTTTGAAATAAAAAACCATTAGTTTTACGTAAATACGCAATATTCATGCATTTCGAACCTCCAAACCAGCCCCCATCGAATGCAAACTCGGTTCATATCGAAATCGAACATTTGCGTTTTGCTTTGGCTGTACGCGTTCCAGCTCGTAACGCGAGATCAAAAAGGTTAATTTTCACGTAAATAAGCAAGATTCATGGGTTTCGAACCGCCAAACAAGCCCCCATCGAATGCAAAGTCTCTTTATATTGAAATCGAACATTTGCATTTTGCTTTGGCTGTAGGCGTTCCAGCTCGTAATGCGAAATCAAAAAGGCTTAGTTTTACCTAAATAAGCAAGATTCATGCGTTTCGAACCGCCAAACAAGTCCTCATCGACTGCAAAGTCGGTTTATATCGAAATCGAACATTTGCGCTTTGCTTCGGCTGTAGGCGTTCAAGCTCCTAATGCGAGATCACAAAGCCTTAGCTTTACGTAAATAAGCAAGATTCATGCGTTTCCAACCGCCAAACAAGCCTCCATCGAATGCAAAGTCGGTTTATATCGAAATCGAACATTTGCGTTTTGCTTCGGCTGTAGGCGTTCCAGCTCGTACTGATAGATCAAAAAGGCTTAGTTTCACGTAAATAAGCAAGATTCATGCGTTTCGAACCGCCAAACACTCCCCCATCGAATGCAAAGTCACTTTGTTTTGAAATCGAACATTTGCGTTTTGCTTCGGCTGTAGGCTTTCCAGCTCGTAATGCGAGATCAAAAAGCCTTATTTTTACGTAAATTCGCAAGATTAATGCGATTCTAGCTGCCAGACAATCCCCCGTCGAATGCAAAGTTGCTTTATATCAGGATCGAACATTTGCGTTTTGTTATAGTTGTAGGCGCTCCAGGGCGTATTTTGAAATAAAAAACCATTAGTTTTACGTAAATACGCAATATTCATGCATTTCGAACCTCCAAACCAGCCCCCATCGAATGCAAACTCGGTTCATATCGAAATCGAACATTTGCGTTTTGCTTTGGCTGTACGCGTTCCAGCTCGTAACGCGAGATCAAAAAGCCTTATTTTCACGTAAATTCGCAAGATTCATGCGATTCTAGCTGCCAGACAATCACCCGTCGGATGCAAAGTCGCTTTATATCGAAATCGAACATTAGCGTTTTGCTATAGCTGTAGGCGATCCAGGCCGTATTTTGAGATCACAAACCATTAGTTTTACGTTAATACGCAATATTCATGCTTTTCGAACCTCCAAACCAATCCCCATCGAATGCAAAGTCGGTTTATATCGAAAACGAACATTTGCGTTTTGCTTCGGCTGTAGGCGTTCCAGCTCGTAATGCGAGATCAAAAAGCCTTATTTTTACGTAAATTCGCGAGATTCATGCGATTCTAGCTGCCAGACAATCCCCCGTCGAATGCAAAGTTGCTTTATATCGGGATCGAACATTTGCGTTTTTTTATAGCTGTAGGCGCTCCAGGGCGTATTTTGAAAAAAAAACCATTAGTTTTACGTAAATACGCAATATTCATGCATTTCGAACCTCCAAACCAGCCCCCATCGAATGCAAAGTCGGTTTATATCGAAATCGAACATTTGCGTTTTGCTTTGGCTGTACGCGTTCCAGCTCGTAACGCGAGATCAAAAAGGCAGTTTCACGTAAATAAGCAAGATTCATGCGTTTCCAACCGCCAAACAAGCCCCCATCGAATGCAAAGTCGGTTTATATCGAAATCGAACATTTGCGCTTTGCTCCGGCTGTAGGTGTTCCAGCTCGTAATGCGAGATCAAAAAGCCTTTTTTTACGTAAATTAGCAAGATTCATGCGATTCGAACCGCCAAACTAGCCGCCATCGAATGCAAAGTCGGTTTATATCGAAATCTAACATTTGCGTTTTGCTTCGGCTGTAGGCGTTCCAGCTCGTAATGAGAGATCACAAAGGCTTAGTTTTACGCAAATAAGCCAGATTCATGCGTTTCTAACAGCCAAACAAGCCCCCATCGAATGCCAAGTCGGTTTATATCGAAATCGAACATTTGCGCTTTGCTTCGGCTGTAGGCGTTCCAGCTCGTACTGCTAGATCAAAAAGGCTTAGTTTCACGTAAATAAGCAAGATTCATGCGTTTCGAACCGCCAAACACTCCCCCATCGAATGCAAAGTCACTTTATTTTGAAATCGAACATTTGCGTTTTGCTTCGGCTGTACGCGTTCCAGCTCGTAACGCGAGAACAAAAAGCCTTATTTTCACGTAAATTCGCAAGATTCATGCGATTCTAGCTGCCAGACAATCACCCGTCGGATGCAAAGTCGCTTTATATCGAAATCGAACATTAGCGTTTTGCTATAGCTGTAGGCGATCCAGGCCGTATTTTGAGATCACAAACCATTAGTTTTACGTTAATACGCAATATTCATGCATTTCGAACCTCCAAACCAATCCCCATCGAATGCAAAGTCGGTTTATATCGAAAACGAACATTTGCGTTTTGCTTCGGCTGTAGGCGTTCCAGCTCGTAATGCGAGATCAAAAAGCCTTATTTTTACGTAAATTCGCGAGATTCATGCGATTCTAGCTGCCAGACAATCCCCCGTCGAATGCAAAGTTGCTTTATATCGGGATCGAACATTTGCGTTTTTTTATAGCTGTAGGCGCTCCAGGGCGTATTTTGAAAAAAAAACCATTAGTTTTACGTAAATACGCAATATTCATGCATTTCGAACCTCCAAACCAGCCCCCATCGAATGCAAAGTCGGTTTATATCGAAATCGAACATTTGCGTTTTGCTTTGGCTGTACGCGTTCCAGCTCGTAACGCGAGATCAAAAAGGCAGTTTCACGTAAATAAGCAAGATTCATGCGTTTCCAACCGCCAAACAAGCCCCCATCGAATGCAAAGTCGGTTTATATCGAAATCGAACATTTGCGCTTTGCTCCGGCTGTAGGTGTTCCAGCTCGTAATGCGAGATCAAAAAGCCTTTTTTTACGTAAATTAGCAAGATTCATGCGATTCGAACCGCCAAACTAGCCGCCATCGAATGCAAAGTCGGTTTATATCGAAATCTAACATTTGCGTTTTGCTTCGGCTGTAGGCGTTCCAGCTCGTAATGAGAGATCACAAAGGCTTAGTTTTACGCAAATAAGCCAGATTCATGCGTTTCTAACAGCCAAACAAGCCCCCATCGAATGCCAAGTCGGTTTATATCGAAATCGAACATTTGCGCTTTGCTTCGGCTGTAGGCGTTCCAGCTCGTACTGCTAGATCAAAAAGGCTTAGTTTCACGTAAATAAGCAAGATTCATGCGTTTCGAACCGCCAAACACTCCCCCATCGAATGCAAAGTCACTTTATTTTGAAATCGAACATTTGCGTTTTGCTTCGGCTGTACGCGTTCCAGCTCGTAACGCGAGAACAAAAAGCCTTATTTTCACGTAAATTCGCAAGATTCATGCGATTCTAGCTGCCAGACAATCACCCGTCGGATGCAAAGTCGCTTTATATCGAAATCGAACATTAGCGTTTTGCTATAGCTGTAGGCGATCCAGGCCGTATTTTGAGATCACAAACCATTAGTTTTACGTTAATACGCAATATTCATGCATTTCGAACCTCCAAACCAATCCCCATCGAATGCAAAGTCGGTTTATATCGAAAACGAACATTTGCGTTTTGCTTCGGCTGTAGGCGTTCCAGCTCGTAATGCGAGATCAAAAAGCCTTATTTTTACGTAAATTCGCGAGATTCATGCGATTCTAGCTGCCAGACAATCCCCCGTCGAATGCAAAGTTGCTTTATATCGGGATCGAACATTTGCGTTTTTTTATAGCTGTAGGCGCTCCAGGGCGTATTTTGAAAAAAAAACCATTAGTTTTACGTAAATACGCAATATTCATGCATTTCGAACCTCCAAACCAGCCCCCATCGAATGCAAAGTCGGTTTATATCGAAATCGAACATTTGCGTTTTGCTTTGGCTGTACGCGTTCCAGCTCGTAACGCGAGATCAAAAAGGCAGTTTCACGTAAATAAGCAAGATTCATGCGTTTCCAACCGCCAAACAAGCCCCCATCGAATGCAAAGTCGGTTTATATCGAAATCGAACATTTGCGCTTTGCTCCGGCTGTAGGTGTTCCAGCTCGTAATGCGAGATCAAAAAGCCTTTTTTTACGTAAATTAGCAAGATTCATGCGATTCGAACCGCCAAACTAGCCGCCATCGAATGCAAAGTCGGTTTATATCGAAATCTAACATTTGCGTTTTGCTTCGGCTGTAGGCGTTCCAGCTCGTAATGAGAGATCACAAAGGCTTAGTTTTACGCAAATAAGCCAGATTCATGCGTTTCTAACAGCCAAACAAGCCCCCATCGAATGCCAAGTCGGTTTATATCGAAATCGAACATTTGCGCTTTGCTTCGGCTGTAGGCGTTCCAGCTCGTACTGCTAGATCAAAAAGGCTTAGTTTCACGTAAATAAGCAAGATTCATGCGTTTCGAACCGCCAAACACTCCCCCATCGAATGCAAAGTCACTTTATTTTGAAATCGAACATTTGCGTTTTGCTTCGGCTGTAGGCGTTCCAGCTCGTAACGCGAGATCAAAAAGGCTCATTTTCACCTAAATTCGCAAGATTCATGCGATTCTAGCTGCCAGACAATCCCCCGTCGGATGCAAAGTCGCTTTATATCGAAATTGAACATTAGCGTTTTGCTATAGCGTAGGCGCTCCAGGCCGTATTTTGGGATCACAAACCATTAGTTTTACGTAAATACGCAATATTCATGCATTTCGAACCTCCAAACCAACCCCCATCGAATGCAAAGTCGGTTTATATCGAAATCGAACATTTGCGTTTTGCTACGGCTGTAGGCGTTCCAGCTCGTAATGCGAGATCAAAAAGCCTTATTTTTACGTAAATTCGCGAGATTCATGCGATTCTAGCTGCCAGACAATCCCCCGTCGAATGCAAAGTTGCTTTATATCGGGATCGAACATTTGCGTTTTTTTATAGCTGTAGGCGCTCCAGGGCGTATTTTGAAAAAAAAACCATTAGTTTTACGTAAATACGCAATATTCATGCATTTCGAACCTCCGAACCAGCCCCCATCGAATGCAAAGTCGGTTTATATCGAAATCGATTATTTGCGTTTTGCTTCGGCTGCAGGCGTTCCAGATCGTAACGCGAGATCAAAAAGGCTTAGTTTTACGTGAATAAGCAAGATGCATGCGTTTCGAACCGCCAAACACGCCCCCATCGAATGCAAAGTCGCTTTATATTGAAATCGAACATTTGCGTTTTGCTTTGGCTGTAGGCGTTCCAGCTCGTAATGCGAGATCAAAAAGGCTTAGTTTTACGTAAATAAGCAAGATCATGCGTTTCGAACCGCCAAACACTCCCCCATCGAATGCAAAGTCACTTTGTTTTGAAATCGAACATTTGCGTTTTGCTTCGGCTGTAGGCGTTCCAGCTCGTAATGCGAGATCAAAAAGCCTTATTTTTACGTAAATTCGCAAGATTCATGCGATTCTAGCTGCCAGACAATCCCCCGTCGAATGCAAAGTTGCTTTATATCGGGATCGAACATTTGCGTTTTGTTATAGCTGTAGGCGCTACAGGGCGTATTTTGAAATAAAAAACCATTAGTTTTACGTAAATACGCAATATTCATGCATTTCGAACCTCCAAACCAGCCGCCATCGAATGCAAAGTCGCTTTATATCGAAATCGAACATTTGCGTTCTGCTTCGGCTGTAGGCGTTCCAGCTCGTAACGCGAGATCGAAAAGTCTGTTTCACGTAAATAAGCAAGATTCATACGTTTCCAACTGCCAAACAAGTCCTCATCGACTGCAAAGTCGGTTTATATCGAAATCGAACATTTGCGCTTTGCTCCGGCTGTAGGCGTTCCAGCTCGTAAAGCGAGATCAAAAAGCCTTTTTTTACGTAAATTAGCAAGATTCATGCGATTCGAACCGCCAAACTAGCCGCCATCGAATGCAAAGTCGGTTTATATCGAAATCTAACATTTGCCTTTTGCTTCGGCTGTAGGCGTTCCAGCTCGTAATGAGAGATCACAAAGGCTTAGTTTTACGCAAATAAGCCAGATTCATGCGATTCTAGCTGCCAGACAATCCCCCGTCGGATGCAAAGTCGCTTTATATCGAAATCGAACATTAGCGTTTTGCTATAGCTGTAGGCGCTCCAGGCCGTATTTTGTGATCACAAACCATTAGTTTTACGTAAATACGCAATATTCATGCATTTAGAACCTCCAAACCAACCCCCATCGAATGCAAAGTCGGTTTATATCGAAATCGAACATTTGCGTTTTGCTTTGGCTGTACGCGTTCCAGCTCGTAACGCGAGATCAAAAAGGTTAATTTTCACGTAAATAAGCAAGATTCATGGGTTTCGAACCGCCAAACAAGCCCCCATCGAATGCAAAGTCTCTTTATATTGAAATCGAACATTTGCATTTTGCTTTGGCTGTAGGCGTTCCAGCTCGTAATGCGAAATCAAAAAGGCTTCGTTTCACGTAAATAAGCAAGATTCATGCGTTTCGAACCGCCAAACACTCCCCCATCGAATGCAAAGTCACTTTGTTTTGAAATCGAACATTTGCGTTTTGCTTCGGCTGTAGGCTTTCCAGCTCGTAATGCGAGATCAAAAAGCCTTATTTTTACGTAAATTCGCAAGATTAATGCGATTCTAGCTGCCAGACAATCCCCCGTCGAATGCAAAGTTGCTTTATATCAGGATCGAACATTTGCGTTTTGTTATAGTTGTAGGCGCTCCAGGGCGTATTTTGAAATAAAAAACCATTAGTTTTACGTAAATACGCAATATTCATGCATTTAGAACCTCCAAACCAACCCCCATCGAATGCAAAGTCGGTTTATATCGAAATCGAACATTTGCGTTTTGCTTTGGCTGTACGCGTTCCAGCTCGTAACGCGAGATCAAAAAGGTTAATTTTCACGTAAATAAGCAAGATTCATGGGTTTCGAACCGCCAAACAAGCCCCCATCGAATGCAAAGTCTCTTTATATTGAAATCGAACATTTGCATTTTGCTTTGGCTGTAGGCGTTCCAGCTCGTAATGCGAAATCAAAAAGGCTTAGTTTTACCTAAATAAGCAAGATTCATGCGTTTCGAACCGCCAAACAAGTCCTCATCGACTGCAAAGTCGGTTTATATCGAAATCGAACATTTGCGCTTTGCTTCGGCTGTAGGCGTTCCAGCTCCTAATGCGAGATCACAAAGCCTTAGCTTTACGTAAATAAGCAAGATTCATGCGTTTCCAACCGCCAAACAAGCCTCCATCGAATGCAAAGTCGGTTTATATCGAAATCGAACATTTGCGTTTTGCTTCGGCTGTAGGCGTTCCAGCTCGTACTGCTAGATCAAAAAGGCTTAGTTTCACGTAAATAAGCAAGATTCATGCGTTTCGAACCGCCAAACACTCCCCCATCGAATGCAAAGTCACTTTGTTTTGAAATCGAACATTTGCGTTTTGCTTCGGCTGTAGGCTTTCCAGCTCGTAATGCGAGATCAAAAAGCCTTATTTTTACGTAAATTCGCAAGATTAATGCGGTTCTAGCTGCCAGACAATCCCCCGTCGAATGCAAAGTTGCTTTATATCAGGATCGAACATTTGCGTTTTGTTATAGTTGTAGGCGCTCCAGGGCGTATTTTGAAATAAAAAACCATTAGTTTTACGTAAATACGCAATATTCATGCATTTCGAACCTCCAAACCAGCCCCCATCGAATGCAAACTCGGTTCATATCGAAATCGAACATTTGCGTTTTGCTTTGGCTGTACGCGTTCCAGCTCGTAACGCGAGATCAAAAAGCCTTATTTTCACGTAAATTCGCAAGATTCATGCGATTCTAGCTGCCAGACAATCACCCGTCGGATGCAAAGTCGCTTTATATCGAAATCGAACATTAGCGTTTTGCTATAGCTGTAGGCGCTCCAGGTCGTATTTTGAGATCACAAACCATTAGTTTTACGTAAATACGCAAAATTCATGCATTTCGAACCTCCAAACCAACCCCCATCGAATGCAAAGTCGGTTTATATTGAAATCGAACATTTGCGTTTTGCTTTGGCTGTAGGCGTTCCAGCTCGTACTGCTAGACCAATAAGGCTTACTTTTACGTAAATAAGCCAGATTCATGCGTTTCTAACCGCCAAACAAGCCCCGATCGAATGCAACGTCACTTTGTATTTAAATCGAACATTTGCGCTTTGCTTCGGCTGTAGGCGTTCCAGCTCGTAATGCGAGATCAAAAAGGCTTAGGTTTACGTAGATAGGCCAGATTCATGCATTTCGAACCTCCAAACCAATCCCCATCGAATGCAAAGTCGGTTTATATCGAAAACGAACATTTGCGTTTTGCTTCGGCTGTAGGCGTTCCAGCTCGTAATGCGAGATCAAAAAGCCTTATTTTTACGTAAATTCGCGAGATTCATGCGATTCTAGCTGCCAGACAATCCCCCGTCGAATGCAAAGTTGCTTTATATCGGGATCGAACATTTGCGTTTTTTTATAGCTGTAGGCGCTCCAGGGCGTATTTTGAAAAAAAAACCATTAGTTTTACGTAAATACGCAATATTCATGCATTTCGAACCTCCAAACCAGCCCCCATCGAATGCAAAGTCGGTTTATATCGAAATCGAACATTTGCGTTTTGCTTTGGCTGTACGCGTTCCAGCTCGTAACGCGAGATCAAAAAGGCAGTTTCACGTAAATAAGCAAGATTCATGCGTTTCCAACCGCCAAACAAGCCCCCATCGAATGCAAAGTCGGTTTATATCGAAATCGAACATTTGCGCTTTGCTCCGGCTGTAGGTGTTCCAGCTCGTAATGCGAGATCAAAAAGCCTTTTTTTACGTAAATTAGCAAGATTCATGCGATTCGAACCGCCAAACTAGCCGCCATCGAATGCAAAGTCGGTTTATATCGAAATCTAACATTTGCGTTTTGCTTCGGCTGTAGGCGTTCCAGCTCGTAATGAGAGATCACAAAGGCTTAGTTTTACGCAAATAAGCCAGATTCATGCGTTTCTAACAGCCAAACAAGCCCCCATCGAATGCCAAGTCGGTTTATATCGAAATCGAACATTTGCGCTTTGCTTCGGCTGTAGGCGTTCCAGCTCGTACTGCTAGATCAAAAAGGCTTAGTTTCACGTAAATAAGCAAGATTCATGCGTTTCGAACCGCCAAACACTCCCCCATCGAATGCAAAGTCACTTTATTTTGAAATCGAACATTTGCGTTTTGCTTCGGCTGTACGCGTTCCAGCTCGTAACGCGAGAACAAAAAGCCTTATTTTCACGTAAATTCGCAAGATTCATGCGATTCTAGCTGCCAGACAATCACCCGTCGGATGCAAAGTCGCTTTATATCGAAATCGAACATTAGCGTTTTGCTATAGCTGTAGGCGATCCAGGCCGTATTTTGAGATCACAAACCATTAGTTTTACGTTAATACGCAATATTCATGCATTTCGAACCTCCAAACCAATCCCCATCGAATGCAAAGTCGGTTTATATCGAAAACGAACATTTGCGTTTTGCTTCGGCTGTAGGCGTTCCAGCTCGTAATGCGAGATCAAAAAGCCTTATTTTTACGTAAATTCGCGAGATTCATGCGATTCTAGCTGCCAGACAATCCCCCGTCGAATGCAAAGTTGCTTTATATCGGGATCGAACATTTGCGTTTTTTTATAGCTGTAGGCGCTCCAGGGCGTATTTTGAAAAAAAAACCATTAGTTTTACGTAAATACGCAATATTCATGCATTTCGAACCTCCAAACCAGCCCCCATCGAATGCAAAGTCGGTTTATATCGAAATCGAACATTTGCGTTTTGCTTTGGCTGTACGCGTTCCAGCTCGTAACGCGAGATCAAAAAGGCAGTTTCACGTAAATAAGCAAGATTCATGCGTTTCCAACCGCCAAACAAGCCCCCATCGAATGCAAAGTCGGTTTATATCGAAATCGAACATTTGCGCTTTGCTCCGGCTGTAGGTGTTCCAGCTCGTAATGCGAGATCAAAAAGCCTTTTTTTACGTAAATTAGCAAGATTCATGCGATTCGAACCGCCAAACTAGCCGCCATCGAATGCAAAGTCGGTTTATATCGAAATCTAACATTTGCGTTTTGCTTCGGCTGTAGGCGTTCCAGCTCGTAATGAGAGATCACAAAGGCTTAGTTTTACGCAAATAAGCCAGATTCATGCGTTTCTAACAGCCAAACAAGCCCCCATCGAATGCCAAGTCGGTTTATATCGAAATCGAACATTTGCGCTTTGCTTCGGCTGTAGGCGTTCCAGCTCGTACTGCTAGATCAAAAAGGCTTAGTTTCACGTAAATAAGCAAGATTCATGCGTTTCGAACCGCCAAACACTCCCCCATCGAATGCAAAGTCACTTTATTTTGAAATCGAACATTTGCGTTTTGCTTCGGCTGTAGGCGTTCCAGCTCGTAACGCGAGATCAAAAAGGCTCATTTTCACCTAAATTCGCAAGATTCATGCGATTCTAGCTGCCAGACAATCCCCCGTCGGATGCAAAGTCGCTTTATATCGAAATTGAACATTAGCGTTTTGCTATAGCGTAGGCGCTCCAGGCCGTATTTTGGGATCACAAACCATTAGTTTTACGTAAATACGCAATATTCATGCATTTCGAACCTCCAAACCAACCCCCATCGAATGCAAAGTCGGTTTATATCGAAATCGAACATTTGCGTTTTGCTACGGCTGTAGGCGTTCCAGCTCGTAATGCGAGATCAAAAAGCCTTATTTTTACGTAAATTCGCGAGATTCATGCGATTCTAGCTGCCAGACAATCCCCCGTCGAATGCAAAGTTGCTTTATATCGGGATCGAACATTTGCGTTTTTTTATAGCTGTAGGCGCTCCAGGGCGTATTTTGAAAAAAAAACCATTAGTTTTACGTAAATACGCAATATTCATGCATTTCGAACCTCCGAACCAGCCCCCATCGAATGCAAAGTCGGTTTATATCGAAATCGATTATTTGCGTTTTGCTTCGGCTGCAGGCGTTCCAGATCGTAACGCGAGATCAAAAAGGCTTAGTTTTACGTGAATAAGCAAGATGCATGCGTTTCGAACCGCCAAACACGCCCCCATCGAATGCAAAGTCGCTTTATATTGAAATCGAACATTTGCGTTTTGCTTTGGCTGTAGGCGTTCCAGCTCGTAATGCGAGATCAAAAAGGCTTAGTTTTACGTAAATAAGCAAGATCATGCGTTTCGAACCGCCAAACACTCCCCCATCGAATGCAAAGTCACTTTGTTTTGAAATCGAACATTTGCGTTTTGCTTCGGCTGTAGGCGTTCCAGCTCGTAATGCGAGATCAAAAAGCCTTATTTTTACGTAAATTCGCAAGATTCATGCGATTCTAGCTGCCAGACAATCCCCCGTCGAATGCAAAGTTGCTTTATATCGGGATCGAACATTTGCGTTTTGTTATAGCTGTAGGCGCTACAGGGCGTATTTTGAAATAAAAAACCATTAGTTTTACGTAAATACGCAATATTCATGCATTTCGAACCTCCAAACCAGCCGCCATCGAATGCAAAGTCGCTTTATATCGAAATCGAACATTTGCGTTCTGCTTCGGCTGTAGGCGTTCCAGCTCGTAACGCGAGATCGAAAAGTCTGTTTCACGTAAATAAGCAAGATTCATACGTTTCCAACTGCCAAACAAGTCCTCATCGACTGCAAAGTCGGTTTATATCGAAATCGAACATTTGCGCTTTGCTCCGGCTGTAGGCGTTCCAGCTCGTAAAGCGAGATCAAAAAGCCTTTTTTTACGTAAATTAGCAAGATTCATGCGATTCGAACCGCCAAACTAGCCGCCATCGAATGCAAAGTCGGTTTATATCGAAATCTAACATTTGCCTTTTGCTTCGGCTGTAGGCGTTCCAGCTCGTAATGAGAGATCACAAAGGCTTAGTTTTACGCAAATAAGCCAGATTCATGCGATTCTAGCTGCCAGACAATCCCCCGTCGGATGCAAAGTCGCTTTATATCGAAATCGAACATTAGCGTTTTGCTATAGCTGTAGGCGCTCCAGGCCGTATTTTGTGATCACAAACCATTAGTTTTACGTAAATACGCAATATTCATGCATTTAGAACCTCCAAACCAACCCCCATCGAATGCAAAGTCGGTTTATATCGAAATCGAACATTTGCGTTTTGCTTTGGCTGTACGCGTTCCAGCTCGTAACGCGAGATCAAAAAGGTTAATTTTCACGTAAATAAGCAAGATTCATGGGTTTCGAACCGCCAAACAAGCCCCCATCGAATGCAAAGTCTCTTTATATTGAAATCGAACATTTGCATTTTGCTTTGGCTGTAGGCGTTCCAGCTCGTAATGCGAAATCAAAAAGGCTTCGTTTCACGTAAATAAGCAAGATTCATGCGTTTCGAACCGCCAAACACTCCCCCATCGAATGCAAAGTCACTTTGTTTTGAAATCGAACATTTGCGTTTTGCTTCGGCTGTAGGCTTTCCAGCTCGTAATGCGAGATCAAAAAGCCTTATTTTTACGTAAATTCGCAAGATTAATGCGATTCTAGCTGCCAGACAATCCCCCGTCGAATGCAAAGTTGCTTTATATCAGGATCGAACATTTGCGTTTTGTTATAGTTGTAGGCGCTCCAGGGCGTATTTTGAAATAAAAAACCATTAGTTTTACGTAAATACGCAATATTCATGCATTTAGAACCTCCAAACCAACCCCCATCGAATGCAAAGTCGGTTTATATCGAAATCGAACATTTGCGTTTTGCTTTGGCTGTACGCGTTCCAGCTCGTAACGCGAGATCAAAAAGGTTAATTTTCACGTAAATAAGCAAGATTCATGGGTTTCGAACCGCCAAACAAGCCCCCATCGAATGCAAAGTCTCTTTATATTGAAATCGAACATTTGCATTTTGCTTTGGCTGTAGGCGTTCCAGCTCGTAATGCGAAATCAAAAAGGCTTAGTTTTACCTAAATAAGCAAGATTCATGCGTTTCGAACCGCCAAACAAGTCCTCATCGACTGCAAAGTCGGTTTATATCGAAATCGAACATTTGCGCTTTGCTTCGGCTGTAGGCGTTCCAGCTCCTAATGCGAGATCACAAAGCCTTAGCTTTACGTAAATAAGCAAGATTCATGCGTTTCCAACCGCCAAACAAGCCTCCATCGAATGCAAAGTCGGTTTATATCGAAATCGAACATTTGCGTTTTGCTTCGGCTGTAGGCGTTCCAGCTCGTACTGCTAGATCAAAAAGGCTTAGTTTCACGTAAATAAGCAAGATTCATGCGTTTCGAACCGCCAAACACTCCCCCATCGAATGCAAAGTCACTTTGTTTTGAAATCGAACATTTGCGTTTTGCTTCGGCTGTAGGCTTTCCAGCTCGTAATGCGAGATCAAAAAGCCTTATTTTTACGTAAATTCGCAAGATTAATGCGGTTCTAGCTGCCAGACAATCCCCCGTCGAATGCAAAGTTGCTTTATATCAGGATCGAACATTTGCGTTTTGTTATAGTTGTAGGCGCTCCAGGGCGTATTTTGAAATAAAAAACCATTAGTTTTACGTAAATACGCAATATTCATGCATTTCGAACCTCCAAACCAGCCCCCATCGAATGCAAACTCGGTTCATATCGAAATCGAACATTTGCGTTTTGCTTTGGCTGTACGCGTTCCAGCTCGTAACGCGAGATCAAAAAGCCTTATTTTCACGTAAATTCGCAAGATTCATGCGATTCTAGCTGCCAGACAATCACCCGTCGGATGCAAAGTCGCTTTATATCGAAATCGAACATTAGCGTTTTGCTATAGCTGTAGGCGCTCCAGGTCGTATTTTGAGATCACAAACCATTAGTTTTACGTAAATACGCAAAATTCATGCATTTCGAACCTCCAAACCAACCCCCATCGAATGCAAAGTCGGTTTATATTGAAATCGAACATTTGCGTTTTGCTTTGGCTGTAGGCGTTCCAGCTCGTACTGCTAGACCAATAAGGCTTACTTTTACGTAAATAAGCCAGATTCATGCGTTTCTAACCGCCAAACAAGCCCCGATCGAATGCAACGTCACTTTGTATTTAAATCGAACATTTGCGCTTTGCTTCGGCTGTAGGCGTTCCAGCTCGTAATGCGAGATCAAAAAGGCTTAGGTTTACGTAGATAGGCCAGATTCATGCATTTCGAACCTCCAAACCAGCCCCCATCGAATGCAAAGTCGGTTTATATCGAAATCGAACGTTTGCGTTTTGCTATAGCTGTAGGCGCTCCAGGCCGTATTTTGTGATCACAAACCATTAGTTTTACGTAAATACGCAATATTCATGCATTTCGAACCTCCAAACCAACCCCCATCGAATGCAAAGTCGGTTTATATCGAAATCGAACATTTGCGTTTTGCTTTGGCTGTACGCGTTCCAGCTCGTAACGCGAGATCAAAAAGGTTTATTTCCACGTAAATAAGCAAGATTCATGGGTTTCGAACCGCCAAACAAGCCCCCATCGAATGCTAAGTCGGTTTATATCGAAATCGAACATTTGCGCTTTGCTTCGGCTGTAGGCGTTCCAGCTCCTGATGCGAGATCACAAAGCCTTAGCTTTACGTAAATAAGCAAGATTCATGCGTTTCGAACCGCCAAACACTCCTCCATCGAATGCAAAGTCACTTTGTTTTGAAATCGAACATTTGCGTTTTGCTTCGGCTGTAGGCTTTCCAGCTCGTAATGCGAGATCAAAAAGCCTCATTTTTACGTAAATTCGCAAGATTAATGCGATTCTAGCTGCCAGACAATCCCCCGTCGAATGCAAAGTTGCTTTATATCAGGATCGAACATTTGCGTTTTGTTATAGTTGTAGGCGCTCCAGGGCGTATTTTGAAATAAAAAACCATTAGTTTTACGTAAATACGCAATATTCATGCATTTCGAACCTCCAAACCAGCCCCCATCGAATGCAAACTCGGTTCATATCGAAATCGAACATTTGCGTTTTGCTTTGGCTGTACGCGTTCCAGCTCGTAACGCGAGATCAAAAAGGTTAATTTTCACGTAAATAAGCAAGATTCATGGGTTTCGAACCGCCAAACAAGCCCCCATCGAATGCAAAGTCTCTTTATATTGAAATCGAACATTTGCATTTTGCTTTGGCTGTAGGCGTTCCAGCTCGTAATGCGAAATCAAAAAGGCTTAGTTTTACCTAAATAAGCAAGATTCATGCGTTTCGAACCGCCAAACAAGTCCTCATCGACTGCAAAGTCGGTTTATATCGAAATCGAACATTTGCGCTTTGCTTCGGCTGTAGGCGTTCAAGCTCCTAATGCGAGATCACAAAGCCTTAGCTTTACGTAAATAAGCAAGATTCATGCGTTTCCAACCGCCAAACAAGCCTCCATCGAATGCAAAGTCGGTTTATATCGAAATCGAACATTTGCGTTTTGCTTCGGCTGTAGGCGTTCCAGCTCGTACTGATAGATCAAAAAGGCTTAGTTTCACGTAAATAAGCAAGATTCATGCGTTTCGAACCGCCAAACACTCCCCCATCGAATGCAAAGTCACTTTGTTTTGAAATCGAACATTTGCGTTTTGCTTCGGCTGTAGGCTTTCCAGCTCGTAATGCGAGATCAAAAAGCCTTATTTTTACGTAAATTCGCAAGATTAATGCGATTCTAGCTGCCAGACAATCCCCCGTCGAATGCAAAGTTGCTTTATATCAGGATCGAACATTTGCGTTTTGTTATAGTTGTAGGCGCTCCAGGGCGTATTTTGAAATAAAAAACCATTAGTTTTACGTAAATACGCAATATTCATGCATTTCGAACCTCCAAACCAGCCCCCATCGAATGCAAACTCGGTTCATATCGAAATCGAACATTTGCGTTTTGCTTTGGCTGTACGCGTTCCAGCTCGTAACGCGAGATCAAAAAGCCTTATTTTCACGTAAATTCGCAAGATTCATGCGATTCTAGCTGCCAGACAATCACCCGTCGGATGCAAAGTCGCTTTATATCGCAATCGAACATTAGCGTTTTGCTATAGCTGTAGGCGCTCCAGGTCGTATTTTGAGATCACAAACCATTAGTTTTACGTAAATACGCAAAATTCATGCATTTCGAACCTCCAAACCAACCCCCATCGAATGCAAAGTCGGTTTATATTGAAATCGAACATTTGCGTTTTGCTTTGGCTGTAGGCGTTCCAGCTCGTAATGCGAGATCAAAAAGGCTTAGTTTTACGTAAATAAGCAAGATTCATGCGTTTCGAACCGCCAAACACTCCCCCATCGAATGCAAAGTCACTTTGTTTTGAAATCGAACATTTGCGTTTTGCTTCGGCTGTAGGCGTTCCAGCTAGTAATGCGAGATCAAAAAGCCTTATTTTTACTAAAATTCGCAAGATTCATGCGATTCTAGCTGCCAGACAATCCCCCGTCGATTGCAAAGTTGCTTTATATCGGGATCGAACATTTGCGTTTTGTTATAGTTGTAGGCGCTCCAGGGCGTATTTTGAAATAAAAAACCATAAGTTTTAC
Organism: Stenichneumon culpator; assembly: GCA_964017025.1. Taxonomy (NCBI): domain Eukaryota; kingdom Metazoa; phylum Arthropoda; class Insecta; order Hymenoptera; family Ichneumonidae; genus Stenichneumon; species Stenichneumon culpator. Next base: position 9,874,578 of record OZ024771.1, read on the forward strand.
GTAAATACGCAATATTCATGCATTTCGAACCTCCAAACCAGCCCCCATCGAATGCAAAGTCGGTTCATATCGAAATAGAACATTTGCGTTTTGCTTTGGCTGTACGCGTTCCAGCTCGTAACGCGAGAACAAAAAGCCTTATTTTCACGTAAATTCGCAAGATTCATGCGATTCTAGCTGCCAGACAATCACCCGTCGGATGCAAAGTCGCTTTATATCGAAATCGAACATTAGCGTTTTGCTATAGCTGTAGGCGATCCAGGCCGTATTTTGAGATCACAAACCATTAGTTTTACGTTAATACGCAATATTCATGCATTTCGAACCTCCAAACCAATCCCCATCGAATGCAAAGTCGGTTTATATCGAAAACGAACATTTGCGTTTTGCTTCGGCTGTAGGCGTTCCAGCTCGTAATGCGAGATCAAAAAGCCTTATTTTTACGTAAATTCGCGAGATTCATGCGATTCTAGCTGCCAGACAATCCCCCGTCGAATGCAAAGTTGCTTTATATCGGGATCGAACATTTGCGTTTTTTTATAGCTGTAGGCGCTCCAGGGCGTATTTTGAAAAAAAAACCATTAGTTTTACGTAAATACGCAATATTCATGCATTTCGAACCTCCAAACCAGCCCCCATCGAATGCAAAGTCGGTTTATATCGAAATCGAACATTTGCGTTTTGCTTTGGCTGTACGCGTTCCAGCTCGTAACGCGAGATCAAAAAGGCAGTTTCACGTAAATAAGCAAGATTCATGCGTTTCCAACCGCCAAACAAGCCCCCATCGAATGCAAAGTCGGTTTATATCGAAATCGAACATTTGCGCTTTGCTCCGGCTGTAGGTGTTCCAGCTCGTAATGCGAGATCAAAAAGCCTTTTTTTACGTAAATTAGCAAGATTCATGCGATTCGAACCGCCAAACTAGCCGCCATCGAATGCAAAGTCGGTTTATATCGAAATCTAACATTTGCGTTTTGCTTCGGCTGTAGGCGTTCCAGCTCGTAATGAGAGATCACAAAGGCTTAGTTTTACGCAAATAAGCCAGATTCATGCGTTTCTAACAGCCAAACAAGCCCCCATCGAATGCCAAGTCGGTTTATATCGAAATCGAACATTTGCGCTTTGCTTCGGCTGTAGGCGTTCCAGCTCGTACTGCTAGATCAAAAAGGCTTAGTTTCACGTAAATAAGCAAGATTCATGCGTTTCGAACCGCCAAACACTCCCCCATCGAATGCAAAGTCACTTTATTTTGAAATCGAACATTTGCGTTTTGCTTCGGCTGTACGCGTTCCAGCTCGTAACGCGAGAACAAAAAGCCTTATTTTCACGTAAATTCGCAAGATTCATGCGATTCTAGCTGCCAGACAATCACCCGTCGGATGCAAAGTCGCTTTATATCGAAATCGAACATTAGCGTTTTGCTATAGCTGTAGGCGATCCAGGCCGTATTTTGAGATCACAAACCATTAGTTTTACGTTAATACGCAATATTCATGCATTTCGAACCTCCAAACCAATCCCCATCGAATGCAAAGTCGGTTTATATCGAAAACGAACATTTGCGTTTTGCTTCGGCTGTAGGCGTTCCAGCTCGTAATGCGAGATCAAAAAGCCTTATTTTTACGTAAATTCGCGAGATTCATGCGATTCTAGCTGCCAGACAATCCCCCGTCGAATGCAAAGTTGCTTTATATCGGGATCGAACATTTGCGTTTTTTTATAGCTGTAGGCGCTCCAGGGCGTATTTTGAAAAAAAAACCATTAGTTTTACGTAAATACGCAATATTCATGCATTTCGAACCTCCAAACCAGCCCCCATCGAATGCAAAGTCGGTTTATATCGAAATCGAACATTTGCGTTTTGCTTTGGCTGTACGCGTTCCAGCTCGTAACGCGAGATCAAAAAGGCAGTTTCACGTAAATAAGCAAGATTCATGCGTTTCCAACCGCCAAACAAGCCCCCATCGAATGCAAAGTCGGTTTATATCGAAATCGAACATTTGCGCTTTGCTCCGGCTGTAGGTGTTCCAGCTCGTAATGCGAGATCAAAAAGCCTTTTTTTACGTAAATTAGCAAGATTCATGCGATTCGAACCGCCAAACTAGCCGCCATCGAATGCAAAGTCGGTTTATATCGAAATCTAACATTTGCGTTTTGCTTCGGCTGTAGGCGTTCCAGCTCGTAATGAGAGATCACAAAGGCTTAGTTTTACGCAAATAAGCCAGATTCATGCGTTTCTAACAGCCAAACAAGCCCCCATCGAATGCCAAGTCGGTTTATATCGAAATCGAACATTTGCGCTTTGCTTCGGCTGTAGGCGTTCCAGCTCGTACTGCTAGATCAAAAAGGCTTAGTTTCACGTAAATAAGCAAGATTCATGCGTTTCGAACCGCCAAACACTCCCCCATCGAATGCAAAGTCACTTTATTTTGAAATCGAACATTTGCGTTTTGCTTCGGCTGTACGCGTTCCAGCTCGTAACGCGAGAACAAAAAGCCTTATTTTCACGTAAATTCGCAATATTCATGCGATTCTAGCTGCCAGACAATCACCCGTCGGATGCAAAGTCGCTTTATATCGAAATCGAACATTAGCGTTTTGCTATAGCTGTAGGCGATCCAGGCCGTATTTTGAGATCACAAACCATTAGTTTTACGTTAATACGCAATATTCATGCATTTCGAACCTCCAAACCAATCCCCATCGAATGCAAAGTCGGTTTATATCGAAAACGAACATTTGCGTTTTGCTTCGGCTGTAGGCGTTCCAGCTCGTAATGCGAGATCAAAAAGCCTTATTTTTACGTAAATTCGCGAGATTCATGCGATTCTAGCTGCCAGACAATCCCCCGTCGAATGCAAAGTTGCTTTATATCGGGATCGAACATTTGCGTTTTTTTATAGCTGTAGGCGCTCCAGGGCGTATTTTGAAAAAAAAACCATTAGTTTTACGTAAATACGCAATATTCATGCATTTCGAACCTCCAAACCAGCCCCCATCGAATGCAAAGTCGGTTTATATCGAAATCGAACATTTGCGTTTTGCTTTGGCTGTACGCGTTCCAGCTCGTAACGCGAGATCAAAAAGGCAGTTTCACGTAAATAAGCAAGATTCATGCGTTTCCAACCGCCAAACAAGCCCCCATCGAATGCAAAGTCGGTTTATATCGAAATCGAACATTTGCGCTTTGCTCCGGCTGTAGGTGTTCCAGCTCGTAATGCGAGATCAAAAAGCCTTTTTTTACGTAAATTAGCAAGATTCATGCGATTCGAACCGCCAAACTAGCCGCCATCGAATGCAAAGTCGGTTTATATCGAAATCTAACATTTGCGTTTTGCTTCGGCTGTAGGCGTTCCAGCTCGTAATGAGAGATCACAAAGGCTTAGTTTTACGCAAATAAGCCAGATTCATGCGTTTCTAACAGCCAAACAAGCCCCCATCGAATGCCAAGTCGGTTTATATCGAAATCGAACATTTGCGCTTTGCTTCGGCTGTAGGCGTTCCAGCTCGTACTGCTAGATCAAAAAGGCTTAGTTTCACGTAAATAAGCAAGATTCATGCGTTTCGAACCGCCAAACACTCCCCCATCGAATGCAAAGTCACTTTATTTTGAAATCGAACATTTGCGTTTTGCTTCGGCTGTAGGCGTTCCAGCTCGTAACGCGAGATCAAAAAGGCTCATTTTCACCTAAATTCGCAAGATTCATGCGATTCTAGCTGCCAGACAATCCCCCGTCGGATGCAAAGTCGCTTTATATCGAAATTGAACATTAGCGTTTTGCTATAGCGTAGGCGCTCCAGGCCGTATTTTGGGATCACAAACCATTAGTTTTACGTAAATACGCAATATTCATGCATTTCGAACCTCCAAACCAACCCCCATCGAATGCAAAGTCGGTTTATATCGAAATCGAACATTTGCGTTTTGCTACGGCTGTAGGCGTTCCAGCTCGTAATGCGAGATCAAAAAGCCTTATTTTTACGTAAATTCGCGAGATTCATGCGATTCTAGCTGCCAGACAATCCCCCGTCGAATGCAAAGTTGCTTTATATCGGGATCGAACATTTGCGTTTTTTTATAGCTGTAGGCGCTCCAGGGCGTATTTTGAAAAAAAAACCATTAGTTTTACGTAAATACGCAATATTCATGCATTTCGAACCTCCGAACCAGCCCCCATCGAATGCAAAGTCGGTTTATATCGAAATCGATTATTTGCGTTTTGCTTCGGCTGCAGGCGTTCCAGATCGTAACGCGAGATCAAAAAGGCTTAGTTTTACGTGAATAAGCAAGATGCATGCGTTTCGAACCGCCAAACACGCCCCCATCGAATGCAAAGTCGCTTTATATTGAAATCGAACATTTGCGTTTTGCTTTGGCTGTAGGCGTTCCAGCTCGTAATGCGAGATCAAAAAGGCTTAGTTTTACGTAAATAAGCAAGATCATGCGTTTCGAACCGCCAAACACTCCCCCATCGAATGCAAAGTCACTTTGTTTTGAAATCGAACATTTGCGTTTTGCTTCGGCTGTAGGCGTTCCAGCTCGTAATGCGAGATCAAAAAGCCTTATTTTTACGTAAATTCGCAAGATTCATGCGATTCTAGCTGCCAGACAATCCCCCGTCGAATGCAAAGTTGCTTTATATCGGGATCGAACATTTGCGTTTTGTTATAGCTGTAGGCGCTACAGGGCGTATTTTGAAATAAAAAACCATTAGTTTTACGTAAATACGCAATATTCATGCATTTCGAACCTCCAAACCAGCCGCCATCGAATGCAAAGTCGCTTTATATCGAAATCGAACATTTGCGTTCTGCTTCGGCTGTAGGCGTTCCAGCTCGTAACGCGAGATCGAAAAGTCTGTTTCACGTAAATAAGCAAGATTCATACGTTTCCAACTGCCAAACAAGTCCTCATCGACTGCAAAGTCGGTTTATATCGAAATCGAACATTTGCGCTTTGCTCCGGCTGTAGGCGTTCCAGCTCGTAAAGCGAGATCAAAAAGCCTTTTTTTACGTAAATTAGCAAGATTCATGCGATTCGAACCGCCAAACTAGCCGCCATCGAATGCAAAGTCGGTTTATATCGAAATCTAACATTTGCCTTTTGCTTCGGCTGTAGGCGTTCCAGCTCGTAATGAGAGATCACAAAGGCTTAGTTTTACGCAAATAAGCCAGATTCATGCGATTCTAGCTGCCAGACAATCCCCCGTCGGATGCAAAGTCGCTTTATATCGAAATCGAACATTAGCGTTTTGCTATAGCTGTAGGCGCTCCAGGCCGTATTTTGTGATCACAAACCATTAGTTTTACGTAAATACGCAATATTCATGCATTTAGAACCTCCAAACCAACCCCCATCGAATGCAAAGTCGGTTTATATCGAAATCGAACATTTGCGTTTTGCTTTGGCTGTACGCGTTCCAGCTCGTAACGCGAGATCAAAAAGGTTAATTTTCACGTAAATAAGCAAGATTCATGGGTTTCGAACCGCCAAACAAGCCCCCATCGAATGCAAAGTCTCTTTATATTGAAATCGAACATTTGCATTTTGCTTTGGCTGTAGGCGTTCCAGCTCGTAATGCGAAATCAAAAAGGCTTCGTTTCACGTAAATAAGCAAGATTCATGCGTTTCGAACCGCCAAACACTCCCCCATCGAATGCAAAGTCACTTTGTTTTGAAATCGAACATTTGCGTTTTGCTTCGGCTGTAGGCTTTCCAGCTCGTAATGCGAGATCAAAAAGCCTTATTTTTACGTAAATTCGCAAGATTAATGCGATTCTAGCTGCCAGACAATCCCCCGTCGAATGCAAAGTTGCTTTATATCAGGATCGAACATTTGCGTTTTGTTATAGTTGTAGGCGCTCCAGGGCGTATTTTGAAATAAAAAACCATTAGTTTTACGTAAATACGCAATATTCATGCATTTCGAACCTCCAAACCAGCCCCCATCGAATGCAAACTCGGTTCATATCGAAATCGAACATTTGCGTTTTGCTTTGGCTGTACGCGTTCCAGCTCGTAACGCGAGATCAAAAAGGTTAATTTTCACGTAAATAAGCAAGATTCATGGGTTTCGAACCGCCAAACAAGCCCCCATCGAATGCAAAGTCTCTTTATATTGAAATCGAACATTTGCATTTTGCTTTGGCTGTAGGCGTTCCAGCTCGTAATGCGAAATCAAAAAGGCTTAGTTTTACCTAAATAAGCAAGATTCATGCGTTTCGAACCGCCAAACAAGTCCTCATCGACTGCAAAGTCGGTTTATATCGAAATCGAACATTTGCGCTTTGCTTCGGCTGTAGGCGTTCCAGCTCCTAATGCGAGATCACAAAGCCTTAGCTTTACGTAAATAAGCAAGATTCATGCGTTTCCAACCGCCAAACAAGCCTCCATCGAATGCAAAGTCGGTTTATATCGAAATCGAACATTTGCGTTTTGCTTCGGCTGTAGGCGTTCCAGCTCGTACTGCTAGATCAAAAAGGCTTAGTTTCACGTAAATAAGCAAGATTCATGCGTTTCGAACCGCCAAACACTCCCCCATCGAATGCAAAGTCACTTTGTTTTGAAATCGAACATTTGCGTTTTGCTTCGGCTGTAGGCTTTCCAGCTCGTAATGCGAGATCAAAAAGCCTTATTTTTACGTAAATTCGCAAGATTAATGCGATTCTAGCTGCCAGACAATCCCCCGTCGAATGCAAAGTTGCTTTATATCAGGATCGAACATTTGCGTTTTGTTATAGTTGTAGGCGCTCCAGGGCGTATTTTGAAATAAAAAACCATTAGTTTTACGTAAATACGCAATATTCATGCATTTCGAACCTCCAAACCAGCCCCCATCGAATGCAAACTCGGTTCATATCGAAATCGAACATTTGCGTTTTGCTTTGGCTGTACGCGTTCCAGCTCGTAACGCGAGATCAAAAAGCCTTATTTTCACGTAAATTCGCAAGATTCATGCGATTCTAGCTGCCAGACAATCACCCGTCGGATGCAAAGTCGCTTTATATCGAAATCGAACATTAGCGTTTTGCTATAGCTGTAGGCGCTCCAGGTCGTATTTTGAGATCACAAACCATTAGTTTTACGTAAATACGCAAAATTCATGCATTTCGAACCTCCAAACCAACCCCCATCGAATGCAAAGTCGGTTTATATTGAAATCGAACATTTGCGTTTTGCTTTGGCTGTAGGCGTTCCAGCTCGTAATGCGAGATCAAAAAGGCTTAGTTTTACGTAAATAAGCAAGATTCATGCGTTTCGAACCGCCAAACACTCCCCCATCGAATGCAAAGTCACTTTGTTTTGAAATCGAACATTTGCGTTTTGCTTCGGCTGTAGGCGTTCCAGCTCGTAATGCGAGATCAAAAAGCCTTATTTTTACTAAAATTCGCAAGATTCATGCGATTCTAGCTGCCAGACAATCCCCCGTCGATTGCAAAGTTGCTTTATATCGGGATCGAACATTTGCGTTTTGTTATAGTTGTAGGCGCTCCAGGGCGTATTTTGAAATAAAAAACCATAAGTTTTACGTAAATACGCAATATTCATGCATTTCGAACCTCCAAACCAGCCCCCATCGAATGCAAAGTCGGTTCATATCGAAATAGAACATTTGCGTTTTGCTTTGGCTGTACGCGTTCCAGCTCGTAACGCGAGAACAAAAAGCCTTATTTTAACGTAAATTCGCAAGATTCATGCGATTCTAGCTGCCAGACAATCACCCGTCGGATGCAAAGTCGCTTTATATCGAAATCGAACATTAGCGTTTTGCTATAGCTGTAGGCGATCCAGGCCGTATTTTGAGATCACAAACCATTAGTTTTACGTTAATACGCAATATTCATGCATTTCGAACCTCCAAATCAATCCCCATCGAATGCACAGTCGGTTTATATCGAAAACGAACATTTGCGTTTTGCTTCGGCTGTAGGCGTTCCAGCTCGTAATGCGAGATCAAAAAGCCTTATTTTTACGTAATTTCGCGAGATTCATGCGATTCTAGCTGCCAGACAATCCCCCGTCGAATGCAAAGTTGCTTTATATCGGGATCGAACATTTGCGTTTTTTTATAGCTGTAGGCGCTCCAGGGCGTATTTTGAAAAAAAACCATTAGTTTTACGTAAATACGCAATATTCATGCATTTCGAACCTCCAAACCAGCCCCCATCGAATGCAAAGTCGGTTTATATCGAAATCGAACATTTGCGTTTTGCTTTGGCTGTACGCGTTCCAGCTCGTAACGCGAGATCAAAAAGGCTGTTTCACGTAAATAAGCAAGATTCATGCGTTTCCAACCGCCAAACAAGCCCCCATCGAATGCAAAGTCGGTTTATATCGAAATCGAACATTTGCGCTTTGCTCCGGCTGTAGGTGTTCCAGCTCGTAATGCGAGATCAAAAAGCCTTTTTTTACGTAAATTAGCAAGATTCATGCGATTCGAACCGCCAAACTAGCCGCCATCGAATGCAAAGTCGGTTTATATCGAAATCTAACATTTGCGTTTTGCTTCGGCTGTAGGCGTTCCAGCTCGTAATGAGAGATCACAAAGGCTTAGTTTTACGCAAATAAGCCAGATTCATGCGTTTCTAACAGCCAAACAAGCCCCCATCGAATGCCAAGTCGGTTTATATCGAAATCGAACATTTGCGCTTTGCTTCGGCTGTAGGCGTTCCAGCTCGTACTGCTAGATCAAAAAGGCTTAGTTTCACGTAAATAAGCAAGATTCATGCGTTTCGAACCGCCAAACACTCCCCCATCGAATGCAAAGTCACTTTATTTTGAAATCGAACATTTGCGTTTTGCTTCGGCTGTAGGCGTTCCAGCTCGTAACGCGAGATCAAAAAGGCTCATTTTCACCTAAATTCGCAAGATTCATGCGATTCTAGCTGCCAGACAATCCCCCGTCGGATGCAAAGTCGCTTTATATCGAAATTGAACATTAGCGTTTTGCTATAGCGTAGGCGCTCCAGGCCGTATTTTGGGATCACAAACCATTAGTTTTACGTAAATACGCAATATTCATGCATTTCGAACCTCCAAACCAACCCCCATCGAATGCAAAGTCGGTTTATATCGAAATCGAACATTTGCGTTTTGCTACGGCTGTAGGCGTTCCAGCTCGTAATGCGAGATCAAAAAGCCTTATTTTTACGTAAATTCGCGAGATTCATGCGATTCTAGCTGCCAGACAATCCCCCGTCGAATGCAAAGTTGCTTTATATCGGGATCGAACATTTGCGTTTTTTTATAGCTGTAGGCGCTCCAGGGCGTATTTTGAAAAAAAAACCATTAGTTTTACGTAAATACGCAATATTCATGCATTTCGAACCTCCGAACCAGCCCCCATCGAATGCAAAGTCGGTTTATATCGAAATCGATTATTTGCGTTTTGCTTCGGCTGCAGGCGTTCCAGATCGTAACGCGAGATCAAAAAGGCTTAGTTTTACGTGAATAAGCAAGATGCATGCGTTTCGAACCGCCAAACACGCCCCCATCGAATGCAAAGTCGCTTTATATTGAAATCGAACATTTGCGTTTTGCTTTGGCTGTAGGCGTTCCAGCTCGTAATGCGAGATCAAAAAGGCTTAGTTTTACGTAAATAAGCAAGATCATGCGTTTCGAACCGCCAAACACTCCCCCATCGAATGCAAAGTCACTTTGTTTTGAAATCGAACATTTGCGTTTTGCTTCGGCTGTAGGCGTTCCAGCTCGTAATGCGAGATCAAAAAGCCTTATTTTTACGTAAATTCGCAAGATTCATGCGATTCTAGCTGCCAGACAATCCCCCGTCGAATGCAAAGTTGCTTTATATCGGGATCGAACATTTGCGTTTTGTTATAGCTGTAGGCGCTACAGGGCGTATTTTGAAATAAAAAACCATTAGTTTTACGTAAATACGCAATATTCATGCATTTCGAACCTCCAAACCAGCCGCCATCGAATGCAAAGTCGCTTTATATCGAAATCGAACATTTGCGTTCTGCTTCGGCTGTAGGCGTTCCAGCTCGTAACGCGAGATCGAAAAGTCTGTTTCACGTAAATAAGCAAGATTCATACGTTTCCAACTGCCAAACAAGTCCTCATCGACTGCAAAGTCGGTTTATATCGAAATCGAACATTTGCGCTTTGCTCCGGCTGTAGGCGTTCCAGCTCGTAAAGCGAGATCAAAAAGCCTTTTTTTACGTAAATTAGCAAGATTCATGCGATTCGAACCGCCAAACTAGCCGCCATCGAATGCAAAGTCGGTTTATATCGAAATCTAACATTTGCCTTTTGCTTCGGCTGTAGGCGTTCCAGCTCGTAATGAGAGATCACAAAGGCTTAGTTTTACGCAAATAAGCCAGATTCATGCGATTCTAGCTGCCAGACAATCCCCCGTCGGATGCAAAGTCGCTTTATATCGAAATCGAACATTAGCGTTTTGCTATAGCTGTAGGCGCTCCAGGCCGTATTTTGTGATCACAAACCATTAGTTTTACGTAAATACGCAATATTCATGCATTTAGAACCTCCAAACCAACCCCCATCGAATGCAAAGTCGGTTTATATCGAAATCGAACATTTGCGTTTTGCTTTGGCTGTACGCGTTCCAGCTCGTAACGCGAGATCAAAAAGGTTAATTTTCACGTAAATAAGCAAGATTCATGGGTTTCGAACCGCCAAACAAGCCCCCATCGAATGCAAAGTCTCTTTATATTGAAATCGAACATTTGCATTTTGCTTTGGCTGTAGGCGTTCCAGCTCGTAATGCGAAATCAAAAAGGCTTAGTTTTACCTAAATAAGCAAGATTCATGCGTTTCGAACCGCCAAACAAGTCCTCATCGACTGCAAAGTCGGTTTATATCGAAATCGAACATTTGCGCTTTGCTTCGGCTGTAGGCGTTCCAGCTCCTAATGCGAGATCACAAAGCCTTAGCTTTACGTAAATAAGCAAGATTCATGCGTTTCCAACCGCCAAACAAGCCTCCATCGAATGCAAAGTCGGTTTATATCGAAATCGAACATTTGCGTTTTGCTTCGGCTGTAGGCGTTCCAGCTCGTACTGCTAGATCAAAAAGGCTTCGTTTCACGTAAATAAGCAAGATTCATGCGTTTCGAACCGCCAAACACTCCCCCATCGAATGCAAAGTCACTTTGTTTTGAAATCGAACATTTGCGTTTTGCTTCGGCTGTAGGCTTTCCAGCTCGTAATGCGAGATCAAAAAGCCTTATTTTTACGTAAATTCGCAAGATTAATGCGATTCTAGCTGCCAGACAATCCCCCGTCGAATGCAAAGTTGCTTTATATCAGGATCGAACATTTGCGTTTTGTTATAGTTGTAGGCGCTCCAGGGCGTATTTTGAAATAAAAAACCATTAGTTTTACGTAAATACGCAATATTCATGCATTTCGAACCTCCAAACCAGCCCCCATCGAATGCAAACTCGGTTCATATCGAAATCGAACATTTGCGTTTTGCTTTGGCTGTACGCGTTCCAGCTCGTAACGCGAGATCAAAAAGCCTTATTTTCACGTAAATTCGCAAGATTCATGCGATTCTAGCTGCCAGACAATCACCCGTCGGATGCAAAGTCGCTTTATATCGAAATCGAACATTAGCGTTTTGCTATAGCTGTAGGCGCTCCAGGTCGTATTTTGAGATCACAAACCATTAGTTTTACGTAAATACGCAAAATTCATGCATTTCGAACCTCCAAACCAACCCCCATCGAATGCAAAGTCGGTTTATATTGAAATCGAACATTTGCGTTTTGCTTTGGCTGTAGGCGTTCCAGCTCGTAATGCGAGATCAAAAAGGCTTAGTTTTACGTAAATAAGCAAGATTCATGCGTTTCGAACCGCCAAACACTCCCCCATCGAATGCAAAGTCACTTTGTTTTGAAATCGAACATTTGCGTTTTGCTTCGGCTGTAGGCGTTCCAGCTCGTAATGCGAGATCAAAAAGCCTTATTTTTACTAAAATTCGCAAGATTCATGCGATTCTAGCTGCCAGACAATCCCCCGTCGATTGCAAAGTTGCTTTATATCGGGATCGAACATTTGCGTTTTGTTATAGTTGTAGGCGCTCCAGGGCGTATTTTGAAATAAAAAACCATAAGTTTTACGTAAATACGCAATATTCATGCATTTCGAACCTCCAAACCAGCCCCCATCGAATGCAAAGTCGGTTCATATCGAAATAGAACATTTGCGTTTTGCTTTGGCTGTACGCGTTCCAGCTCGTAACGCGAGAACAAAAAGCCTTATTTTCACGTAAATTCGCAAGATTCATGCGATTCTAGCTGCCAGACAATCACCCGTCGGATGCAAAGTCGCTTTATATCGAAATCGAACATTAGCGTTTTGCTATAGCTGTAGGCGATCCAGGCCGTATTTTGAGATCACAAACCATTAGTTTTACGTTAATACGCAATATTCATGCATTTCGAACCTCCAAATCAATCCCCATCGAATGCAAAGTCGGTTTATATCGAAAACGAACATTTGCGTTTTGCTTCGGCTGTAGGCGTTCCAGCTCGTAATGCGAGATCAAAAAGCCTTATTTTTACGTAATTTCGCGAGATTCATGCGATTCTAGCTGCCAGACAATCCCCCGTCGAATGCAAAGTTGCTTTATATCGGGATCGAACATTTGCGTTTTTTTATAGCTGTAGGCGCTCCAGGGCGTATTTTGAAAAAAAACCATTAGTTTTACGTAAATACGCAATATTCATGCATTTCGAACCTCCAAACCAGCCCCCATCGAATGCAAAGTCGGTTTATATCGAAATCGAACATTTGCGTTTTGCTTTGGCTGTACGCGTTCCAGCTCGTAACGCGAGATCAAAAAGGCTGTTTCACGTAAATAAGCAAGATTCATGCGTTTCCAACCGCCAAACAAGCCCCCATCGAATGCAAAGTCGGTTTATATCGAAATCGAACATTTGCGCTTTGCTCCGGCTGTAGGTGTTCCAGCTCGTAATGCGAGATCAAAAAGCCTTTTTTTACGTAAATTAGCAAGATTCATGCGATTCGAACCGCCAAACTAGCCGCCATCGAATGCAAAGTCGGTTTATATCGAAATCTAACATTTGCGTTTTGCTTCGGCTGTAGGCGTTCCAGCTCGTAATGAGAGATCACAAAGGCTTAGTTTTACGCAAATAAGCCAGATTCATGCGTTTCTAACAGCCAAACAAGCCCCCATCGAATGCCAAGTCGGTTTATATCGAAATCGAACATTTGCGCTTTGCTTCGGCTGTAGGCGTTCCAGCTCGTACTGCTAGATCAAAAAGGATTAGTTTCACGTAAATAAGCAAGATTCATGCGTTTCGAACCGCCAAACACTCCCCCATCGAATGCAAAGTCACTTTATTTTGAAATCGAACATTTGCGTTTTGCTTCGGCTGTAGGCGTTCCAGCTCGTAACGCGAGATCAAAAAGGCTCATTTTCACCTAAATTCGCAAGATTCATGCGATTCTAGCTGCCAGACAATCCCCCGTCGGATGCAAAGTCGCTTTATATCGAAATTGAACATTAGCGTTTTGCTATAGCGTAGGCGCTCCAGGCCGTATTTTGGGATCACAAACCATTAGTTTTACGTATATACGCAATATTCATGCATTTCGAACCTCCAAACCAACCCCCATCGAATGCAAAGTCGGTTTATATCGAAATCGAACATTTGCGTTTTTCTTCGGCTGTAGGCGTTCCAGCTCGTAACGCGAGATCAAAAAGGCTTAGTTTTACGTGAATAAGCAAGATGCATGCGTTTCGAACCGCCAAACACGCCCCCATCGAATGCAAAGTCACTTTGTTTTGAAATCGAACATTTGCGTTTTGCTACGGCTGTAGGCGTTCCAGCTCGTAATGCGAGATCAAAAAGCCTTATTTTTACGTAAATTCGCGAGATTCATGCGATTCTAGCTGCCAGACAATCCCCCGTCGAATGCAAAGTTGCTTTATATCGGGATCGAACATTTGCGTTTTTTTATAGCTGTAGGCGCTCCAGGGCGTATTTTGAAAAAAAAAACCATTAGTTTTACGTAAATACGCAAAATTCATGCATTTCGAACCTCCAAACCAACCCCCATCGAATGCAAAGTCGGTTTATATTGAAATCGAACATTTGCGTTTTGCTTTGGCTGTAGGCGTTCCAGCTCGTAATGCGAGATCAAAAAGGCTTATTTTTACTAAAATTCGCAAGATTCATGCGATTCTAGCTGCCAGACAATCCCCCGTCGATTGCAAAGTTGCTTTATATCGGGATCGAACATTTGCGTTTTGTTATAGTTGTAGGCGCTCCAGGGCGTATTTTGAAATAAAAAACCATTAGTTTTACGTAAATACGCAATATTAATGCATTTCGAACCTCTAAACCAGCCCCCATCGAATGCAAAGTCGGTTTATATCGAAATCGAAAATTTGCGTTTTGCTTTGGCTGTACGCGTTCCAGCTCGTAATGCGAGATCAAAAAGGCTTAATTTTACGTAAATAAGCAAGGTTCCTGCGTTTCTAACCGCCAAACAAGCCCACATCGAATGCAAAGTTGGTTTATATCGAAATCGACCATTTGCGCTTCGCTGCGGCTGTAGGCGTTTCAGCTCGTAACGCGAGATCAAAAAGCCTTATTTTCACGTAAATTCGCAAGATTCATGCGATTCTAGCTGCCAGACAATCACCCGTCGGATGCAAAGTCGCTTTATATCGAAATCGAACATTAGCGTTTTGCTATAGCTGTAGGCGCTCCAGGCCGTATTTTGAGATCACAAACCATTAGTTTTACGTTAATACGCAATATTCATGCATTTCGAACCTCCAAACCAATCCCCATCGAATGCAAAGTCGGTTTATATCGAAAACGAACATTTGCGTTTTGCTTCGGCTGTAGGCGTTCCAGCTCGTAATGCGAGATCAAAAAGCCTTATTTTTACGTAAATTCGCGAGATTCATGCGATTCTAGCTGCCAGACAATCCCCCGTCGAATGCAAAGTTGCTTTATATCGGGATCGAACATTTGCGTTTTTTTTATAGCTGTAGGCGCTCCAGGGCGTATTTTGAAAAAAAACCATTAGTTTTACGTAAATACGCAATATTCATGCATTTCGAACCTCCAAACCAGCCCCCATCGAATGCAAAGTCGGTTTATATCGAAATCGAACATTTGCGTTTTGCTTTGGCTGTAGGCGTTCCAGCTCGTAATGCGAGATCAAAAAGGCTTAGTTTTACGTAAATAAGCAAGATTCATGCGTTTCGAACCGCCAAACACGCCCCCATCAAATGCAAAGTCGCTTTATATTGAAATCGAACATTTGCGTTTTGCTTTGGCTGTAGGCGTTCCAGCTAGTAATGCGAGATCAAAAAGGCTTAGTTTTACGTAAATAAGCAAGATTCATGCGTTTCGAACCGCCAAACACTCCCCCATCGAATGCAAAGTCACTTTGTTTTGAAATCGAACATTTGCGTTTTGCTTCGGCTGTAGGCGTTCCAGCTCGTAATGCGAGATCAAAAAGCCTTATTTTTACGTAAATTCGCAAGATTCATGCGATTCTAGCTGCCAGACAATCCCCCGTCGAATGCAAAGTTGCTTTATATCGGGATCGAACATTTGCGTTTTGTTATAGCTGTAGGCGCTACAGGGCGTATTTTGAAATAAAAAACCATTAGTTTTACGTAAATACGCAATATTCATGCATTTCGAACCTCCAAACCAGCCGCCATCGAATGCAAAGTCGCTTTATATCGAAATCGAACATTTGCGTTTTGCTTCGGCTGTAGGCGTTCCAGCTCGTAATGCGAGATCAAAAAGGCTTAGGTTTACGTAGATAAGCCAGATTCATGCGTTTCTAACCGCCAAACAAGCCTCCATCGAATGCCAAGTCGGTTTATATCGAAATCGAACATCTGCGCTTTGCTTCAGCTGTAGGCGTTCCAGCTCGTACTGCTAGATCAAAAAGGCTTAGTTTTACGTAAATAAATAAGATTCATCCGTTTCGAACTTCCAAACACTCCCCCATCGAATGCACAGTCACTTTGTTTTGAAATCGAACATTTGCGTTTTGCTTCGGCTGTAGGCGTTCCAGCTCGTAATGAGAGATCACAAAGGCTTAGTTTTACGCAAATAAGCCAGATTCATGCGTTTCTAACCGCCAAACAAGCCCCCATCGAATGCCAAGTCGGTTTATATCGAAATCGAACATTTGCGTTTTGCTTTGGCTGTACGCGTTCCAGCTCGTAACGCGAGATCAAAAAGTCTGTTTCACGTAAATAATCAAGATTCATGCTGTTGTACCCCGGATATTTCAATACCTCGATTATTAAGGCAAGGTCATTGCACCGGAATCGAGGTATGCAGCTGCAGGCAACGACCGCGCGTCGTTGCGAAATAATAACGAAGTCCACCGTACAGTCGAGTCAGCATTTAGGCAAACGCGTGTAACTTGACACCTAACGCAGCATTTAGGCAATCGCGAGCGACTCGGCAAGTAACGCATCAGCTCAGGAATTGCTGAGTCAGCTATTGGGAAATTATTGACGATATTGTATTCTACCCGGAAACGAGAATTGTTCAAACAATTAGCAATCTGACGAAATATCTGACATCGACTAAAATTAAGCTGACGTGCCTGCTCTTCCATCCATATATAGGGAACCGAGAGCAGGCACCGACTAGTCTCTTCGGAACTCCTGATTCTGTACGGTTGGTTACGTTTTGCTTGTTACGTTTTGTTGGTTACGTTTTGTTTGTTACATTACGATTCACGTAACAATTACTTGTGCAAGGGCACGCAATTCGGTAGTAAGTGATACTACTAGTTCGGACAAGTTCTTCCACGGGAAGACCACTGTACAAGGTGTACTCGATACGATTGGTAATAAACTCTAATTTGGAAGATTTCTGTAATAAACTTTAATGAACATTGTTGTAATAAACTATTTGGAAGATTTCTCTAATAAACTATAATAAATAATAAATCGTGCGATTATAATTCTCTTGGGTTCTAACCCTTAACTGGATAAATCCCGAATCATAAGACCTAACGGCTCTCCCGCAAAACCCAGAGTAGCTAACTGAGTTTCTGCGGATATAACAATGCGTTTCCAACCGCCAAAAAAGCTCCCATCGAATGCAAAGTCGGTTTATATCGAAATCGAACATTTGCGTTTTGCTTTGGCTGTACGCGTTCCAGCTCGTAACGCGAGATCAAAAAGGCTGTTTCACGTAAATAAGCAAGATTCATGTGATTCGAACCGCCAAACTAGCCGCCATCGAATGCAAAGTCGGTTTATATCGAAATCTAACATTTGCGTTTTGCTTCGGCTGTAGGCGTTCCAGCTCGTAATGAGAGATGACAAAGGCTTAGTTTTACGCAAATAAGCCAGATTCATGCGTTTCGAACCGCCAAACACGCCCCCATCGAATGCAAAGTCGCTTTGTTTTGAAATCGAACATTTGCGTTTTGCTTCGGCTGTAGGCGTTCCAGCTCGTAATGCGAGATCAAAAAGCCTTATTTTTACGTAAATTCGCAAGATTCATGCGATTCTAGCTGCCAGACAATCCCCCGTCGAATGCAAAGTTGCTTTATATCGGGATCGAACATTTGCGTTTTGTTATAGCTGTAGGCGCTACAGGGCGTATTTTGAAATAAAAAACCATTAGTTTTACGTAAATACGCAATATTCATGCATTTCGAACCTCCAAACCAGCCGCCATCGAATGCAAAGTCGCTTTATATCGAAATCGAACATTTGCGTTTTGCTTCGGCTGTAGGCGTTCCAGCTCGTAATGCGAGATCAAAAAGGCTTAGGTTTACGTAGATAAGCCAGATTCATGCGTTTCTAACCGCCAAACAAGCCTCCATCGAATGCCAAGTCGGTTTATATCGAAATCGAACATCTGCGCTTTGCTTCAGCTGTAGGCGTTCCAGCTCGTACTGCTAGATCAAAAAGGCTTAGTTTTACGTAAATAAATAAGATTCATCCGTTTCGAACTTCCAAACACTCCCCCATCGAATGCACAGTCACTTTGTTTTGAAATCGAATATTTGCGTTTTGCTTCGGCTGTAGGCGTTCCAGCTCGTAATGAGAGATCACAAAGGCTTAGTTTTACGCAAATAAGCCTGATTCATGCGTTTCTAACCGCCAAACAAGCCCCCATCGAATGCCAAGTCGGTTTATATCGAAATCGAACATTTGCGTTTTGCTTTGGCTGTACGCGTTCCAGCTCGTAACGCGAGATCAAAAAGTCTGTTTCACGTAAATAAGCAAGATTCATGCTGTTGTACCCCGGATATTTCAATACCTCGATTATTAAGGCAAGGTCATTGCACCGGAATCGAGGTATGCAGCTGCAGGCAACGACCGCGCGTCGTTGCGAAATAATAACGAAGTCCACCGTACAGTCGAGTCAGCATTTAGGCAAACGCGTGTAACTTGACACCTAACGCAGCATTTAGGCAATCGCGAGCGACTCGGCAAGTAACGCATCAGCTCAGGAATTGCTGAGTCAGCTATTGGGAAATTATTGACGATATTGTATTCTACCCGGAAACGAGAATTGTTCAAACAATTAGCAATCTGACGAAATATCTGACATCGACTAAAATTAAGCTGACGTGCCTGCTCTTCCATCCATATATAGGGAACCGAGAGCAGGCACCGACTAGTCTCTTCGGAACTCCTGATTCTGTACGGTTGGTTACGTTTTGCTTGTTACGTTTTGTTGGTTACGTTTTGTTAGTTACATTACGATTCACGTAACAATTACTTGTGCAAGGGCACGCAATTCGGTAGTAAGTGATACTACTAGTTCGGACAAGTTCTTCCACGGGAAGACCACTGTACAAGGTGTACTCGATACGATTGGTAATAAACTCTAATTTGGAAGATTTCTGTAATAAACTTTAATGAACATTGTTGTAATAAACTATTTGGAAGATTTCTCTAATAAACTATAATAAATAATAAATCGTGCGATTATAATTCTCTTGGGTTCTAACCCTTAACTGGATAAATCCCGAATCATAAGACCTAACGGCTCTCCCGCAAAACCCAGAGTAGCTAACTGAGTTTCTGCGGATATAACAATGCGTTTCCAACCGCCAAAAAAGCTCCCATCGAATGCAAAGTCGGTTTATATCGAAATCGAACATTTGCGTTTTGCTTTGGCTGTACGCGTTCCAGCTCGTAACGCGAGATCAAAAAGGCTGTTTCACGTAAATAAGCAAGATTCATGTGATTCGAACCGCCAAACTAGCCGCCATCGAATGCAAAGTCGGTTTATATCGAAATCTAACATTTGCGTTTTGCTTCGGCTGTAGGCGTTCCAGCTCGTAATGAGAGATGACAAAGGCTTAGTTTTACGCAAATAAGCCAGATTCATGCGTTTCGAACCGCCAAACACGCCCCCATCGAATGCAAAGTCGCTTTGTTTTGAAATCGAACATTTGCGTTTTGCTTCGGCTGTAGGCGTTCCAGCTCGTAATGCGAGATCAAAAAGCCTTATTTTTACGTAAATTCGCAAGATTCATGCGATTCTAGCAGCCAGACAATCCCCCGTCGATTGCAAAAATGCTTTATATCGAGATCGAACATTTGCGTTTTGTTATAGCTTGAAAGGTCTCCCCCCCCCGTCCAACCCCGCGCACGTCGCCGAGGCGAGGCAGCCGGTAAGATCGAGCGCACGGCAGCGGCTACGCAGAGGCACGCAAAGTGGCCAAGTGGCGCCATCGGGCGGGATCCAGAAGGACCCGATCGATAGGGAAGCCACGCACACCCAGAGAACACAAGCACACTCCGCAAGCGCCACACAGCGCCGCGGAAAGGAAACGAGAGGCCATATCGATCAAGGCCAACCAGAGCGAAAAAGCGAGGGAAAAGGAGAACAAACGATTGGACAAAAATGACGCCACCGCCACCGAGAAAGGCATCCGATTAGAGATAAGCCGAGAAGGGCAATGACGTCACTGGAGAACCCACCGGTAATTGGAGAACAAGGGAGAAGAACCTTGAAGGACCAATAGAAAAATTAAACACCAAGAACGAAATACGCGTGCGCGAGTCCGCCAAAAAGATGCAATTTTCGCGAGTGGGAGGCAAAAATTAGCATATAAAAAGGCACGAAATCGACCGGAGGTCAGTTAATCATCTCACCGGGTCTACACCAGCTCTCCAAGGACTTAAAAAGTAAAAGTGAAAAGTGACAGTCAAAGTGAGAAAAAGTGAATAAAAGTGACTAAAGTGAAACCGTGCCAAAAAGAACTTATAAATTTCGGTGACGGTGGACTTATAAAATTTCGGTGACGGTGGACTTATAAAATCCGTGCAAAAATCGGACTTATAAAATTCTTCGGACTTATAAAAATCTGGTGCCGAGTGAACTTACGAAATTCGTGCCGAAACCGGACTTGTACGTCTCCGGGCTAATTTCGGACTCAGAAAAAGTGTGAACGTGGGACTTACAAAAATTAGCCACGCAGGACTAGTGACATTAGTGTCGAGAACTCATTAAAAAATTGTGACACGGACTCGCAAAATTCGGGACACGTCGAAATCGCGTGCCAAGTTCGAAATTATACTCTGGTGCAACGATTGGCGCGAAGCAGTAAAGTGACCGAGGTGACCGGTCAGAAGAGCCGAAGTGACGGGTGAGCAAAATTCACAACACCGAGCACCCGAGAAAACCACTCACAGGGCTTCCTTCACGTCCCCTGCATTTACCCATAACAACAAAATCAGGTAAAAACAGTCCGTGGTCGCAGAAACACAAAGTGCAATTCGCGAGGTGAACGAGCTGTCACTGCCGACGCGGCCCCGTGACGTCACAGCGCGGCCAGCCGCAAGCGGCGGCCATCTTGGGAACACGAGCTATCGAGCCGCCGACCCGAAATCATAGGGCGTTCGCATGTGGCGGCGGTAATTTAACCGGAAAACGGTCAACGCGCGATAATACAGCAGATCGATAACACTCCCCACGTCAAGAAATTAAAGTAGCCAGTAAAAGAAAAAAAAAAAGATAAGAATATAAGAATAAGCATTTGGTCAAGCAAATTGGTTAACAATTAAATAATTATTGCACAAAGAATAAATAACAAGAAGTAATTTAAGAAAGGAAAAAAAACTGTAAATACTTGAAAACTCGTCCGGTTACGAATAAAATCATTATTTCCACATAAAAACCGTCTCTGATACGCCAACCCATAATTCCTGGACACTCGAGCACACGAATCCCTCCGTTTGAGCGCCCATTCCTCTACAGGAGGTGCACGAATTCGGAGAAAATATTGTAGGGAAGCTTGCTCCTGTTACAAGCTATAGGCGCTCCAGGGAGTATTTTGAAATAAAAAACCATTAGTTTTACGTAAATACGCAATATTCATGCATTTCGAACCTCCAAACCAGCCCCCATCGAATGCAAAGTCGGTTTATATCGAAATCGAACATTTGCGCTTTGCTCCGGCTGTAGGCGTTCCAGCTCGTAATGCGAGATCAAAAACCCTTTTTTAACGTAAATTAGCAAGATTCATGTGATTCGAACCGCCAAACTAGCCGCCATCGAATGCAAAGTCGGTTTATATCGAAATCTAACATTTGCGTTTTGCTTCGGCTGTAGGCGTTCCAGCTCGTAATGAGAGATCACAAAGGCTTAGTTTTACGCAAATAAGCCAGATTCATGCGTTTCTAACCGCCAAACAAGCCCCCATCGAATGCCAAGTCGGTTTATATCGAAATCGAACATTTGCGCTTTGCTTCGGCTGTAGGCGTTCCAGCTCGTACTGCTAGACCAATAAGGCTTAGTTTTACGTAAATAAGCCAGATGCATGCGTTTCTAACCGCCAAACAAGCCCCGATCGAATGCAACGTCACTTTGTATTTAAATCGAACATTTGCGCTTTGCTTCGGCTGTAGGCGTTCCAGCTCGTAATGCGAGATCAAAAAGGCTTAGGTTTACGTAGATAAGCCAGATTCATGCGTTTCTAACCGCCAAACAAGCCTCCATCGAATGCCAAGTCGGTTTATATCGAAATCGAACATTTGCGCTTTGCTTCGGCTGTAGGCGTTCCAGCTCGTACTGCTAGATCAAAAAGGCTTAGTTTTACGTAAATAAGCAAGATTCATGCGTTTCGAACCGCCAAACACTCCCCCATCGAATGCAAAGTCACTTTGTTTTGAAATCGAACATTTGCGTTTTGCTTCGGCTGTAGGCGTTCCAGCTCGTAATGCGAGATCAAAAAGCCTTATTTTTACGTAAATTCGCAAGATTCATGCGATTCTAGCTGCCAGACAATCACCCGTCGGATGCAAAGTCGCTTTATATCGAAATCGAACATTAGCGTTTTGCTATAGCTGTAGGCGCTCCAGGCCGTATTTTGAGATCACAAACCATTAGTTTTACGTAAATACGCAATATTCATGCATTTCGAACCTCCAAACCAACCCCCATGGAATGCAAAGTCGGTTTATATCGAAATCGAACATTTGCGTTTTGCTTCGGCTGTAGGCGTTCCAGCTCGTAACGCGAGATCAAAAAGGCTTAGTTTTACGTGAATAAGCAAGATGCATGCGTTTCGAACCGCCAAACACTCCCCCATCGAATGCAAAGTCACTTTGTTTTGAAATCGAACATTTGCGTTTTGCTTCGGCTGTAGGCGTTCCAGCTCGTAATGCGAGATCAAAAAGCCTTATTTTTACGTAAATTCGCGAGATTCATGCGATTCTAGCTGCCAGACAATCCCCCGTCGAATGCAAAGTTGCTTTATATCAGGATCGAACATTTGCGTTTTTTTATAGCTGTAGGCGCTCCAGGGCGTATTTGAAAAAAAAAAAAAACCATTAGTTTTACGTAAATACGCAATATTCATGCAATTCGAACCTCCAAACCAGCCCCCATCGAATGCAAAGTCGGTTTATATCGAAATCGATTATTTGCGTTTTGCTTCGGCTGTAGGCGTTCCAGCTCGTAACGCGAGATCAAAAAGGCTTAGTTTTACGTGAATAAGCAAGATGCATGCGTTTCGAACCGCCAAACACGCCCCCATCGAATGCAAAGTCGCTTTATATTGAAATCGAACATTTGCGTTTTGCTTTGGCTGTAGGCATTCCAGCTCGTAATGCGAGATCAAAAAGGCTTAGTTTTACGTAAATAAGCAAGATTCATGCATTTCGAACCGCCAAACACTCCCCCATCGAATGCAAAGTCACTTTGTTTTGAAATCGAACATTTGCGTTTTGCTTCGGCTGTAGGCGTTCCAGCTCGTAATGCGAGATCAACAAGCCTTATTTTTACGTAAATTCGCGAGATTCATGCGATTCTAGCTGCCAGACAATCCCCCGTCGAATGCAAAGTTGCTTTATATCGGGATCGAACATTTGCGTTTTTTTATAGCTGTAGGCGCTCCAGGGCGTATTTTG
The DNA here is from genome assembly GCA_964017025.1 of Stenichneumon culpator. Taxonomy (NCBI): domain Eukaryota; kingdom Metazoa; phylum Arthropoda; class Insecta; order Hymenoptera; family Ichneumonidae; genus Stenichneumon; species Stenichneumon culpator. The sequence goes on from OZ024771.1 coordinate 9,897,967, forward strand.
AAAAAAAAAACCATTAGTTTTACGTAAATACGCAATATTCATGCATTTCGAACCTCCAAACCAGCCCCCATCGAATGCAAAGTCGGTTTATATCGAAATCGATTATTTGCGTTTTGCTTCGGCTGTAGGCGTTCCAGCTCGTAACGCGAGATCAAAAAGGCTTAGTTTTGCGTGAATAAGCAAGATGCATGCGTTTCGAACCGCCAAACACGCCCCCATCGAATGCAAAGTCGCTTTATATTGAAATCGAACATTTGCGTTTTGCTTTAGCTGTAGGCGTTCCAGCTCGTAATGCGAGATCAAAAAGGCTTAGTTTTACGTAAATAAGCAAGATTCATGCGTGTCGAACCGCCAAACACTCCCCCATCGAATGCAAAGTCACTTTGTTTTGAAATCGAACATTTGCGTTTTGCTTCGGCTGTAGGCGTTCCAGCTCGTAATGCGAGATCAAAAAGCCTTATTTTTACGTAAATTCGCAAGATTCATGCGATTCTAGCTGCCAGACAATCCCCCGTCGAATGCAAAGTTGCTTTATATCGGGATCGAACATTTGCGTTTTTTATAGCTGTAGGCGCTCCAGGGCGTATTTTGAAAAAAAAAACCATTAGTTTTACGTAAATACGCAATATTCATGCATTTCGAACCTCCAAACCAGCCCCCATCGAATGCAAAGTCGGTTTATATCAAAATCGATTATTTGCGTTTTGCTTCGGCTGTAGGCGTTCCAGCTCGTACTGCTAGACCAATAAGGCTTAGTTTTACGTGAATAAGCAAGATTCATGCGTTTCGAACCGCCTAACACTCCCCCATCGAATGCAAAGTCACTTTGTTTTGAAATCGAACATTTGCGTTTTGCTTCGGCTGTAGGCGTTCCAGCTCGTAATGCGAGATCAAAAAGCCTTATGTTTACGTAAATTCGCAAGATTCATGCGATTCTAGCTGCCAGACAATCCCCCGTCGAATGCAAAGTTGCTTTAAATCGGGATCGAACATTTGCGTTTTGTTATAGCTGTAGGCGCTCCAGGGCGTATTTTGAAATAAAAAACCATTAGTTTTACGTAAATACGCAATATTCATGCATTTCGAACCTCCAAACCAACCCCCATCGAATGCAAAGTCAGTTTATATCGAAATCGAAAATTTGCGTTTTGCTTTGGCTGTACGCGTTCCTGCTCGTAACGCGAGATCAAAAAGCCTGTTTCACGTAAATAAGCAAGATTCATGCGTTTCCAACCGCCAAAAAAGCCCCCATCGAATGCAAAGTCGGTTTATATCGAAATCGAACATTTGCGCTTTGCTCCGGCTGTAGGTGTTCCAGCTCGTAATGCGAGATCAAAAAGCCTTTTTTTACGTAAATTAGCAAGATTCATGCGATTCGAACCGCCAAACTAGCCCCCATCGAATGCAAAGTCGGTTTATATCGAAATCGAACATTTGCGTTTTGCTTCGGCTGTAGGCGTTCCAGCTCGTCATGCGAGATAAAAAAGCCTTAGATTTACGTAAATAAGCAAGAATTATGCGTTTCCAACCGCCAAACAAGCCCCCATCGAATGCAAAGTCACTTTGTTTTGAAATCGAACATTTGCGTTTTGCTTCGGCTGTAGGCGTTCCAGCTCGTAATGCGAGATCAAAAAGCCTTATTTTTACTAAAATTCGCAAGATTCATGCGATTCTAGCTGCCAGACAATCCCCCGTCGATTGCAAAGTTGCTTTATATCGGGATCGAACATTTGCGTTTTGTTATAGCTCTAGGCGCTCCAGGGCGTATTTTGAAATAAAAAACCATTAGTTTTACGTAAATACGCAATATTAATGCATTTCGAACCTCTAAACCAGCCCCCATCGAATGCAAAGTCGGTTTATATCGAAATCGAAAATTTGCGTTTTGCTTTGGCTGTACGCGTTCCAGCTCGTAATGCGAGATCAAAAAGGCTTAATTTTACGTAAATAAGCAAGGTTCCTGCGTTTCTAACCGCCAAACAAGCCCACATCGAATGCAAAGTTGGTTTATATCGAAATCGACCATTTGCGCTTCGCTGCGGCTGTAGGCGTTTCAGCTCGTAACGCGAGATCAAAAAGCCTTATTTTCACGTAAATTCGCAAGATTCATGCGATTCTAGCTGCCAGACAATCACCCGTCGGATGCAAAGTCGCTTTATATCGAAATCGAACATTAGCGTTTTGCTATAGCTGTAGGCGCTCCAGGCCGTATTTTGAGATCACAAACCATTAGTTTTACGTTAATACGCAATATTCATGCATTTCGAACCTCCAAACCAATCCCCATCGAATGCAAAGTCGGTTTATATCGAAAACGAACATTTGCGTTTTGCTTCGGCTGTAGGCGTTCCAGCTCGTAATGCGAGATCAAAAAGCCTTATTTTTACGTAAATTCGCGAGATTCATGCGATTCTAGCTGCCAGACAATCCCCCGTCGAATGCAAAGTTGCTTTATATCGGGATCGAACATTTGCGTTTTTTTTATAGCTGTAGGCGCTCCAGGGCGTATTTTGAAAAAAAACCATTAGTTTTACGTAAATACGCAATATTCATGCATTTCGAACCTCCAAACCAGCCCCCATCGAATGCAAAGTCGGTTTATATCGAAATCGAACATTTGCGTTTTGCTTTGGCTGTAGGCGTTCCAGCTCGTAATGCGAGATCAAAAAGGCTTAGTTTTACGTAAATAAGCAAGATTCATGCGTTTCGAACCGCCAAACACGCCCCCATCAAATGCAAAGTCGCTTTATATTGAAATCGAACATTTGCGTTTTGCTTTGGCTGTAGGCGTTCCAGCTAGTAATGCGAGATCAAAAAGGCTTAGTTTTACGTAAATAAGCAAGATTCATGCGTTTCGAACCGCCAAACACTCCCCCATCGAATGCAAAGTCACTTTGTTTTGAAATCGAACATTTGCGTTTTGCTTCGACTGTAGGCGTTCCAGCTCGTAATGCGAGATCAAAAAGCCTTATTTTTACGTAAATTCGCAAGATTCATGCGATTCTAGCTGCCAGACAATCCCCCGTCGAATGCAAAGTTGCTTTATATCGGGATCGAACATTTGCGTTTTGTTATAGCTGTAGGCGCTACAGGGCGTATTTTGAAATAAAAAACCATTAGTTTTACGTAAATACGCAATATTCATGCATTTCGAACCTCCAAACCAGCCGCCATCGAATGCAAAGTCGCTTTATATCGAAATCGAACATTTGCGTTTTGCTTCGGCTGTAGGCGTTCCAGCTCGTAATGCGAGATCAAAAAGGCTTAGGTTTACGTAGATAAGCCAGATTCATGCGTTTCTAACCGCCAAACAAGCCTCCATCGAATGCCAAGTCGGTTTATATCGAAATCGAACATCTGCGCTTTGCTTCAGCTGTAGACGTTCCAGCTCGTACTGCTAGATCAAAAAGGCTTAGTTTTACGTAAATAAATAAGATTCATCCGTTTCGAACTTCCAAACACTCCCCCATCGAATGCACAGTCACTTTGTTTTGAAATCGAACATTTGCGTTTTGCTTCGGCTGTAGGCGTTCCAGCTCGTAATGAGAGATCACAAAGGCTTAGTTTTACGCAAATAAGCCAGATTCATGCGTTTCTAACCGCCAAACAAGCCCCCATCGAATGCCAAGTCGGTTTATATCGAAATCGAACATTTGCGTTTTGCTTTGGCTGTACGCGTTCCAGCTCGTAACGCGAGATCAAAAAGTCTGTTTCACGTAAATAATCAAGATTCATGCTGTTGTACCCCGGATATTTCAATACCTCGATTATTAAGGCAAGGTCATTGCACCGGAATCGAGGTATGCAGCTGCAGGCAACGACCGCGCGTCGTTGCGAAATAATAACGAAGTCCACCGTACAGTCGAGTCAGCATTTAGGCAAACGCGTGTAACTTGACACCTAACGCAGCATTTAGGCAATCGCGAGCGACTCGGCAAGTAACGCATCAGCTCAGGAATTGCTGAGTCAGCTATTGGGAAATTATTGACGATATTGTATTCTACCCGGAAACGAGAATTGTTCAAACAATTAGCAATCTGACGAAATATCTGACATCGACTAAAATTAAGCTGACGTGCCTGCTCTTCCATCCATATATAGGGAACCGAGAGCAGGCACCGACTAGTCTCTTCGGAACTCCTGATTCTGTACGGTTGGTTACGTTTTGCTTGTTACGTTTTGTTGGTTACGTTTTGTTTGTTACATTACGATTCACGTAACAATTACTTGTGCAAGGGCACGCAATTCGGTAGTAAGTGATACTACTAGTTCGGACAAGTTCTTCCACGGGAAGACCACTGTACAAGGTGTACTCGATACGATTGGTAATAAACTCTAATTTGGAAGATTTCTGTAATAAACTTTAATGAACATTGTTGTAATAAACTATTTGGAAGATTTCTCTAATAAACTATAATAAATAATAAATCGTGCGATTATAATTCTCTTGGGTTCTAACCCTTAACTGGATAAATCCCGAATCATAAGACCTAACGGCTCTCCCGCAAAACCCAGAGTAGCTAACTGAGTTTCTGCGGATATAACAATGCGTTTCCAACCGCCAAAAAAGCTCCCATCGAATGCAAAGTCGGTTTATATCGAAATCGAACATTTGCGTTTTGCTTTGGCTGTACGCGTTCCAGCTCGTAACGCGAGATCAAAAAGGCTGTTTCACGTAAATAAGCAAGATTCATGTGATTCGAACCGCCAAACTAGCCGCCATCGAATGCAAAGTCGGTTTATATCGAAATCTAACATTTGCGTTTTGCTTCGGCTGTAGGCGTTCCAGCTCGTAATGAGAGATGACAAAGGCTTAGTTTTACGCAAATAAGCCAGATTCATGCGTTTCGAACCGCCAAACACGCCCCCATCGAATGCAAAGTCGCTTTGTTTTGAAATCGAACATTTGCGTTTTGCTTCGGCTGTAGGCGTTCCAGCTCGTAATGCGAGATCAAAAAGCCTTATTTTTACGTAAATTCGCAAGATTCATGCGATTCTAGCTGCCAGACAATCCCCCGTCGAATGCAAAGTTGCTTTATATCGGGATCGAACATTTGCGTTTTGTTATAGCTGTAGGCGCTACAGGGCGTATTTTGAAATAAAAAACCATGAGTTTTACGTAAATACGCAATATTCATGCATTTCGAACCTCCAAACCAGCCGCCATCGAATGCAAAGTCGCTTTATATCGAAATCGAACATTTGCGTTTTGCTTCGGCTGTAGGCGTTCCAGCTCGTAATGCGAGATCAAAAAGGCTTAGGTTTACGTAGATAAGCCAGATTCATGCGTTTCTAACCGCCAAACAAGCCTCCATCGAATGCCAAGTCGGTTTATATCGAAATCGAACATCTGCGCTTTGCTTCAGCTGTAGGCGTTCCAGCTCGTACTGCTAGATCAAAAAGGCTTAGTTTTACGTAAATAAATAAGATTCATCCGTTTCGAACTTCCAAACACTCCCCCATCGAATGCACAGTCACTTTGTTTTGAAATCGAACATTTGCGTTTTGCTTCGGCTGTAGGCGTTCCAGCTCGTAATGAGAGATCACAAAGGCTTAGTTTTACGCAAATAAGCCTGATTCATGCGTTTCTAACCGCCAAACAAGCCCCCATCGAATGCCAAGTCGGTTTATATCGAAATCGAACATTTGCGTTTTGCTTTGGCTGTACGCGTTCCAGCTCGTAACGCGAGATCAAAAAGTCTGTTTCACGTAAATAAGCAAGATTCATGCTGTTGTACCCCGGATATTTCAATACCTCGATTATTAAGGCAAGGTCATTGCACCGGAATCGAGGTATGCAGCTGCAGGCAACGACCGCGCGTCGTTGCGAAATAATAACGAAGTCCACCGTACAGTCGAGTCAGCATTTAGGCAAACGCGTGTAACTTGACACCTAACGCAGCATTTAGGCAATCGCGAGCGACTCGGCAAGTAACGCATCAGCTCAGGAATTGCTGAGTCAGCTATTGGGAAATTATTGACGATATTGTATTCTACCCGGAAACGAGAATTGTTCAAACAATTAGCAATCTGACGAAATATCTGACATCGACTAAAATTAAGCTGACGTGCCTGCTCTTCCATCCATATATAGGGAACCGAGAGCAGGCACCGACTAGTCTCTTCGGAACTCCTGATTCTGTACGGTTGGTTACGTTTTGCTTGTTACGTTTTGTTGGTTACGTTTTGTTAGTTACATTACGATTCACGTAACAATTACTTGTGCAAGGGCACGCAATTCGGTAGTAAGTGATACTACTAGTTCGGACAAGTTCTTCCACGGGAAGACCACTGTACAAGGTGTACTCGATACGATTGGTAATAAACTCTAATTTGGAAGATTTCTGTAATAAACTTTAATGAACATTGTTGTAATAAACTATTTGGAAGATTTCTCTAATAAACTATAATAAATAATAAATCGTGCGATTATAATTCTCTTGGGTTCTAACCCTTAACTGGATAAATCCCGAATCATAAGACCTAACGGCTCTCCCGCAAAACCCAGAGTAGCTAACTGAGTTTCTGCGGATATAACAATGCGTTTCCAACCGCCAAAAAAGCTCCCATCGAATGCAAAGTCGGTTTATATCGAAATCGAACATTTGCGTTTTGCTTTGGCTGTACGCGTTCCAGCTCGTAACGCGAGATCAAAAAGGCTGTTTCACGTAAATAAGCAAGATTCATGTGATTCGAACCGCCAAACTAGCCGCCATCGAATGCAAAGTCGGTTTATATCGAAATCTAACATTTGCGTTTTGCTTCGGCTGTAGGCGTTCCAGCTCGTAATGAGAGATGACAAAGGCTTAGTTTTACGCAAATAAGCCAGATTCATGCGTTTCGAACCGCCAAACACGCCCCCATCGAATGCAAAGTCGCTTTGTTTTGAAATCGAACATTTGCGTTTTGCTTCGGCTGTAGGCGTTCCAGCTCGTAATGCGAGATCAAAAAGCCTTATTTTTACGTAAATTCGCAAGATTCATGCGATTCTAGCAGCCAGACAATCCCCCGTCGATTGCAAAAATGCTTTATATCGAGATCGAACATTTGCGTTTTGTTATAGCTTGAAAGGTCTCCCCCCCCCCGTCCAACCCCGCGCACGTCACCGAGGCGAGGCAGCCGGTAAGATCGAGCGCACGGCAGCGGCTACGCAGAGGCACGCAAAGTGGCCAAGTGGCGCCATCGGGCGGGATCCAGAAGGACCCGATCGATAGGGAAGCCACGCACACCCAGAGAACACAAGCACACTCCGCAAGCGCCACACAGCGCCGCGGAAAGGAAACGAGAGGCCATATCGATCAAGGCCAACCAGAGCGAAAAAGCGAGGGAAAAGGAGAACAAACGATTGGACAAAAATGACGCCACCGCCACCGAGAAAGGCATCCGATTAGAGATAAGCCGAGAAGGGCAATGACGTCACTGGAGAACCCACCGGTAATTGGAGAACAAGGGAGAAGAACCTTGAAGGACCAATAGAAAAATTAAACACCAAGAACGAAATACGCGTGCGCGAGTCCGCCAAAAAGATGCAATTTTCGCGAGTGGGAGGCAAAAATTAGCATATAAAAAGGCACGAAATCGACCGGAGGTCAGTTAATCATCTCACCGGGTCTACACCAGCTCTCCAAGGACTTAAAAAGTAAAAGTGAAAAGTGACAGTCAAAGTGAGAAAAAGTGAATAAAAGTGACTAAAGTGAAACCGTGCCAAAAAGAACTTATAAATTTCGGTGACGGTGGACTTATAAAATTTCGGTGACGGTGGACTTATAAAATCCGTGCAAAAATCGGACTTATAAAATTCTTCGGACTTATAAAAATCTGGTGCCGAGTGAACTTACGAAATTCGTGCCGAAACCGGACTTGTACGTCTCCGGGCTAATTTCGGACTCAGAAAAAGTGTGAACGTGGGACTTACAAAAATTAGCCACGCAGGACTAGTGACATTAGTGTCGAGAACTCATTAAAAAATTGTGACACGGACTCGCAAAATTCGGGACACGTCGAAATCGCGTGCCAAGTTCGAAATTATACTCTGGTGCAACGATTGGCGCGAAGCAGTAAAGTGACCGAGGTGACCGGTCAGAAGAGCCGAAGTGACGGGTGAGCAAAATTCACAACACCGAGCACCCGAGAAAACCACTCACAGGGCTTCCTTCACGTCCCCTGCATTTACCCATAACAACAAAATCAGGTAAAAACAGTCCGTGGTCGCAGAAACACAAAGTGCAATTCGCGAGGTGAACGAGCTGTCACTGCCGACGCGGCCCCGTGACGTCACAGCGCGGCCAGCCGCAAGCGGCGGCCATCTTGGGAACACGAGCTATCGAGCCGCCGACCCGAAATCATAGGGCGTTCGCATGTGGCGGCGGTAATTTAACCGGAAAACGGTCAACGCGCGATAATACAGCAGATCGATAACACTCCCCACGTCAAGAAATTAAAGTAGCCAGTAAAAGAAAAAAAAAAGATAAGAATATAAGAATAAGCATTTGGTCAAGCAAATTGGTTAACAATTAAATAATTATTGCACAAAGAATAAATAACAAGAAGTAATTTAAGAAAGGAAAAAAAACTGTAAATACTTGAAAACTCGTCCGGTTACGAATAAAATCATTATTTCCACATAAAAACCGTCTCTGATACGCCAACCCATAATTCCTGGACACTCGAGCACACGAATCCCTCCGTTTGAGCGCCCATTCCTCTACAGGAGGTGCACGAATTCGGAGAAAATATTGTAGGGAAGCTTGCTCCTGTTACAAGCTATAGGCGCTCCAGGGAGTATTTTGAAATAAAAAACCATTAGTTTTACGTAAATACGCAATATTCATGCATTTCGAACCTCCAAACCAGCCCCCATCGAATGCAAAGTCGGTTTATATCGAAATCGAACATTTGCGCTTTGCTCCGGCTGTAGGCGTTCCAGCTCGTAATGCGAGATCAAAAAGCCTTTTTTAACGTAAATTAGCAAGATTCATGTGATTCGAACCGCCAAACTAGCCGCCATCGAATGCAAAGTCGGTTTATATCGAAATCTAACATTTGCGTTTTGCTTCGGCTGTAGGCGTTCCAGCTCGTAATGAGAGATCACAAAGGCTTAGTTTTACGCAAATAAGCCAGATTCATGCGTTTCTAACCGCCAAACAAGCCCCCATCGAATGCCAAGTCGGTTTATATCGAAATCGAACATTTGCGCTTTGCTTCGGCTGTAGGCGTTCCAGCTCGTACTGCTAGACCAATAAGGCTTAGTTTTACGTAAATAAGCCAGATGCATGCGTTTCTAACCGCCAAACAAGCCCCGATCGAATGCAACGTCACTTTGTATTTAAATCGAACATTTGCGCTTTGCTTCGGCTGTAGGCGTTCCAGCTCGTAATGCGAGATCAAAAAGGCTTAGGTTTACGTAGATAAGCCAGATTCATGCGTTTCTAACCGCCAAACAAGCCTCCATCGAATGCCAAGTCGGTTTATATCGAAATCGAACATTTGCGCTTTGCTTCGGCTGTAGGCGTTCCAGCTCGTACTGCTAGATCAAAAAGGCTTAGTTTTACGTAAATAAGCAAGATTCATGCGTTTCGAACCGCCAAACACTCCCCCATCGAATGCAAAGTCACTTTGTTTTGAAATCGAACATTTGCGTTTTGCTTCGGCTGTAGGCGTTCCAGCTCGTAATGCGAGATCAAAAAGCCTTATTTTTACGTAAATTCGCAAGATTCATGCGATTCTAGCTGCCAGACAATCACCCGTCGGATGCAAAGTCGCTTTATATCGAAATCGAACATTAGCGTTTTGCTATAGCTGTAGGCGCTCCAGGCCGTATTTTGAGATCACAAACCATTAGTTTTACGTAAATACGCAATATTCATGCATTTCGAACCTCCAAACCAACCCCCATGGAATGCAAAGTCGGTTTATATCGAAATCGAACATTTGCGTTTTGCTTCGGCTGTAGGCGTTCCAGCTCGTAACGCGAGATCAAAAAGGCTTAGTTTTACGTGAATAAGCAAGATGCATGCGTTTCGAACCGCCAAACACTCCCCCATCGAATGCAAAGTCACTTTGTTTTGAAATCGAACATTTGCGTTTTGCTTCGGCTGTAGGCGTTCCAGCTCGTAATGCGAGATCAAAAAGCCTTATTTTTACGTAAATTCGCGAGATTCATGCGATTCTAGCTGCCAGACAATCCCCCGTCGAATGCAAAGTTGCTTTATATCAGGATCGAACATTTGCGTTTTTTTATAGCTGTAGGCGCTCCAGGGCGTATTTGAAAAAAAAAAAAACCATTAGTTTTACGTAAATACGCAATATTCATGCAATTCGAACCTCCAAACCAGCCCCCATCGAATGCAAAGTCGGTTTATATCGAAATCGATTATTTGCGTTTTGCTTCGGCTGTAGGCGTTCCAGCTCGTAACGCGAGATCAAAAAGGCTTAGTTTTACGTGAATAAGCAAGATGCATGCGTTTCGAACCGCCAAACACGCCCCCATCGAATGCAAAGTCGCTTTATATTGAAATCGAACATTTGCGTTTTGCTTTGGCTGTAGGCATTCCAGCTCGTAATGCGAGATCAAAAAGGCTTAGTTTTACGTAAATAAGCAAGATTCATGCATTTCGAACCGCCAAACACTCCCCCATCGAATGCAAAGTCACTTTGTTTTGAAATCGAACATTTGCGTTTTGCTTCGGCTGTAGGCGTTCCAGCTCGTAATGCGAGATCAACAAGCCTTATTTTTACGTAAATTCGCGAGATTCATGCGATTCTAGCTGCCAGACAATCCCCCGTCGAATGCAAAGTTGCTTTATATCGGGATCGAACATTTGCGTTTTTTTATAGCTGTAGGCGCTCCAGGGCGTATTTTGAAAAAAAAAACCATTAGTTTTACGTAAATACGCAATATTCATGCATTTCGAACCTCCAAACCAGCCCCCATCGAATGCAAAGTCGGTTTATATCGAAATCGATTATTTGCGTTTTGCTTCGGCTGTAGGCGTTCCAGCTCGTAACGCGAGATCAAAAAGGCTTAGTTTTGCGTGAATAAGCAAGATGCATGCGTTTCGAACCGCCAAACACGCCCCCATCGAATGCAAAGTCGCTTTATATTGAAATCGAACATTTGCGTTTTGCTTTAGCTGTAGGCGTTCCAGCTCGTAATGCGAGATCAAAAAGGCTTAGTTTTACGTAAATAAGCAAGATTCATGCGTGTCGAACCGCCAAACACTCCCCCATCGAATGCAAAGTCACTTTGTTTTGAAATCGAACATTTGCGTTTTGCTTCGGCTGTAGGCGTTCCAGCTCGTAATGCGAGATCAAAAAGCCTTATTTTTACGTAAATTCGCAAGATTCATGCGATTCTAGCTGCCAGACAATCCCCCGTCGAATGCAAAGTTGCTTTATATCGGGATCGAACATTTGCGTTTTGTTATAGCTGTAGGCGCTCCAGGGCGTATTTTGAAATAAAAAACCATTAGTTTTACGTAAATACGCAATATTCATGCATTTAGAACCTCCAAACCAGCCCCCATTGAATGCAAAGTCGCTTTATATCGAAATCGAGAATTTGCGTTTTGCTTCGGCTGTAGGCGTTCCAGCTCGTACTGCTAGACCAATAAGGCTTAGTTTTACGTAAATAAGCAAGATTCATGCGTTTCGAACCGCCAAACACTCCCCCATCGAATGCAAAGTCACTTTGTTTTGAAATCGAACATTTGCGTTTTGCTTCGGCTGTAGGCGTTCCAGCTCGTAATGCGAGATCAAAAAGCCTTATTTTTACGTAAATTCGCGAGATTCATGCGATTCTAGCTGCCAGACAATCCCCCGTCGAATGCAAAGTTGCTTTATATCGGGATCGAACATTTGCGTTTTTTTATAGCTGTAGGCGCTCCAGGGCGTATTTTGAAAAAAAAACCATCAGTTTTACGTAAATACGCAATATTCATGCATTTCGAACCTCCAAACCAGCCCCCATCGAATGCAAAGTCGGTTTATATCAAAATCGAAAATTTGCGTTTATCTTTGGCTGTACGCGTTCCAGTTCGTAACGCGAGATCAAAAAGCCTTATTTTCACGTAAATTCGCAAGATTCATGCGATTCTAGCTGCCAGACAATCACCCGTCGGATGCAAAGTCGCTTTATATCGAAATCGAACATTAGCGTTTTGCTATAGTTGTAGGCGCTCCAGGCCGTATTTTGAGATCACAAACCATTAGTTTTACGTAAATACGCAATATTCATGCATTTCGAACCTCCAAACCAACCCCCATCGAATGCAAAGTCGGTTTATATCGAAATCGAACATTTGCGTTTTGCTTCGGCTGTAGGCGTTCCAGCTCGTAACGCGAGATCAAAAAGGCTTAGTTTTACGTGAATAAGCAAGATGCATGCGTTTCGAACCGCCAAACACGCCCCCATCGAATGCAAAGTCGCTTTATATTGAAATCGAACATTTGCGTTTTGCTTTGGCTGTAGGCGTTCCAGCTCGTAATGCGAGATCAAAAAGGCTTAGTTTTACGTAAATAAGCAAGATTCATGCGTTTCGAACCACCAAACACTCCCCCATCGAATGCAAAGTCACTTTGTTTTGAAATCGAACATTTGCGTTTTGCTTCGGCTGTAGGCGTTCCAGCTCGTAATGCGAGATCAACAAGCCTTATTTTTACGTAAATTCGCGAGATTCATACGATTCTAGCTGCCAGACAATCCCCCGTCGAATGCAAAGTTGCTTTATATCGGGATCGAACATTTGCGTTTTTTTATAGCTGTAGGCGCTCCAGGGCGTATTTTGAAAAAAAAACCATTAGTTTTACGTAAATACGCAATATTCATGCATTTCGAACCTCCAAACCAGCCCCCATCGAATGCAAAGTCGGTTTATATCGAAATCGATTATTTGCGTTTTGCTTCGGCTGTAGGCGTTCCAGCTCGTAACGCGAGATCAAAAAGGCTTAGTTTTGCGTGAATAAGCAAGATGCATGCGTTTCGAACCGCCAAACACGCCCCCATCGAATGCAAAGTCGCTTTATATTGAAATCGAACATTTGCGTTTTGCTTTGGCTGTAGGCGTTCCAGCTCGTAATGCGAGATCAAAAAGGCTTAGTTTTACGTAAATAAGCAAGATTCATGCGTTTCGAACCGCCAAACACTCCCCCATCGAATGCAAAGTCACTTTGTTTTGAAATCGAACATTTGCGTTTTGCTTCGGCTGTAGGCGTTCCAGCTCGTAATGCGAGATCAAAAAGCCTTATTTTTACGTAAATTCGCAAGATTCATGCGATTCTAGCTGCCAGACAATCCCCCGTCGAATGCAAAGTTGCTTTATATCGGGATCGAACATTTGCGTTTTGTTATAGCTGTAGGCGCTCCAGGGCGTATTTTGAAATAAAAAACCATTAGTTTTACGTAAATACGCAATATTCATGCATTTAGAACCTCCAAACCAGCCCCCATTGAATGCAAAGTCGCTTTATATCGAAATCGAGAATTTGCGTTTTGCTTCGGCTGTAGGCGTTCCAGCTCGTACTGCTAGACCAATAAGGCTTAGTTTTACGTAAATAAGCAAGATTCATGCGTTTCCAACCGCCAAACAAGCCCCCATTGGATTGCAAAGTCGGTTTATATCGAAATCGAACATTTTCGTTTTGCTTCGGCTGTAGGCGTTTAAGCTCGTAATGAGAGATCAAAAAGCCTTTTTTTACGTAAATTCGCAAGTTTAATGCGATTCTAGATGCCAGACAATCCCCCGTCGGATGCAAAGTCGATTTATATCGAAATCGAACATTAGCGTTTTGCTATAGCTGTAGGCGCTCCAGGGCGTATTTTGAGATCACAAACCAAGAGTTTTACGTAAATACGCAATATTCATGCATTTCGAACCTCTAAACCAGCCCCCATCGAATGCAAAGTCGGTTTATATCGAAATCGAACATTTGCGTTTTGCTTTGGCTGTACGCGTTCCAGCTCGTATCGCGAGATCAAAAAGCCTTATTTTCACGTAAATTCGCAAGATTCATGCGATTCTAGCTGCCAGACAATCACCCGTCGGATGCAAAGTCGCTTTATATCGAAATCGAACATTAGCGTTTTGCTATAGCTGTAGGCGCTCCAGGCCGTATTTTGAGATCACAAACCATTAGTTTTACGTAAATACGCAATATTCATGCATTTCGAAACTCCAAACCAACCCCCATCGAATGCAAAGTCGGTTTATATCGAAATCGAACATTTGCGCTTTGCTCCGGCTGTAGGCGTTCCAGCTCGTAATGCGAGATCAAAAAGCCTTTTTTTTACGTAAATTCGCAAAATTCATGCGATTCTAGCTGCCAGACAATCCCCCTCGTATGCAAAGTCGCTTTATATCGAAATCGAACATTAGGGTTATGCTATAGCTGTAGGCGCTCGAGGGCATATTTTGAGATTACAAACCATTCGTTTTACGTAAATACGCAATATTCATGCATTTCGAACCTCCAAGCCAGCCCCCATCGAATGCAAAGTCGGTTTATATCGAAATCGAACATTTGCGTTTTGCTTCGGCTGTAGGCGTTCCAGCTCGTCATGCGAGATAAAAAAGCCTTAGATTTACGTAAATAAGCAAGATTCATGCGTTTCCAACCGCCAAACAAGCCCCCATCGAATGCAAAGTCGGTTTATGTCGAAATCGAACATTTTCGTTTTGCTTCGGCTGTAGGCGTTTAAGCTCGTAATGAGAGATCAAAAAGCCTTTTTTTACGTAAATTCGCAAGATTCATGCGATTCTAGCTGCCAGACCATCCCCCGTCGAATGCAAAGTTGCTTTATATCGGGATCGAACATTTGCGTTTTGTTATAGCTGTAGGCGCTCCAGGGCGTATTTTGAAATAAAAAACCATTAGTTTTACGTAAATACGCAATATTCATGCATTTCGAACCTCCAAACCAACCCCCATCGAATGCAAAGTCAGTTTATATCGAAATCGAACATTTGCGTTTTGCTTTGGCTGTACGCGTTCCAGCTCGTATCGCGAGATCAAAAAGCCTTATTTTCACGTAAATTCGCAAGATTCATGCGATTCTAGCTGCCAGACAATCACCCGTCGGATGCAAAGTCGCTTTATATCGAAATCGAACATTAGCGTTTTGCTATAGCTGTAGGCGCTCCAGGCCGTATTTTGAGATCACAAACCATTAGTTTTACGTAAATACGCAATATTCATGCATTTCGAAACTCCAAACCAACCCCCATCGAATGCAAAATCGGTTTATATCGAAATCGAACATTTGCGCTTTGCTCCGGCTGTAGGCGTTCCAGCTCGTAATGCGAGATCAAAAAGCCTTTTTTTTACGTAAATTCGCAAAATTCATGCGATTCTAGCTGCCAGACAATCCCCCTCGTATGCAAAGTCGCTTTATATCGAAATCGAACATTAGGGTTTTGCTATAGCTGTAGGCGCTCGAGGGCATATTTTGAGATTACAAACCATTCGTTTTACGTAAATACGCAATATTCATGCATTTCGAACCTCCAAGCCAGCCCCCATCGAATGCAAAGTCGGTTTATATCGAAATCGAACATTTGCGTTTTGCTTCGGCTGTAGGCGTTCCAGCTCGTCATGCGAGATAAAAAAGCCTTAGATTTACGTAAATAAGCAAGATTCATGCGTTTCCAACCGCCAAACAAGCCCCCATCGAATGCAAAGTCGGTTTATGTCGAAATCGAACATTTTCGTTTTGCTTCGGCTGTAGGCGTTTAAGCTCGTAATGAGAGATCAAAAAGCCTTTTTTTACGTAAATTCGCAAGATTCATGCGATTCTAGCTGCCAGACCATCCCCCGTCGAATGCAAAGTTGCTTTATATCGGGATCGAACATTTGCGTTTTGTTATAGCTGTAGGCGCTCCAGGGCGTATTTTGAAATAAAAAACCATTAGTTTTACGTAAATACGCAATATTCATGCATTTCGAACCTCCAAACCAACCCCCATCGAATGCAAAGTCAGTTTATATCGAAATCGAAAATTTGCGTTTTGCTTTGGCTGTACGCGTTCCTGCTCGTAACGCGAGATCAAAAAGCCTGTTTCACGTAAATAAGCAAGATTCATGCGTTTCCAACCGCCAAAAAAGCCCCCATCGAATGCAAAGTCGGTTTATATCGAAATCGAACATTTGCGCTTTGCTCCGGCTGTAGGTGTTCCAGCTCGTAATGCGAGATCAAAAAGCCTTTTTTTACGTAAATTAGCAAGATTCATGCGATTCGAACCGCCAAACTAGCCCCCATCGAATGCAAAGTCGGTTTATATCGAAATCGAACATTTGCGTTTTGCTTCGGCTGTAGGCGTTCCAGCTCGTCATGCGAGATAAAAAAGCCTTAGATTTACGTAAATAAGCAAGAATTATGCGTTTCCAACCGCCAAACAAGCCCCCATCGAATGCAAAGTCACTTTGTTTTGAAATCGAACATTTGCGTTTTGCTTCGGCTGTAGGCGTTCCAGCTCGTAATGCGAGATCAAAAAGCCTTATTTTTACGTAAATTCGCGAGATTCATGCGATTCTAGCTGCCAGACAATCCCCCGTCGAATGCAAAGTTGCTTTATATCGGGATCGAACATTTGCGTTTTTTTTATAGCTGTAGGCGCTCCAGGGCGTATTTTGAAAAAAAACCATTAGTTTTACGTAAATACGCAATATTCATGCATTTCGAACCTCCAAACCAGCCCCCATCGAATGCAAAGTCGGTTTATATCGAAATCGAACATTTGCGTTTTGCTTTGGCTGTAGGCGTTCCAGCTCGTAATGCGAGATCAAAAAGGCTTAGTTTTACGTAAATAAGCAAGATTCATGCGTTTCGAACCGCCAAACACGCCCCCATCAAATGCAAAGTCGCTTTATATTGAAATCGAACATTTGCGTTTTGCTTTGGCTGTAGGCGTTCCAGCTAGTAATGCGAGATCAAAAAGGCTTAGTTTTACGTAAATAAGCAAGATTCATGCGTTTCGAACCGCCAAACACTCCCCCATCGAATGCAAAGTCACTTTGTTTTGAAATCGAACATTTGCGTTTTGCTTCGACTGTAGGCGTTCCAGCTCGTAATGCGAGATCAAAAAGCCTTATTTTTACGTAAATTCGCAAGATTCATGCGATTCTAGCTGCCAGACAATCCCCCGTCGAATGCAAAGTTGCTTTATATCGGGATCGAACATTTGCGTTTTGTTATAGCTGTAGGCGCTACAGGGCGTATTTTGAAATAAAAAACCATTAGTTTTACGTAAATACGCAATATTCATGCATTTCGAACCTCCAAACCAGCCGCCATCGAATGCAAAGTCGCTTTATATCGAAATCGAACATTTGCGTTTTGCTTCGGCTGTAGGCGTTCCAGCTCGTAATGCGAGATCAAAAAGGCTTAGGTTTACGTAGATAAGCCAGATTCATGCGTTTCTAACCGCCAAACAAGCCTCCATCGAATGCCAAGTCGGTTTATATCGAAATCGAACATCTGCGCTTTGCTTCAGCTGTAGACGTTCCAGCTCGTACTGCTAGATCAAAAAGGCTTAGTTTTACGTAAATAAATAAGATTCATCCGTTTCGAACTTCCAAACACTCCCCCATCGAATGCACAGTCACTTTGTTTTGAAATCGAACATTTGCGTTTTGCTTCGGCTGTAGGCGTTCCAGCTCGTAATGAGAGATCACAAAGGCTTAGTTTTACGCAAATAAGCCAGATTCATGCGTTTCTAACCGCCAAACAAGCCCCCATCGAATGCCAAGTCGGTTTATATCGAAATCGAACATTTGCGTTTTGCTTTGGCTGTACGCGTTCCAGCTCGTAACGCGAGATCAAAAAGTCTGTTTCACGTAAATAATCAAGATTCATGCTGTTGTACCCCGGATATTTCAATACCTCGATTATTAAGGCAAGGTCATTGCACCGGAATCGAGGTATGCAGCTGCAGGCAACGACCGCGCGTCGTTGCGAAATAATAACGAAGTCCACCGTACAGTCGAGTCAGCATTTAGGCAAACGCGTGTAACTTGACACCTAACGCAGCATTTAGGCAATCGCGAGCGACTCGGCAAGTAACGCATCAGCTCAGGAATTGCTGAGTCAGCTATTGGGAAATTATTGACGATATTGTATTCTACCCGGAAACGAGAATTGTTCAAACAATTAGCAATCTGACGAAATATCTGACATCGACTAAAATTAAGCTGACGTGCCTGCTCTTCCATCCATATATAGGGAACCGAGAGCAGGCACCGACTAGTCTCTTCGGAACTCCTGATTCTGTACGGTTGGTTACGTTTTGCTTGTTACGTTTTGTTGGTTACGTTTTGTTTGTTACATTACGATTCACGTAACAATTACTTGTGCAAGGGCACGCAATTCGGTAGTAAGTGATACTACTAGTTCGGACAAGTTCTTCCACGGGAAGACCACTGTACAAGGTGTACTCGATACGATTGGTAATAAACTCTAATTTGGAAGATTTCTGTAATAAACTTTAATGAACATTGTTGTAATAAACTATTTGGAAGATTTCTCTAATAAACTATAATAAATAATAAATCGTGCGATTATAATTCTCTTGGGTTCTAACCCTTAACTGGATAAATCCCGAATCATAAGACCTAACGGCTCTCCCGCAAAACCCAGAGTAGCTAACTGAGTTTCTGCGGATATAACAATGCGTTTCCAACCGCCAAAAAAGCTCCCATCGAATGCAAAGTCGGTTTATATCGAAATCGAACATTTGCGTTTTGCTTTGGCTGTACGCGTTCCAGCTCGTAACGCGAGATCAAAAAGGCTGTTTCACGTAAATAAGCAAGATTCATGTGATTCGAACCGCCAAACTAGCCGCCATCGAATGCAAAGTCGGTTTATATCGAAATCTAACATTTGCGTTTTGCTTCGGCTGTAGGCGTTCCAGCTCGTAATGAGAGATGACAAAGGCTTAGTTTTACGCAAATAAGCCAGATTCATGCGTTTCGAACCGCCAAACACGCCCCCATCGAATGCAAAGTCGCTTTGTTTTGAAATCGAACATTTGCGTTTTGCTTCGGCTGTAGGCGTTCCAGCTCGTAATGCGAGATCAAAAAGCCTTATTTTTACGTAAATTCGCAAGATTCATGCGATTCTAGCAGCCAGACAATCCCCCGTCGATTGCAAAAATGCTTTATATCGAGATCGAACATTTGCGTTTTGTTATAGCTTGAAAGGTCTCCCCCCCCCCGTCCAACCCCGCGCACGTCACCGAGGCGAGGCAGCCGGTAAGATCGAGCGCACGGCAGCGGCTACGCAGAGGCACGCAAAGTGGCCAAGTGGCGCCATCGGGCGGGATCCAGAAGGACCCGATCGATAGGGAAGCCACGCACACCCAGAGAACACAAGCACACTCCGCAAGCGCCACACAGCGCCGCGGAAAGGAAACGAGAGGCCATATCGATCAAGGCCAACCAGAGCGAAAAAGCGAGGGAAAAGGAGAACAAACGATTGGACAAAAATGACGCCACCGCCACCGAGAAAGGCATCCGATTAGAGATAAGCCGAGAAGGGCAATGACGTCACTGGAGAACCCACCGGTAATTGGAGAACAAGGGAGAAGAACCTTGAAGGACCAATAGAAAAATTAAACACCAAGAACGAAATACGCGTGCGCGAGTCCGCCAAAAAGATGCAATTTTCGCGAGTGGGAGGCAAAAATTAGCATATAAAAAGGCACGAAATCGACCGGAGGTCAGTTAATCATCTCACCGGGTCTACACCAGCTCTCCAAGGACTTAAAAAGTAAAAGTGAAAAGTGACAGTCAAAGTGAGAAAAAGTGAATAAAAGTGACTAAAGTGAAACCGTGCCAAAAAGAACTTATAAATTTCGGTGACGGTGGACTTATAAAATTTCGGTGACGGTGGACTTATAAAATCCGTGCAAAAATCGGACTTATAAAATTCTTCGGACTTATAAAAATCTGGTGCCGAGTGAACTTACGAAATTCGTGCCGAAACCGGACTTGTACGTCTCCGGGCTAATTTCGGACTCAGAAAAAGTGTGAACGTGGGACTTACAAAAATTAGCCACGCAGGACTAGTGACATTAGTGTCGAGAACTCATTAAAAAATTGTGACACGGACTCGCAAAATTCGGGACACGTCGAAATCGCGTGCCAAGTTCGAAATTATACTCTGGTGCAACGATTGGCGCGAAGCAGTAAAGTGACCGAGGTGACCGGTCAGAAGAGCCGAAGTGACGGGTGAGCAAAATTCACAACACCGAGCACCCGAGAAAACCACTCACAGGGCTTCCTTCACGTCCCCTGCATTTACCCATAACAACAAAATCAGGTAAAAACAGTCCGTGGTCGCAGAAACACAAAGTGCAATTCGCGAGGTGAACGAGCTGTCACTGCCGACGCGGCCCCGTGACGTCACAGCGCGGCCAGCCGCAAGCGGCGGCCATCTTGGGAACACGAGCTATCGAGCCGCCGACCCGAAATCATAGGGCGTTCGCATGTGGCGGCGGTAATTTAACCGGAAAACGGTCAACGCGCGATAATACAGCAGATCGATAACACTCCCCACGTCAAGAAATTAAAGTAGCCAGTAAAAGAAAAAAAAAAGATAAGAATATAAGAATAAGCATTTGGTCAAGCAAATTGGTTAACAATTAAATAATTATTGCACAAAGAATAAATAACAAGAAGTAATTTAAGAAAGGAAAAAAAACTGTAAATACTTGAAAACTCGTCCGGTTACGAATAAAATCATTATTTCCACATAAAAACCGTCTCTGATACGCCAACCCATAATTCCTGGACACTCGAGCACACGAATCCCTCCGTTTGAGCGCCCATTCCTCTACAGGAGGTGCACGAATTCGGAGAAAATATTGTAGGGAAGCTTGCTCCTGTTACAAGCTATAGGCGCTCCAGGGAGTATTTTGAAATAAAAAACCATTAGTTTTACGTAAATACGCAATATTCATGCATTTCGAACCTCCAAACCAGCCCCCATCGAATGCAAAGTCGGTTTATATCGAAATCGAACATTTGCGCTTTGCTCCGGCTGTAGGCGTTCCAGCTCGTAATGCGAGATCAAAAAGCCTTTTTTAACGTAAATTAGCAAGATTCATGTGATTCGAACCGCCAAACTAGCCGCCATCGAATGCAAAGTCGGTTTATATCGAAATCTAACATTTGCGTTTTGCTTCGGCTGTAGGCGTTCCAGCTCGTAATGAGAGATCACAAAGGCTTAGTTTTACGCAAATAAGCCAGATTCATGCGTTTCTAACCGCCAAACAAGCCCCCATCGAATGCCAAGTCGGTTTATATCGAAATCGAACATTTGCGCTTTGCTTCGGCTGTAGGCGTTCCAGCTCGTACTGCTAGACCAATAAGGCTTAGTTTTACGTAAATAAGCCAGATGCATGCGTTTCTAACCGCCAAACAAGCCCCGATCGAATGCAACGTCACTTTGTATTTAAATCGAACATTTGCGCTTTGCTTCGGCTGTAGGCGTTCCAGCTCGTAATGCGAGATCAAAAAGGCTTAGGTTTACGTAGATAAGCCAGATTCATGCGTTTCTAACCGCCAAACAAGCCTCCATCGAATGCCAAGTCGGTTTATATCGAAATCGAACATTTGCGCTTTGCTTCGGCTGTAGGCGTTCCAGCTCGTACTGCTAGATCAAAAAGGCTTAGTTTTACGTAAATAAGCAAGATTCATGCGTTTCGAACCGCCAAACACTCCCCCATCGAATGCAAAGTCACTTTGTTTTGAAATCGAACATTTGCGTTTTGCTTCGGCTGTAGGCGTTCCAGCTCGTAATGCGAGATCAAAAAGCCTTATTTTTACGTAAATTCGCAAGATTCATGCGATTCTAGCTGCCAGACAATCACCCGTCGGATGCAAAGTCGCTTTATATCGAAATCGAACATTAGCGTTTTGCTATAGCTGTAGGCGCTCCAGGCCGTATTTTGAGATCACAAACCATTAGTTTTACGTAAATACGCAATATTCATGCATTTCGAACCTCCAAACCAACCCCCATGGAATGCAAAGTCGGTTTATATCGAAATCGAACATTTGCGTTTTGCTTCGGCTGTAGGCGTTCCAGCTCGTAACGCGAGATCAAAAAGGCTTAGTTTTACGTGAATAAGCAAGATGCATGCGTTTCGAACCGCCAAACACTCCCCCATCGAATGCAAAGTCACTTTGTTTTGAAATCGAACATTTGCGTTTTGCTTCGGCTGTAGGCGTTCCAGCTCGTAATGCGAGATCAAAAAGCCTTATTTTTACGTAAATTCGCGAGATTCATGCGATTCTAGCTGCCAGACAATCCCCCGTCGAATGCAAAGTTGCTTTATATCAGGATCGAACATTTGCGTTTTTTTATAGCTGTAGGCGCTCCAGGGCGTATTTGAAAAAAAAAAAACCATTAGTTTTACGTAAATACGCAATATTCATGCAATTCGAACCTCCAAACCAGCCCCCATCGAATGCAAAGTCGGTTTATATCGAAATCGATTATTTGCGTTTTGCTTCGGCTGTAGGCGTTCCAGCTCGTAACGCGAGATCAAAAAGGCTTAGTTTTACGTGAATAAGCAAGATGCATGCGTTTCGAACCGCCAAACACGCCCCCATCGAATGCAAAGTCGCTTTATATTGAAATCGAACATTTGCGTTTTGCTTTGGCTGTAGGCATTCCAGCTCGTAATGCGAGATCAAAAAGGCTTAGTTTTACGTAAATAAGCAAGATTCATGCATTTCGAACCGCCAAACACTCCCCCATCGAATGCAAAGTCACTTTGTTTTGAAATCGAACATTTGCGTTTTGCTTCGGCTGTAGGCGTTCCAGCTCGTAATGCGAGATCAACAAGCCTTATTTTTACGTAAATTCGCGAGATTCATGCGATTCTAGCTGCCAGACAATCCCCCGTCGAATGCAAAGTTGCTTTATATCGGGATCGAACATTTGCGTTTTTTTATAGCTGTAGGCGCTCCAGGGCGTATTTTGAAAAAAAAAAAACCATTAGTTTTACGTAAATACGCAATATTCATGCATTTCGAACCTCCAAACCAGCCCCCATCGAATGCAAAGTCGGTTTATATCGAAATCGATTATTTGCGTTTTGCTTCGGCTGTAGGCGTTCCAGCTCGTAACGCGAGATCAAAAAGGCTTAGTTTTGCGTGAATAAGCAAGATGCATGCGTTTCGAACCGCCAAACACGCCCCCATCGAATGCAAAGTCGCTTCATATTGAAATCGAACATTTGCGTTTTGCTTTAGCTGTAGGCGTTCCAGCTCGTAATGCGAGATCAAAAAGGCTTAGTTTTACGTAAATAAGCAAGATTCATGCGTGTCGAACCGCCAAACACTCCCCCATCGAATGCAAAGTCACTTTGTTTTGAAATCGAACATTTGCGTTTTGCTTCGGCTGTAGGCGTTCCAGCTCGTAATGCGAGATCAAAAAGCCTTATTTTTACGTAAATTCGCAAGATTCATGCGATTCTAGCTGCCAGACAATCCCCCGTCGAATGCAAAGTTGCTTTATATCGGGATCGAACATTTGCGTTTTGTTATAGCTGTAGGCGCTCCAGGGCGTATTTTGAAATAAAAAACCATTAGTTTTACGTAAATACGCAATATTCATGCATTTAGAACCTCCAAACCAGCCCCCATTGAATGCAAAGTCGCTTTATATCGAAATCGAGAATTTGCGTTTTGCTTCGGCTGTAGGCGTTCCAGCTCGTACTGCTAGACCAATAAGGCTTAGTTTTACGTAAATAAGCAAGATTCATGCGTTTCGAACCGCCAAACACTCCCCCATCGAATGCAAAGTCACTTTGTTTTGAAATCGAACATTTGCGTTTTGCTTCGGCTGTAGGCGTTCCAGCTCGTAATGCGAGATCAAAAAGCCTTATTTTTACGTAAATTCGCGAGATTCATGCGATTCTAGCTGCCAGACAATCCCCCGTCGAATGCAAAGTTGCTTTATATCGGGATCGAACATTTGCGTTTTTTTATAGCTGTAGGCGCTCCAGGGCGTATTTTGAAAAAAAAACCATCAGTTTTACGTAAATACGCAATATTCATGCATTTCGAACCTCCAAACCAGCCCCCATCGAATGCAAAGTCGGTTTATATCAAAATCGAAAATTTGCGTTTATCTTTGGCTGTACGCGTTCCAGTTCGTAACGCGAGATCAAAAAGCCTTATTTTCACGTAAATTCGCAAGATTCATGCGATTCTAGCTGCCAGACAATCACCCGTCGGATGCAAAGTCGCTTTATATCGAAATCGAACATTAGCGTTTTGCTATAGTTGTAGGCGCTCCAGGCCGTATTTTGAGATCACAAACCATTAGTTTTACGTAAATACGCAATATTCATGCATTTCGAACCTCCAAACCAACCCCCATCGAATGCAAAGTCGGTTTATATCGAAATCGAACATTTGCGTTTTGCTTCGGCTGTAGGCGTTCCAGCTCGTAACGCGAGATCAAAAAGGCTTAGTTTTACGTGAATAAGCAAGATGCATGCGTTTCGAACCGCCAAACACGCCCCCATCGAATGCAAAGTCGCTTTATATTGAAATCGAACATTTGCGTTTTGCTTTGGCTGTAGGCGTTCCAGCTCGTAATGCGAGATCAAAAAGGCTTAGTTTTACGTAAATAAGCAAGATTCATGCGTTTCGAACCACCAAACACTCCCCCATCGAATGCAAAGTCACTTTGTTTTGAAATCGAACATTTGCGTTTTGCTTCGGCTGTAGGCGTTCCAGCTCGTAATGCGAGATCAACAAGCCTTATTTTTACGTAAATTCGCGAGATTCATGCGATTCTAGCTGCCAGACAATCCCCCGTCGAATGCAAAGTTGCTTTATATCGGGATCGAACATTTGCGTTTTTTTATAGCTGTAGGCGCTCCAGGGCGTATTTTGAAAAAAAAACCATTAGTTTTACGTAAATACGCAATATTCATGCATTTCGAACCTCCAAACCAGCCCCCATCGAATGCAAAGTCGCTTTGTTTTGAAATCGAACATTTGCGTTTTGCTTCGGCTGTAGGCGTTCCAGCTCGTAATGCGAGATCAAAAAGCCTTATTTTTACGTAAATTCGCAAGATTCATGCGATTCTAGCTGCCAGACAATCACCCGTCGGATGCAAAGTCGCTTTATATCGAAATCGAACATTAGCGTTTTGCTATAGCTGTAGGCGCTCCAGGCCGTATTTTGAGATCACAAACCATTAGTTTTACGTAAATACGCAATATTCATGCATTTCGAACCTCCAAACCAACCCCCATGGAATGCAAAGTCGGTTTATATCGAAATCGAACATTTGCGTTTTGCTTCGGCTGTAGGCGTTCCAGCTCGTAACGCGAGATCAAAAAGGCTTAGTTTTACGTGAATAAGCAAGATGCATGCGTTTCGAACCGCCAAACACTCCCCCATCGAATGCAAAGTCACTTTGTTTTGAAATCGAACATTTGCGTTTTGCTTCGGCTGTAGGCGTTCCAGCTCGTAATGCGAGATCAAAAAGCCTTATTTTTACGTAAATTCGCGAGATTCATGCGATTCTAGCTGCCAGACAATCCCCCGTCGAATGCAAAGTTGCTTTATATCAGGATCGAACATTTGCGTTTTTTTATAGCTGTAGGCGCTCCAGGGCGTATTTGAAAAAAAAAAAACCATTAGTTTTACGTAAATACGCAATATTCATGCAATTCGAACCTCCAAACCAGCCCCCATCGAATGCAAAGTCGGTTTATATCGAAATCGATTATTTGCGTTTTGCTTCGGCTGTAGGCGTTCCAGCTCGTAACGCGAGATCAAAAAGGCTTAGTTTTACGTGAATAAGCAAGATGCATGCGTTTCGAACCGCCAAACACGCCCCCATCGAATGCAAAGTCGCTTTATATTGAAATCGAACATTTGCGTTTTGCTTTGGCTGTAGGCATTCCAGCTCGTAATGCGAGATCAAAAAGGCTTAGTTTTACGTAAATAAGCAAGATTCATGCATTTCGAACCGCCAAACACTCCCCCATCGAATGCAAAGTCACTTTGTTTTGAAATCGAACATTTGCGTTTTGCTTCGGCTGTAGGCGTTCCAGCTCGTAATGCGAGATCAACAAGCCTTATTTTTACGTAAATTCGCGAGATTCATGCGATTCTAGCTGCCAGACAATCCCCCGTCGAATGCAAAGTTGCTTTATATCGGGATCGAACATTTGCGTTTTTTTATAGCTGTAGGCGCTCCAGGGCGTATTTTGAAAAAAAAAAAACCATTAGTTTTACGTAAATACGCAATATTCATGCATTTCGAACCTCCAAACCAGCCCCCATCGAATGCAAAGTCGGTTTATATCGAAATCGATTATTTGCGTTTTGCTTCGGCTGTAGGCGTTCCAGCTCGTAACGCGAGATCAAAAAGGCTTAGTTTTGCGTGAATAAGCAAGATGCATGCGTTTCGAACCGCCAAACACGCCCCCATCGAATGCAAAGTCGCTTTATATTGAAATCGAACATTTGCGTTTTGCTTTAGCTGTAGGCGTTCCAGCTCGTAATGCGAGATCAAAAAGGCTTAGTTTTACGTAAATAAGCAAGATTCATGCGTGTCGAACCGCCAAACACTCCCCCATCGAATGCAAAGTCACTTTGTTTTGAAATCGAACATTTGCGTTTTGCTTCGGCTGTAGGCGTTCCAGCTCGTAATGCGAGATCAAAAAGCCTTATTTTTACGTAAATTCGCAAGATTCATGCGATTCTAGCTGCCAGACAATCCCCCGTCGAATGCAAAGTTGCTTTATATCGGGATCGAACATTTGCGTTTTGTTATAGCTGTAGGCGCTCCAGGGCGTATTTTGAAATAAAAAACCATTAGTTTTACGTAAATACGCAATATTCATGCATTTAGAACCTCCAAACCAGCCCCCATTGAATGCAAAGTCGCTTTATATCGAAATCGAGAATTTGCGTTTTGCTTCGGCTGTAGGCGTTCCAGCTCGTACTGCTAGACCAATAAGGCTTAGTTTTACGTAAATAAGCAAGATTCATGCGTTTCGAACCGCCAAACACTCCCCCATCGAATGCAAAGTCACTTTGTTTTGAAATCGAACATTTGCGTTTTGCTTCGGCTGTAGGCGTTCCAGCTCGTAATGCGAGATCAAAAAGCCTTATTTTTACGTAAATTCGCGAGATTCATGCGATTCTAGCTGCCAGACAATCCCCCGTCGAATGCAAAGTTGCTTTATATCGGGATCGAACATTTGCGTTTTTTTATAGCTGTAGGCGCTCCAGGGCGTATTTTGAAAAAAAAACCATCAGTTTTACGTAAATACGCAATATTCATGCATTTCGAACCTCCAAACCAGCCCCCATCGAATGCAAAGTCGGTTTATATCAAAATCGAAAATTTGCGTTTATCTTTGGCTGTACGCGTTCCAGTTCGTAACGCGAGATCAAAAAGCCTTATTTTCACGTAAATTCGCAAGATTCATGCGATTCTAGCTGCCAGACAATCACCCGTCGGATGCAAAGTCGCTTTATATCGAAATCGAACATTAGCGTTTTGCTATAGTTGTAGGCGCTCCAGGCCGTATTTTGAGATCACAAACCATTAGTTTTACGTAAATACGCAATATTCATGCATTTCGAACCTCCAAACCAACCCCCATCGAATGCAAAGTCGGTTTATATCGAAATCGAACATTTGCGTTTTGCTTCGGCTGTAGGCGTTCCAGCTCGTAACGCGAGATCAAAAAGGCTTAGTTTTACGTGAATAAGCAAGATGCATGCGTTTCGAACCGCCAAACACGCCCCCATCGAATGCAAAGTCGCTTTATATTGAAATCGAACATTTGCGTTTTGCTTTGGCTGTAGGCGTTCCAGCTCGTAATGCGAGATCAAAAAGGCTTAGTTTTACGTAAATAAGCAAGATTCATGCGTTTCGAACCACCAAACACTCCCCCATCGAATGCAAAGTCACTTTGTTTTGAAATCGAACATTTGCGTTTTGCTTCGGCTGTAGGCGTTCCAGCTCGTAATGCGAGATCAACAAGCCTTATTTTTACGTAAATTCGCGAGATTCATGCGATTCTAGCTGCCAGACAATCCCCCGTCGAATGCAAAGTTGCTTTATATCGGGATCGAACATTTGCGTTTTTTTATAGCTGTAGGCGCTCCAGGGCGTATTTTGAAAAAAAAACCATTAGTTTTACGTAAATACGCAATATTCATGCATTTCGAACCTCCAAACCAGCCCCCATCGAATGCAAAGTCGGTTTATATCGAAATCGATTATTTGCGTTTTGCTTCGGCTGTAGGCGTTCCAGCTCGTAACGCGAGATCAAAAAGGCTTAGTTTTGCGTGAATAAGCAAGATGCATGCGTTTCGAACCGCCAAACACGCCCCCATCGAATGCAAAGTCGCTTTATATTGAAATCGAACATTTGCGTTTTGCTTTGGCTGTAGGCGTTCCAGCTCGTAATGCGAGATCAAAAAGGCTTAGTTTTACGTAAATAAGCAAGATTCATGCGTTTCGAACCGCCAAACACTCCCCCATCGAATGCAAAGTCACTTTGTTTTGAAATCGAACATTTGCGTTTTGCTTCGGCTGTAGGCGTTCCAGCTCGTAATGCGAGATCAAAAAGCCTTATTTTTACGTAAATTCGCAAGATTCATGCGATTCTAGCTGCCAGACAATCCCCCGTCGAATGCAAAGTTGCTTTATATCGGGATCGAACATTTGCGTTTTGTTATAGCTGTAGGCGCTCCAGGGCGTATTTTGAAATAAAAAACCATTAGTTTTACGTAAATACGCAATATTCATGCATTTAGAACCTCCAAACCAGCCCCCATTGAATGCAAAGTCGCTTTATATCGAAATCGAGAATTTGCGTTTTGCTTCGGCTGTAGGCGTTCCAGCTCGTACTGCTAGACCAATAAGGCTTAGTTTTACGTAAATAAGCAAGATTCATGCGTTTCCAACCGCCAAACAAGCCCCCATTGGATTGCAAAGTCGGTTTATATCGAAATCGAACATTTTCGTTTTGCTTCGGCTGTAGGCGTTTAAGCTCGTAATGAGAGATCAAAAAGCCTTTTTTTACGTAAATTCGCAAGTTTAATGCGATTCTAGATGCCAGACAATCCCCCGTCGGATGCAAAGTCGATTTATATCGAAATCGAACATTAGCGTTTTGCTATAGCTGTAGGCGCTCCAGGGCGTATTTTGAGATCACAAACCAAGAGTTTTACGTAAATACGCAATATTCATGCATTTCGAACCTCTAAACCAGCCCCCATCGAATGCAAAGTCGGTTTATATCGAAATCGAACATTTGCGTTTTGCTTTGGCTGTACGCGTTCCAGCTCGTATCGCGAGATCAAAAAGCCTTATTTTCACGTAAATTCGCAAGATTCATGCGATTCTAGCTGCCAGACAATCACCCGTCGGATGCAAAGTCGCTTTATATCGAAATCGAACATTAGCGTTTTGCTATAGCTGTAGGCGCTCCAGGCCGTATTTTGAGATCACAAACCATTAGTTTTACGTAAATACGCAATATTCATGCATTTCGAAACTCCAAACCAACCCCCATCGAATGCAAAGTCGGTTTATATCGAAATCGAACATTTGCGCTTTGCTCCGGCTGTAGGCGTTCCAGCTCGTAATGCGAGATCAAAAAGCCTTTTTTTACGTAAATTCGCAAAATTCATGCGATTCTAGCTGCCAGACAATCCCCCTCGTATGCAAAGTCGCTTTATATCGAAATCGAACATTAGGGTTTTGCTATAGCTGTAGGCGCTCGAGGGCATATTTTGAGATTACAAACCATTCGTTTTACGTAAATACGCAATATTCATGCATTTCGAACCTCCAAGCCAGCCCCCATCGAATGCAAAGTCGGTTTATATCGAAATCGAACATTTGCGTTTTGCTTCGGCTGTAGGCGTTCCAGCTCGTCATGCGAGATAAAAAAGCCTTAGATTTACGTAAATAAGCAAGATTCATGCGTTTCCAACCGCCAAACAAGCCCCCATCGAATGCAAAGTCGGTTTGTGTCGAAATCGAACATTTTCGTTTTGCTTCGGCTGTAGGCGTTTAAGCTCGTAATGAGAGATCAAAAAGCCTTTTTTTACGTAAATTCGCAAGATTCATGCGATTCTAGCTGCCAGACCATCCCCCGTCGAATGCAAAGTTGCTTTATATCGGGATCGAACATTTGCGTTTTGTTATAGCTGTAGGCGCTCCAGGGCGTATTTTGAAATAAAAAAACCATTAGTTTTACGTAAATACGCAATATTCATGCATTTCGAACCTCCAAACCAGCCCCCATCGAATGCAAAGTCGGTTTATATCGAAATCGAACATTTGCGTTTTGCTTTGGCTGTACGCGTTCCTGCTCGTAACGCGAGATCAAAAAGCCTTATTTTCACGTAAATTCGCAAGATTCATGCGATTCTAGCTGCCAGACAATCACCCGTCGGATGCAAAGTCGCTTTATATCGAAATCGAACATTAGCGTTTTGCTATAGCTGTAGGCGCTCCAGGCCGTATTTTGAGATCACAAACCATTAGTTTTACGTAAATACGCAATATTCATGCATTTTGAACCTCCAAACCAACCCCCATCGAATGCAAAGTCGGTTTATATCGAAATCTAACATTTGCGTTTTGCTTCGTCTGTAGGCGTTCCAGCTCGTAATGAGAGATCAAAAAGGCTTAGTTTTACGCAAATAAGCCAGATTCATGCGTTTCTAACCGCCAAACAAGCCTCCATCGAATGCCAAGTCAGTTTATATCGAAATCGAACATTTGCGCTTTCCCGCGTAGAAAAAAGTTGTATGGGAATGACCATTAATTAGCGTATGGGTAGGAAGATGGGAAGTCGTATGGGAGGGAACATTGGGAGGATGATGGGCCGAATATGGGATTTGAGACCCACCCATATTCTTCCCATACGTTTCTAGAGACTTTCATCCAGCTATCTAAGGAGACCTTGTGAATGCTCGGGAAATCATTCCCATACACTTTTGTAGACTCTTACCCAGCCTTCCGAGGAGACCTCGGGCATGGTCGTGAAATCATTCCCATACACTTTTGCAGATTCTTAACCAGCCACCAGTATCATTCCCATACACTTTTGTAGACTGTTACCCAGCCATCCCAGGAGACCTCGGGAATGCTCGTGAAATCATTCCCATATACTTTTGCAGACTCTTACCCAGCCATCGCATGAGACCCCGTGAATGCTCGTGAAATCATTCCCATACACTTTTGCAGACTATTGCCCAGCCGTCTTAGGAGACCTCGGAAATGCTCGTGAAATAATTCCCATATACTTAAGAGTTTTGCATATATACTTGATATTCCCATATATACTGGGTAAGAGTTTTGCAGACTCTTACCCAGCCACCTCTCGAGACCTCGAAAATATTCGTTGTATCATTACCATACACTGTTCCAGACTCTTTCCCAGCAATTGCATGCCGGCCGTGAATGCTTATGAAATCATTCCCATACTCCTGTGCAGACTCTCACCCAGCTATCCCAGAAGACCTCAATAATATTCGTTGTATCATTACCATACAGTTTTGCATACTCTAACCCAGCCACCCATGAGACCTCATGAATCTTTGTTAAATCATTCCCATACACTTTTGCAGACTCTTACCCATCCATCCCAGGTGGCCTCGAAAATATTCGTTGTATCATTCCCATACACTTTTGCAAACTCTTACCCAGTCGTCCCAGGAGATCTCGTGAATGCTCGTGAAATCACTCCAATATACAGACTCTTACGCAGCCATCTCACATACTCTTTTTTTAAACTCTTACGCATTTACAGTCTCTTACGCAGCCATTTCTCAGCAGACTCCGTAAATGTCCGGAAAATCGTTCCCATATACTTTAACAGACTCTGACAGCCATCTTAGAAGATTTCGGAAGGTTATGAAAGCGATGGTAGCTTTTCGACAATATTCGTTATACAAATGAATATCAACAGTTTCAACTCGTAATTTTTATTCGATCGTTACAAACCAAACACAAAGAATGATATTTTTTCAATATAATTAACATTCTTTAACTTCGACGATCATCAAAAAGAAGCTTAACGAGGACTATCAGAATAATAAAAAGAGACGGATGTTTTTTTCTTATTCCGTATCGGAATCACCTTCGAATTTTCGCTCATTATTATTTTTTTCGTTATCACTCGCCTTGTGAGGATTTCTCAGCGTGCCGCATTGCAAATTCACAACGCGAATAAAATCGGAGTCCGATAATTTATAGACGCCCTTTTGATCGACGTAATCTGGAAATTAAGAAAACATTTTAAGTATTTTTGGCTTCCTCATGGAGGAAGCTTCGCGAATAAGGAAGCTTTATGAGAAGGCGATAACAATTTGAATTTTCAACTTTTATTAGAAAGTGATGTGAAAATTTCAATTATCAACTTTTATGATGAAGCGATATGAAAATTCCAATCTTCAACTTTTGAATGTCAACGTCGTGTTAGACTTTCAAGCAAAACGGCCCATCATCATCACGCTGCACTTTGTCAAATCTGTGCTCGGCGCTGAAAAATTCATGGAATTATCCTCCTGAATTTTTTTTGCTCCTTCGATTTCCACTCAAGAAATACACATGATACCTCTTTATCTAGCTTTTTAAAACCGTCATATCTATCATCGTGTCTATTTTTTACCATAGAACACGATGAGCACCTTAGTTTTTCCGCGATACCATCGGAAAACAAATAAATAGCTGTTTAAAAATACGCGAAATCACTCATTTTTGCAATTTTGATTATAAATATTTCTTGTTCGTTGATCGTCGCTCCAAGACTGTATTATTCCATGTATTTTTAACGCTGATCCCGAATCTGACACTTACTTCATTCATTAATGTATATTGATTTTGTAAAATTGCGTCTAACGTAAAGTATTATTTATTCGTGGAAATAAAAAGCAATCAAAATGACATAAAATTTAAATGGCTCGATCGGTGCTCTCGAAATTTCATAGGGATCATCGGGAGATCCATATTCCATCCAAGTTCGAGTTTTTAGCCAGATGGCTGACAAATTGTGAGAGCTAGAGCGCGAATCGACATTTCTGGAGAAATTAAAAATGATATAGAAAAAAACTGAATATTTTTTAATAACATTTTAGAGAAATATAGACTATTAACCACATATACGTGTGTGTGAAATTTCAACCCGATCGGTCGAGGCATTCTCGAAGTATAGCGATTTGAATTTTTCGCGTGAGAAAGAAACATTGATTCTTTTATTTATATATTTATTTTGAATACTCACATTTCACCGCGTCCAGAATATGCGGCGGGACTGCATCTCTAGCTTTTCCCCCTTTCTTACCGCCCTTTCCTCGCGCTGTCATATTAATTAAATTTTTGGCACCGACAAGGCAGAGGAGTAACTTTCGGATAAGCATGGGTGGATTATTTTTCCACCTATTCATGAATCGGAGTTCCGTCTGATCCACGTAGACCCCAGAATCAGGCTGTATTTCGATCTGCAATAAGAATTATAGTTTTAATAATAAAAATGTATATGAATTTTTTAAAATGCGTAATCGAATCGAAGCGTAATCGAAAATAGCTCGGTAAATGACGCATAAGACTTTACAAAGTAATTGTAATAATGCAATAAAAATCAATCGATCATTTCTTCAAATACATGTCGATATTACACAATTTTCTTTAAAAAATTAAACTTTGCTAAATGGGGTATTGGGGTATTGTGTGTTACACCGATCCCCTAAGGGTTACGGGCTCCTTCACTTTCTTCCTCCTCCTTCCTTATCCGCGGTCGCCGGTTCGATTCTTGGGCCCGGAGCTTCGTCGCGCCCCGTCAGGTGTCAGTAATCCCGGACATACGGATATAGTCGTAGTTCGTACGTCCTATCTCCGGAGCTATGTCCCCGTCCGTTTTCCTTTCACCTACGGGCCTTCAGTCTCGGGAATCGAACCCGCGACACCTTTTCCCAGTCTTTCGGTTTCCCATACCGAGGCGCTGGTCCTTTCCTCTGGACCTACTATTATAGTGGATTCCGAACCACTTTTTCGCAGATAAAAACACCACAGAAAATTCTTGGTGCTTGCCGGGAATCGAACCCGGGCCTACTGCGTGTGAAGCGCGCGCCGAGACCACTCGGCCACGCTCACCCTAACTTTGCTAAATGCATGAGTAGTATTAATATTAAAAGATATTTTTTATATAGATTCCACATAACTCTTAACAAAGTATCGGGCCATTGACAAAATAGCTTCAGAAATAACCGCCTTAACATTTTTTCTAACGAAGGAATTTAAACAAATTTAGGAAATAAAAGACGTATAGGAAAGTGTATTAATTTGAGTATGGGTTGCATGTGGGAAATATTAAAGGAAAGAATATTGGGTGAAGTATAATCTGAATATGGTTTTTTTCAGTTCCCATATTCATCCCGTACACTTTTCCAGACTCTTTCCCAATCATCGCGTATAGCTTGCGGTCCATATGTCCGATATTCTTTTCCAAATTCTTTTTGATTAACTGTGTACAGTAGGAGCATTTTTCAAGGGTGTTCGCGGTAGCTAAGAAAAAGTCTGGAAAGAGTATGGGGTTGATTACACAAAAATGTTAACACTGTAGGCGACGAGTGGGAAAGAGACTGGAAAAGTGTGTGGGTTTGATTATACGAAAATCCTCGAGGTCGTATGCATTGGCTGGCAAAGGGCCTGGAAAAGAGTATAGGATGCATCTGGGAACGGAACGAAATCCATATTCAAATTATACTCCACCAATGGTCTTTCTCGTATTATTCCCCATATGCAACCCATACTCAAATTAATACACGTTCCCATATCATTTGTTTCTACAAATGTATCTTGACCAAAGTTCAATAAAAGGTCGGAATTCCGCCTCAAGGCAAGGGTTTATATATTATATTATTTAGTTTTGCAAGGTCGATTGATTATCAAGATATTTTGTATGTCAAACATTCAACATCTGCCATCAGAACTTTATGAATTGTTTCCTTGGTAGTAGATAGGAATAAAATAATTTTGGATAATAATAGAGAACGACTACATCTGTAAGGCTTTTAATACATTTCCTATCCACGCATCGTAGAATAATCTGTGGTCTACAATGACGTAACGAAACAGCTGCGTCTCGCGATAGTTTGAAGAAAAGTTAATAGCTCGATTGTTCATGCTCCATACGAAGGCTACGCATTTCAGTGAGATAATTATTTAAACTGAAGATGTGTGACGACGTATGCAGGTCGACGCAGGTACAAGCGACCATCATCGCTAATCATTCGAATGGTAGAAATTTATTCAAGCTGGGATAACCAATAGGCAAAAAAATTGTCATGGACACTCAAATATACGTAGATTCATAGGTCCCTCCCCTCCGCTCGGTATCGCGGTGGAAAAAAGTCCTATGAGAAAGTGTATTAAGTTGAGTATGAGTTGCATATGGGGAATAATACAGGGAAGAATATTGGGTGAAGTACTCCGCCCAATGGTCTTTCCCATACTATTCCCCATGTGCAACCCATACTCAAATTAATAGACATTCCCATACGACTTTTTTCTATACCTATACATTATACATATACATTTCCACCAAAAATTTTGGGTGGAAATGTATAGGTAAACAACCTTTCGATTTTTTAATACTTTTTTTAAAATACTTGAAGCGCTTCGAACCGTCGTTATTGAGGGCACGCGTACACGATACCGAGGGTTGTGGTTCAATCAGCGTTTGCGTGAACATTTTCTTCTTGAAAAATTTCTCCATTATTTTCTCTATCATTGGTTCGAGAGTTTCTATTGTAACTGGAAAGAATGAAACAAAATCATGATAAACAAAATAAATAAGGTATTAAAATCGATTTTGTTAAGTGTGATGCGGAGACATGATGATGACGCATGGATGATGCGTTTTGCTTCCTCTATAAGGAAGCAAAACGCTTCCTCTATAAGGAAGCAAAACGCTTCCTCTATGAGGAAGCAAAACGGTTTTGTAACTGCAACTCCTTATCTCATATATTTTCGCGTGTTGAATACGCTAAGCAGTTTGGTTTTTCGGAGGCTCCATTGGGAATCATAGAAATATCTATTTAAAAAAACCGAAAATCGTAAATTTTTGCGAAATCTACCAATGATGAATCGGCAAATTAAGTTACAGACCATGTTTAAGTTATAGGCGTTTGAATTTCGGATGCCTAGCACGCACACATCCAACGAAATACTTTTTGTAAAACCGGTTTATCGATATTTTCAAATATTGCGTACATGTTTACATAAAATTCTCGCCTTTTTTCGTAGTCGTTCTGTCGTTTGGTGTTCATTTCGCATAAGTTCGAGAAAAATAAGATAAAATTGCAAATACTTCTCGATAGTATAAAAATCTGAACAAATTCATGCACATTAAAGGTACTGAAAATATTGATTTCGCATAATGATAAGTTCAAATAGTTATTAACAAATTACTCAAAAATGAATTGTTTAACAAATTACTCGTCAACGTATTTTTTATTATTTTATCTTATTTTTCTCGAACTTATGCGAAATGAACACCAAGCGACAGAACTACATTAAGAAAACCTAACTTCTCATGCGGAAGAGGTAAATGAAGAATAAATACGTTTAAAGCCAATTTCCTGGGCCGAATTGAGATGGACCGAACAACGTTATACCTTGTACTGAATATTCTGCGGTTATTGGGTTAGACCTCCAATCAACTCTAACAAAGTCGTAGAATATTGTAGACAACTAAGTCTATTAAGTCTATTAAGACTTATCCTACTATTAATTAAAGAAATATATACTAAGATTAATATGCAGAAGGTTTCATGTAGATGTTACAAGTATTTTTCTGTTATAACATTTGAAGCGAAGTAAGAATTTGACGCCCAGGTAAATGACCAAACCGATTCGTGCGGCAACGCGGATGTTGGGCAGCGTTGTATACAAGCCTTTCCTTCTCTAACTGGTGTATGAATGGTATGACCTTTCAATGAAGGATACAGTGTCCTTCAAATGTTGCGCATAATTAAGTTCGTAATTCGACCAATTGCCGCTGCAATGTGCGAAGACGTAGCCAACAGGCGGATTTCTATCGGTGAGACTCGAACTTTTGAGGCCTTAAGCCAAGGCCGAATCGAGCAAAGAATAAAGCGATCAACTCACGCAGAAGGGCTACATTCCAAGGAACGTCCACTGTACGAGGCAGGTCTGCCAGATGAGTAGTAAGACATGAAAATTTGATGACTTTACTGAAATAACTAGTGCGCAAACTTTAAAAGCGTTTTTCTCGAAATTATCTTTTTCAAAACGACGTGCACTATGTCTCAGGCTGAAATGAACGAATCGACTAGACAATTAGGACACATGTTCAGAGGAATAATACTTTTGGTATAACGGACGATTTTGTCAACCCGTTTTTTTGCATAATAAATATAACTAATAATACGCATTTTTCTCACGAAAATGGTTAATAAATGTTTTTTTTTGTTTTTAAAAAACGCTCGGGTAAACAGAAGCAAAAGGATCCCCACTTTGGGCGAAGCTTTAGTAATATTGATATCGGACTCCGGATTTTTTAGCATTTTTAAATTGCGGCCAAAATGTTGAATTTCAAAAATGTATAAAAATCTTTTGGCTGGTCAAAAAAATCTGAAAAAATTCAGACACCTTTTTTTGAGCAAGTACAATAAAACAAAAAATCTGGAGAGAAATCGGAGTGGGTCAGGATATAACGGTGAACGATTTGTACTTAATAGTACTTCAATATGGCGGAAGTGAAACTTTTGATCGATATGTCACCGAAATTAAGTGTCAAAAAGGATTTTTGATGGCCCCTGTATAATATAATCTCAACACATGTTTTCCAATGCGCCTAGTCACGTTTAGATAGGTGTAAACAATGTCGACAACTCAAAATCATGAAATGAAGAAAGATCTAAACTACGATAAGCGTGTACTGTCTTGTGTTACACTCTGCAATCAAAAGTAGAATAGTGTATCTCGTATGCTTTATCGTAGAACAGACGCCCTTCGGCAATTTTGAACACGCGGAGTGTGACTTTCAGGATCAACCATGGTGCGCATGCGGCTCATTACTACGATCGGGTCAGCGGTTGGTAATCGTACCAATACTTTGCGATACTAGTGCGTAAAAGCGGACTTTGGGCGAAGGTTGAGAAGTGGCTGCACGAGCCGGATCGAGCGCTACAACGGCACGAGGCGAAGCCGAGTGCTATTGTAGCGCGAGAGAAGGCGAGTGCCGCCACTTCACAACCGCCGTCGGGACTCCGCTTTTACGTACAAGTATCGCATACTACTTTTTGTTACGAATGCATGAAAAGTGCCAGGTTATGTTGCAGGCCGGATGCGACAATAACGGGAAGCTGAATGTAAATACTCAAAGCGTGTCGTAAATACTTATTACGACACGCTTCAAGTATTTATGCAACGGTTCCTGTATTTATGTAACGCCTGCTTCTTCCAATGCACCACATTGTGTCGCGCCCGGCCCCCACATAAAGCAGCACTTTTCATGCATGAAAAGTGCTGCTTGAAAATTGATTTGCAAATCTACAAAAATTGATTTGCAAATCTACAAAAACTGATTAGCAAATCATTTTCTTAATAGTTATTATTGATACTACCCTATGCGTATGTCGAGAAATTACCGTCAGGAAGTGAAAAGTTTTTAAGGGGAGTCTAAACCCCCTCTCACTTGCTCTTACACGAACCCTATGGCGCTGTCTCGCACTCGGCTGCTCGCCGCATGGGTCTAGCTTCGCCTTAAGGTGAGGCTGAAGATCAACATAAACTCAAAATATTTTGAAACCATTTTTCTCCGAAACGCTTTAATAAAACAAAAAGAAAATTGCAGGAAAATTGCACTGCATTAATCGAAGACTCAGTGCGGCCGCAATTTTCTTTTTGTTTTATTAAAGCGTTTCGGAGAAAAATGGTTTCAAAACTTTAGTTCTGTCTCTCTCTCGCACTCATGCGTGTTTAGCTTCCCCTTAAGAGGAGTCTAAGCCCCTTCTCGTCCGCTCTCACACGAACCCTATGGCGCTGTCTCTATCGCACTCGTCCGCTCGCCGCACGGGTTTAGCCACGCCTTAAGATTCTATGATGCATAATAAGTAATTATCTTTTACGTATATGATATAATCGCATAAACCTTTTTTTGCAAAGGAAGTAAAAAATGTACGCCAAGTACTTAATGATCTCTTTCAACAATATTTAGGAGAAAATTCATCTATAAAACATAAAACAAGTGATGTAACCGAAGTCAAGTAGTAACACATAAATATTTGTATACCTGCAGTGCAATCTATTTAAAAAAAAAATCGTCTGAGATAAGTAGTCCTCAAATAATTAGTAAGCCCTACAAAAAGATACTAGAATTCGGGTATGAAATTGGACTCCGAGTACAATCTCTGGTTCACAATTTACCGTAACGTCCAGCACCAAGTTGCTAACCTTGGATGCGAAATTTAGTATATTTTTGCTTGAGTTCCGAATTGCTTAAGTACGACTTATCTAAGGCAAGTTTAAAGACTAAGATTTATTGTACTGCAAGTATACAAATATCTGCGTGTTACTACCTGACTTCTGTTATATCACTCTTTTTACTGTTTTATAAAAGCATCTTGACCGAACAGGTTGTTTTGGTAATGATAGAATAAAACGACATTCTTAAACCGAGAAGATATGGCCACAAAATTATTGTACTCGCTATTTAACAGTTTCCCGATCTGGGCAAGACTCGATGCTCGTGATTTGTTTGTTGATTCTTTAACGTATAAGATTTGCAATTGGTGCGAAATTGCAATTTTATAATTAGTGCAATTTGTTCATTATATCTTTTCTAACACTTTTTCTCAACGTTTTAGATCATTTGTAGTATCGTAACATGAAATCTCGATTTTTTTCATGCAAATAAAGGCTCCTCTATGAAGAAACTAAAACATCGCGGCCGGGAAGGTATGTATCGCTGCTAATTATTAGCATTTTTAATTTTAAAAAAATGTATTTGCGATCCCAAACACCTATACTAATAGTGTGAAATTATAGTTTAAAAAATCGTCATGCTAACAGAAAATTATTTCTAAATCACTCATTTTTCGAAGCCTAAGTGTGGTGAACATGTTTATAATATTTGTCAATCCGATACTATTATTCTCAACCGAATGTTATTTGAGTTTATTTAACAGATGTGGCAAGTAAATGGATACAATACCTGCAAATTGATTCGAAGTCAACGGTCCGTCCGAAGGCTGTGGCTTTTGTCTGGCGACATTGTCACGATTCGTTCTGGAAATAGGAGCCTGGTCACCGTAGCCCTCGTCGTCCTTGTCGTCCTTGTCGTCCTCGTCGGTAGATGAAACTACGATGTGACGCTTGTAAGAAGATGCTGTTTTGGTACCTAACAGATCAATATTGATAGAGAACATCTGTATCTGTTTTTTCATAATTCTCATAATTTATTTGCAAAGCTTTCTCTATGAGAAAGCCATAAAAAATGCAGTAAATTCTTTCTCATAGAAGAAACTTTGCGAATAAAGGGACATTATGAGAAAGTTTTATAAAAATTTAAACTTTCAACTATCAACTTTCAGCGTAAAATTTCAACTTTTATGAGAAAGCGATATGAAAATTTCGATTTTCAACTTTTTTTCAATACCATTTGAATTCGTTGTCGTCGTTAAGGTAGTTCTGTCACTTCGCGCTCATTCCGCATAAGTTTGAGAAAAGTAAGAGAAAATTGCAAGTACTTCTCGATGGTATAAAAATTTGAAAAAATGCATGAATATAAAAGGTACTGAAAAGATTAATTTTGCATAATAATAATTCCAAAATGTTAGTAACAAATTAACGAATAAAGTGAATTGTTTAACAAATTACCCGGAAAACCAATTTTTTTTCTTTTACGAAAATGATTCGTTTTTTTTTTTTTTGAATACGTATGAATTTTTCCAAATTTTACAATTCGCTTTTAATTTTTTTTGTATGGAAAAAATTTGTGAAAAACACAAAATTAAAAGCAATGTAAAAATCTGAAAAAATCCATACCTGTTCAGAAAAATGAACGAATCATTTCCGTAAACGATAAAACTTGGTTTGCCAGGTATTTTTTTAAACAATTAATTTTTTCATTAATTTGTTAATAACATTTTGGAATTATTATTATGCAAAATTAATATTGCCAGTACCTTTAATATTCGTGAATTTTTTCAGATTTTTATACCATCGAGAAGTACTTGCAATTTTCTCTTACTTTCCTCGAACTTATGCGAAATGAGCGCGAAACGACAGAACTACCTTAATTTGTACGCAGCAAATTACCTTAATTACCTTAATTACTACCTTAATTTGGAAGCAGCAAATTGATCCACCCAATAAGATTACGAATTCTTTTGCTTGCAACATTTCCCCACAGTTTTCGTTTGTCCTAGGTCATATGCAATATCAATATTGTTAGCAATTTGACGTGACTTGTAAAGTTTTTTATCCCGTTACTAAATAATATAAACTGTTATCGAATCTCACGTTTGGCTTGAAATGAATGAAAGCAATTTAAAAATACATTCCCATAAAGAGAGGGATTCTGGAACGATTTTTGAATCTGCAGTGGGATGATTGATGAAAGCTTCGTCTACGAGGAAACTAAAACACTGCGACCAGGAAGGCATGTATCGCTGCTAATTATTAAGATTCTTCAACGAAAAAATGTATTTGCGATCCCAAACACCTATACCAATATTGTGCAATACTATCTTTAAAAAACATTTGTATCCTAACAGAAAATTATTTCTAAACGACTCATCTTTTGAATCTTAAGTGTGGTTGTTCATAATATTTGTCAACCTGTTACCATTTTTTTCAATCGAATGTTATTGAGGTTATATAATCAATATGAGAAGAAAATGGATACAATACCTCTAAATTGACTCGACACGGAAGCTCCGTACAAAGGTTGCATCTTTTGTCTGGCGACATTGTCACGATTCCTTCTGGAAAGGGGAACCTCGTCATCCTCGTCATCCTCGTCGTCCTTATCGTCCTTGTCGTCCTTGTCGTCCTCGTCGGTAGATGAAGCTACGATGCGACGCTTGCAAGGAGATGCTGTTTTATTACCTAGAAGATTAATATTGATAGAGGGCATCTGTATATTTTTATTCTATTATTACTAGGCATGTCAAATCATTGCCGAAAAAAACTCGTGAATGAAAAAACAGTTCAATAAATAAATTTGATTAACAAAAAAGAGAGATAATAAATAATTATTTGCATATTACAAGCAGGATCGACCTGAAACTTTGTACACAAGTCGAGTTGCCACCATGGTTGTTTGGTATTCAACTTCTCAAGATCGGCAACGAGACTTAAAAATTATGAGGATTTACGTTGTTTGAATTTCTTTCTATTTGCACATGCTGCTTACGCAACTTTCGATTAACCGAAATGGAACATTGCATACAAATTTACTTACTGCCAAGGTTCTTTGTCATTAAGTTTCACAACAATCCAGAAAACTGTTAAAATTTTATGGCATTTCTTCTTTATGAAAAATGCCTTCGTCGCTTTAACTTGAGCAAGCGTTTACTGTTGACCGAATTTTTAAAGATTTTTTTGGACGTGCAGTATTTTAGTAATGTGGACTCCAAGCTACATAGATTGCTGTGTTAAGGCTCGGAAACCGGTCGACAACAAATGAACGTATCGATTTTCTCC
Source organism: Stenichneumon culpator (assembly GCA_964017025.1). Classification (NCBI taxonomy): domain Eukaryota; kingdom Metazoa; phylum Arthropoda; class Insecta; order Hymenoptera; family Ichneumonidae; genus Stenichneumon; species Stenichneumon culpator. The sequence continues at coordinate 9,940,707 of OZ024771.1, forward strand.
GCCAATTTCTTGTTCACTTCGAATAAAAAAAAACCATAAGAGCGAGAGTATACTTTCACACAGATTGTGTGAAACGTTCCAATACATTCGCGGCTTATTTCAATCATGTACCCCATCATTTGAATCATTCGGAAAAGGTCGTCACGAAAATAATGAAAACAAATTTCCTCTATGAGGACGCAAAAATTAATATACCAAACATTAACATACCATTAAAATTAATAACACAATTGATAACTTTATAATTCAAATTTACAGTAAATTCAGAAATATAGGTACAATTGTTCTATTTTTATAAAATATACCTTTTGGCCTCACCGGCGTCGAGCAATTGGGGAGCACAGTTTCTAAGGAAACTTTGTCATCATCAAAATTATCATCGATATGAAAACGTTTTGACGTTTTCTTGTTATCCACAATGGCTTCCGTTACTCCTACGTCATATGAAAGTTCAATATTGTTAGCATCTCGAATAGATGTCATATTTCCAATTGCTATGTATGTAAAATCCTTAACTAATTTCACTATTAGATTTAAATTAGTGCTCAAAATGATTAATCATAAGATTTTCAGTATAAGATATTTTTACAATTATTAAGAATAGAAAATCTCACCGGGTCATAATTTTGGCTGCGAATTTACGTAAACCTTTCATAAAATATATTCACATCAAAGCCTCAGACCACGTCATAATCGAATCTATCTATTAAGAAGTGAGATTCGGTGACAATTTTCAATAATTTGCATTGAAATGAAAAATCTGATTAATTCCAAGTGAGTAAAATATCAGTGAATGAATATGAGTAATAAAAAAATATCCCAATGAGACACATTTTATACAAATTCATAAAAATACGATCGACAACTTTTTTTTTTATGTAGAAATGGTCTAACAAAGTTCTGTAAGCAATTTTACAATAACGGCCGCTGGATTCGTTTTCACTTCTGAGAAAAATTCCAGAGCAACAGAGCGACTTCAACGTCGAGCAAAAGTTTTTGAAAAATTTGTGAATATTGCCAACCGTCGATTGCCGATTGCTTCCTTAGTACATTCCAATAACCAATCCGAAAAATTACCGTAGTTTGATAATTTTTGTAAATGTATGGCAATTATCATTCAAGGTTAATTGACTGTGAATGTTTCTTACGTGTTGATGCACATTATAATAAAACAGTGTGCATCAAATATCCATCACGGAAAAAAGTTAATCGCTTTCGAATTAAACGAAGAATTGGACAGAAAAAAGACCGAAATTGACGAAACAATAATATAGTACTAAATAACTTTGGAATTGTTGATAGCAATGGGGATTGGAAAGTTTATAACTTCTTTAAAAAAAGGTTAGCTTCAAAATGCGCTTTTGTTCTTATCTCTATAACAAATGAAAAAGGAGATCTTTATTTTTGAAATTGAGCTCGCGCGCGTTTGTTAAAAAAATGAAATAGTCCATAAAACAGAAAGAAAAAAAAATGTTGGCCACGCAAAAAATACGAGTTTTCGTGTTGTGTATAGTTTGCGTACAAAATGTTTAATTTCATAAAAATAATTCGGGTTTGAAAAAAACATACGAATCTGACTGATTTCGGCTAAAATTGCACATATATGATGCCCGACTTGCCCACGAAAATCACTTATTCAAAAGATCTCAATGTTTATTCGTGGACTCAACAATGTTCACTGCTTAGTAGCGAGTAGCCTGTGCCATAAACAAGAAACTAGTTTTTTCGGTAACAACTTTCTGTACAAGAACGAAAGCCATCTTATAACAATTTGTGATTTTTTCTCGAATTTTTCACCACAACATTATTCATCTTCGATCGATCACTTTGTTTCTACTTAAGAGCATGTGAAATACCGTGGTCTGTAATAAAAACTGTAATCAAATTTCATAAATCGGGCGGGTATAAATAGTCAACCGAAAAGTTTCACCAGAGGCTAGCGTGATATCCACTTCTGATGAATATTATATGGAATTAATTTTTATGAAAATCGATGCATATACAAACATTTTATAAAGTCATGAAATAAAAAAAAATTGAATCGAACAATTGTTGAAGCTATTGTTTCGTTATTTTTTTTCTTTTTTACCTGAGAATGGAATCACAGATTGATTCATTTTATTCAGTTATTTCCAAAGTTTCAATATAGCAAAATATAGAAAGATCAAAAATGAACTGTGATACTTGAAAAACGCTTTATGACAGGTGGCATACAATGAGGAAGCAACGGGCTACTCCATTGGCTGCGTCTTAGTTTGTTATCACTTACGAAATATGTAAGAAACAAAGTTATTATTTAATATCATCATTAACGGTATTAACGTTTTTAGAAATAATAATGATAACAATAGAAAATAATATATTCTATTTTTAAAAATTTCGTATTATTAACGTAATATAGTCATGTTACGTCAGTAAATGTTTATGATGACAATATAATATGAAACCATAATTTCTTAGGTATATCTCTATAATCTTAATTTTATTATATAATAACTTATGTATTTCTCTTAATATACCTGCAGCTTCCATATCATTCTCGTGTAACTCCTTCACCATGACCCTCTCGGTTGCAGTCTTCAAGACTTTTTTGTTTTTCTTTGGAGATCTTCCTTTTTGTTTGCTCGGTTTTTTCTTCTCTGGAACCGGAATTGTCTCCCCGTCTTCAGAGACCTGGATCTTGCGAACCCAGTCCTCATTCTCTGGAAAATAGAATCGATTTTGCTATTAACTCACCGAGTTTGATAATAATGACAATAATATGATGATGCATAATGTACGTAAATAATGGTACAATAACAACTGTATTAAGAATGACTATGCTTAAGATGCTAGGAATATTGAACTTTGATCGTAACTCCGAAGAGTTACAAATAAATGAGTAAGCAAAAGAAATCTATGTAAATAACCATACTTTTTTCAATATTCATGGTATTTGTTAATTGTCCTGAATACGTTCGTTTCTTTTTTAATTGACATTTCTTGCCAAAATCTTCAATCTTGAAGACTGTACGTAAATTAATGAACACGCTTGATAATGAAAAGAAAAAGTTTCGAAATGTTTCGCATCGATTTGTTTTTCCAACTAACTTTGCTTTGTAAATTCGAGGAATTATTATGATAAGTAATCCTCAAAGGTACATAGCAAAGTTAGTACAATCTTCAAAGTAGAAAATGTTTACAGGAAGAGGCATTTAAAAAAAGAGAACATTTCTAAAAATAACAACTGTATTCAGGACAAATAACGAATACCATCAATATTGAACAACAAATTATAGTTAAGTAACTAGAAGTTAGAATAAAAATACATTGACTTGTTTCATCTCGTTATTTATTAGTAACGTTTCGAAGTTATTACGATGAACGTTCAATAATCTTCGAATGGAACAATGTATTGCAAACGTGTTCACGGACATGTAATTTGCCATAGGGCAACACGTTGAAAACCGTCATCCCAACATGTGCAGCATCGCATAATGAATAGTATCTACGCCGCAATGTTTCAAAGAAATTCCTCGGCGAGAATTTCGAGTTCCTCATGAGAGTGCTTCGTGTATTGGCAATCAAGAGTCAAAATTTACGATTATTTGAAAATTAAGATTGAAATAAAAAATTTGAGAGTTTATAACTACTTTAAAAAAATATTTGATATAGGCCTATATCTTTAGCTTCAAATTGCGTTTTTGTTCATCTCTCTACAACAACTAGAACAGGAGATATTTATTCTTGAAATTGAGCTCGCGCACTCAACAAAATATGAAAATAAAAAATGAAATATTCCATAAAAGAAAAAGAAAAAGAAATTTTGGGCAACCAAAAAAATACGCGTTTTCTTTTCGTGTATAGTTTGCGTAAAAAAGTTTTATTTCATTTTAAAAATTCGTAATAAAAAGAAACATTCGAATCTAGCTGATTTCAGGTGGAATTGCACATATTCGACACACGAGTTGCCCTCGACAACCAATTATTCAATTGACCTAAATGTTTATTTGTCGAGTTAACAACGTTCACCCCTCAGTAGCATGCGTAGAAACTCGTGCCATGAAGAAGAAACGATTTTTCTTTCAGTAAAAACTGTTTATACAAGAGCGGAAGCCATCTTAAAACAATTTATGATCTTTTCTCGAAAATTTCACCACAACATTATTTGTCCTCGATCGATGACTTTGTTTCTATTTAAGAAGATGTTTAATACCGCCGTCGGTAATAAAAACTGTAATCAACTCTTCTAAACTCGGCGGGTGTAAATAGTCAATAGAAAAGTTTCACTGGAGGCTGGCGTGATATTCCCTTCCGATGACACTTTTCTTTTGACTGTCACTACCGGGACCCGGAAAAAAAACTTGATTGCCGTTTCTGATACCGACCGGGCCCGTATTAGGTGGTGAGGAAAGTGTTTAGCATGACGTTAAGATATAAGCGAGTTCTATAAGATGAAGCAGACTGCTTTAATGGGATAATGAGTAATTTTGTTTTGGATATGGTAAACAGCCCCGTGAAAGCCCGTGAAAAATGTAAAAAAAAATAGATTCAATTGTCTATTTTTTCTACATTACCTTCGGATATCGCACTATTCGAGCGATTAGGAGAAGAGGGATCCTTGATTTCATGGGAAGAATGAGGGGAATCGGCATCTTCCGAAATTGACTTGTCGTTCTTATCATTTGCCATGGCTTTCATCAGTCCTACGTCCAATACAAAATTAATATTATGAGCAACTCAAATAAAAAATATTTTTTCTAATATTTATTCCGGGTTTAAATTTTGTGTGAAAAATCAATATTCTTAGTACCTGTAATAAGGTTATTTTTTAAAGATTTTTATCAGATTGGTACGTAATCGAAATTCTTATTGAAATACACTTCTAGCATTGAATTTACACGTGATGAATTCTTATCAAAAAGAGTTGTATTCGGTGACAAATTTGAATACTTCCTAATGAAAGAAACATCTGTAAAAATTACCTATATTCAAGAACTATTATGAACATTAATTTAATTATGGTAATTCCAAGAAACTAGTTTAAAAAATCTTTAAAAAACAAAATGTTTCCTGCCTAAAATAATTTTTATAGAATGAGTCAACCAATACGCAAATACTGATTAATTCTTTACCGATGATTTTACTCAAATTTCGTCAAAATTCGTTGATGTTTTTCTATTTTACAGTATTTTGAAAAATTTCTGTATGCGTGCTGGCTCTTATTATTTTCGAGATATCGTGCTTTCAGGCAGACGAACTATTATGATCCACTGATCCCTATTGAATTTTATGGACATCGATCAAACTGTATGAATTTTAAGTTATTTTGATATTTTTTTATTTTAGAAAAATTTCCTACGAGTTTACTATAGGGTATCCAAGTATCTGGTGGAATCAATTTTTATGAAAATCTATGCATATACAAACATTTTACAAAGTTTTGAACTTTAAAAAAATTGAATTGAACAATTATCCAAAATGATTTTTATTTTATTTTTTTTAACTGCGAATGACAGATTTAACAGATTGATTAATTTTTTCAGTTTTTTCCAAAGTTTCAACATAGCAAAATAAAGAAAGCTCAAAAATTAACTATGACATTCAAAAAACTCTTTACGAGAGAAGGCATACAATAAGGAAGCACCAGGCCAATCCATTGGCAGCGTCTTAGTATGTTATCACTTACAATATATGTACGAAGCAAAATTATTGTTTAATATTATCATTATTAAAGTTTCTCTTCACTTACCTGCATCTTCTAAATCGTTGTCGAGTAACTTCTCCACCATGGCCCTCTCGGTTGCAGACCTCAAGTCAATTTTTTTTTCTTTGCAGGTCTTCCTTTTTGTTTGCTCATTTTTTTTTTTCGCCGGTGCCGGAATTATCTCCGCATCTTCAGAGACTTCGATCTTGCGGAGCCAATGCTCGTCCTCTGAAAAAAAAACATTGTTTTTGCTAGTAACTCACCAAGTTTGATAATAATGATAATAATATGACGATGGATAATATACATATATATAATGGTATGATAATAACTGTATTCAAAATCGCGGTCTTCGTATACACAGACATTTGATTTGCATAAGGACAATGCATTGAAAACAGTCATCCCAACATATAAAGCGTCGCAATGAATAGTATGTATTCGTGTTCTATTCACACTCAACAGTCCTGCCATGTGGTACTGTAAAGTTTATTTATGCAAATTTTTATATGTATACACGACTGTATATATCAAATGTATATTGTATTGTAGAATCAATGAATAAATTTCATACGAAAAAGTCAGTTTATCTATTATTTTTCGTCACTAATTTGTCGAAAACTTTCCAGAGTTATTATATCATGCGAAATCAATGTTATTAATGTGAAAAAATACTAAATTGTCGATTTTCAGATTTTGGAAACAAAAATATTAGGAAATTAAAAGTAGACGAAAAATGTACAATTTTTAGAAATTATTAGACATCACTCACCACTGCACTCGAGCACTCGCGCCAGGAATGACTTTCCTCCATACGGTAGGCGTAATTCATCGCGTTTATATAGATCTCGGCCGATTTCGTTCATATTCAAGATACTAGTTTTCTTTGATTTAATCCAGAAAACGAGAGCGAACATATTTCCTCTTGACTCCATGACTGAAAGCACAATGGACTCTTTGTATTAACGTGCTTTGTTTCAGAATAAGATATAGCGTTCGCGCTCGTTGCTATAAAAACAGGATGCGGTCATATACGTTGTGACGTGGTGCGTCACAATTTTTCCCCAACGTGGCTCGACGTCCCACCACTCACCTAGGAAAATAAACTAGAATTAGAACCTATTATTTAAGCAACGACTTGGACTATTGTTAAACCTCCCCCTCGACTTACCCTCAGTCCCTCGACTCACTCGACGAAGCCCTCGCAACCCACTGAAGACTCGTCGCAGCCTCACCGCAGCACCACGAAGACTCACCGCAGCACCCCGAAGACCATCACAGCCATCGCAGACAACCGAAGACTCCACCAGCGCCCAGATTGACCTCGCCAGGCCCAGAACCAGCCTACAAAAATTGTCAACCGACCGGGAATTAAAGCCTGGTACGGCAGCCCGGCACTAACCTCCAACAAAAACCGACAAACCGATGTTCTGCTCCCACACCGACGTCCGTCCCTTGGAGGCCACAGCACCGAACACTCCACTCGTCTGACCCGTCATGGACAGCCCGGAACCCGACGACACACTCTCGGCTCGAAATAACGAGTGTAAAGCGACGAGCTGTGTCGTGCGGGTAAACACCGTAAAATTGCACTCGAGCTGTCAGTGCGATACTTCGTCCGAGCGCCGCGAGGAACCAGCACCTCCCGGCGTGGAGAATATTCGGCAATCGATAAGCCAATCGATGCCGAGGATGCGCGCGCCGAGCGTCGCGACAGGCCTTCCGTCGCGACGAATATTCGCAATCGGCCGCAGCCAATTACGACGCCCACCGCCAAGCTAGTCCCGAGATAGACCAATCGATTTTCGCCGAGAAATCGCAAATTGCAAGACCGACCCTGAGGTCGGAGAAGAAGCCGGAAACGGCATGGTTTTCTTCACTTCGAGCCACGGCGTGTGAGAGAGCGAGTGTGTGACAGGCGAGCGAAATATACGAGAAAAGTTTTTGGAAATTATATCGACCCGGAAAGCCCCCGTGATATCCAGACTCCACCCCCGGAGAGTACCGACTCGAGGCAGAGATAAAAGGACACGATTTGGACCAGATTTTGGATTGTATAACGACTCGGCAAACCAAGGACTATCGAATGGGTTTTGCCGAGAGGATTTTGTTGAACGGACTATCGGAGAGTTTGTAACCGATAGAGAGTAAGAAAGACCAGTTGAGTGAGTACAGTTTAAGTTTCCCTTCCCCCATTTATACCTGATTGACAGTCCCATTTCCCACATTCCCCTGAAAATTTGCCCGTCACCCCCCTGGTAATTTTAAGTGATTTTTGTTATTGTGTTATCTTCGACCGTCGATCACCGGCTGCCACGTGCGCCGGCATTTTGCTCTATATTTCTCGTGTGCGCGTGAGTGGTGGCGATCGCGGAGATTTACAGCGCGCGACCGTTAGCGTATTTCCCCCCGTTCTCCCCGAGACTCGAAAATTGTTTCATCGTATCTATTTTTTTGTGATTATTGGAATTTTCCGTAAGCTTTTTGTGTGCCGAGGTAATATTGTCAAGAAGCCCTGGACAGTGCCTGCGGCCTGAGAAGTCTCATTCCCCTCCCTCCCCCGTTCCCGCTAGCCGAGTGACGTAAAAAGGTAATAGATTTTGTTTCTTTTGTTCTTGTTTTTTTTTTGCACTCGATTAACTAAATCGAGCGCTGCGGTGCTACACCGATACAGTAGCTGGCGCCCAAAAATCCGTGATTGTTTCCCGAGTTTTGAGATTTTCCCGAGTTTGACAAAGTAAGACCAGCATTGTGTAGAATATCCACCGGCCAGCCCCTCCCCCCCTCCCCTTCCCTGCGACTGACCCTGCGAATTGCCGTCTCGGCGATTACCCTGAGTGATATTATTTTCGTAAGTTTTGTTATTGATTATTTTTTCGATTTTCTTTTTCTTTTTGAGCTTTAATAATTTTCCGACCGTTATATTTTGCCGCGAGTATTACTTATTGTCCGACCTTTGTATTTCGCCCTGCGTGGCAATTATTCTTTCGACCTTAGGATTTTCCCCCGCGTATTAATTACTGTTCGACTTTGGTATTCTGCCCAGCGTTAACTATTTTTCTATTTTCTTATTCCCCCCCCCCCCCCCCCGAGTATTGAGTAATTTTCTATTTTATTATTTTTCTTGCGTAGTGATTATTTCCGGTTTTTCTATTATTATTTCTGAATTCTTTGCCCCCTTTTCTTATTTTCGAATTGGTTATTATTATTGTTATTGCGAACTTTTCTTTTCTTTTTGGTTATTATTGAGATTGTTTATTTTTGGTTATCGACCCCCTTCAACGTACCCGTAACGGCGTTGAAGCGGCAGTATTTGCTTATTATTATTCTGTTGTTAATAGTCACTGATCATTAAAAGTTATATTAAGGGTGAGCGTGGCCGAGTGGTCTCGGCGCGCGCTTCACACGCAGTAGGCCCGGGTTCGATTCCCGGCAAGCACCAAGAATTTTCTGTGGTGTTTTTATCTGCGAAAAGTGGTTCGGAACCCACTATAATAGTAGGTCCAGAGGAAAGGACCAGCGCCTCGGTATGGGAAACCGAAAGACTGGGAAAAGGTGTCGCGGGTTCGATTCCCGAGACTGAAGGCCCGTAGGTGAAAGGAAAACGGACGGGGACATAGCTCCGGAGATAGGACGTACGAACTACGACTATATCCGTATGTCCGGGATTACTGACACCTGACGGGGGGTGCTGTCATAAGCCCGAACGGTCATAAGCCCGAGTGGACATAAGCCCGAACGGTCATAAGTCCGAACGGTCATAAGCCCGAATGGACATAAGCCCGAATGGACATAAGCCCGAATGGACATAAGCCCGAACGGTCATAAGCCCGAACGGACATAAGCCCGAACGGTCATAAGCCCGAACGGTCATAAGCTCGAATGGTCATAAGCCCGAACGGTCATAAGCCCGAACGGTCATAAGCCCGAATGGACATAAGCCCGAACGGTAAATAGGCCGAACGGTCGTAAGCCCGGACGGTTATAAGCCCGAACAGTTATAAGATAAGTCAACAATTGATCGGTAAAACAATTATTCGTTGGGTTGAATCGATGTCGATAAGCTATTTCTATTCCACATCATCTAACCGTCTGAATCGATAAACAAAAGAATCCTAGAAGTCGTAACTTTGTGGCTAGCTTCTCATGTTTATCCGTGAAACATCAGTTCTGTGAGAAAAACCATGGCTGATCGACACGAGTTACGAGGAGCAAGAGTTAGGAAGGCGCGCTATCGAGGGATTAACGAAAATATCGTGAACGGCTATACGTATTTTAAGGAGAAATCGGCGAAGGATGGAAGCACGTATGTAAAAAATAAGTTCCTCTTTTGTCAAACGAGAAAGTTAGTTTACGTGCAAATTTGTTTGTTGCGTGATTTTCTTCTCAGGATGCTTGAAACGGTCGAGACGACTTTTTTGTAAGATTAACGTCGAGTGATTTTTTTAATAAAAATTTTCCGTTCTTCTACTTGTACAATTTTTTAGGGATCGAGTTGAAATTTTACAGACGTGCGGACTATCAACGACTATTTGTTAAAGCTTAGCATTGGATCTGGCAATGCGTCAAGGAGTTCGACATTTATGGCATTATTTTTAGAATAAAAGTTTGTTTTTGCTTCAATTTTCACAATTTTAAGATATTGGGTAAATAATTTGTTTTACCGCTAGACTATTTCTTTCCTATTAAATTTGGCATCAATTTGACCAGGGATTCGGAATTATTTCGATTTTTATTTCTTCCTTCCGTTTTAGATATCTGTCTTGTAAATTCAAAAAGAGAGGTTGCCGTGGTCGCGCTATTCGGAGCGCGCATGGTGATTTTGCCCTCACGAACGCACACAATCATGCCAGTAGTGAGACTGCCGAAATAAAAAAAAACCATCGGGTCGAACTCATCAAGAGGACGGAAGAAACGATGGGTCGGCCAAAAGATATTTATAATGAAGCTCGCATCAAGTGAGTTGGGGTTTGGTATGTCGGGATTGTTGTACCAAGCCCAGTAGAATATTAACCCTTTTTTGTGGTATGATTTGTCAAAAAATCATTAATAAACTGCTTCGAAAGTTAATTGTCGAACGAAAATAATAGACGAAACTTTTTTCTCTTATTTTGAATGAATTCGTTTTTTGAAACGAATGTTTTCGAGAATTCGAGAAACGATAATGCTAAGAGTGAAAGTTTTTTCATCTCAGTTGGAATATATCTGTTGATTTTTTAACATAGCATATGAATTTTACAAAAATGTTCTAATATTTCTCACATGTTTTTTCCGAAATCTTGAAAAGTGAACATAAAGGTACGAATTTTTTATGTTTTTGCAGTAACATTCTATATCACATTCTTGAAGTTTCGAGTTGATCGTGCGATAACAAGAATAACGTTAACAATAGCGTAAAAGAAAACATAACAATAGCGTTAAAGAAAATTTTTTAAACGAGGACTTCCGAAATCTATGACAATTGTGAAAAAATTCATCTAGTTTCTAAAATATCAACAAATTCATGTTAAATGAGAAAGAAAGATTTCATATTAGTAAATAAAGAAAGATTTATTTATTTACTCATGTGTTAATCACTTTTTGGCATTATTATTATGCAAAATCAATTATCTGTATATCTTTGATACGGTTGATTTTTTCCAGATTTTTTCTGTATCGCGAGATCGTGACATTTTGATTGTATTACACTTTCGGTTGGGAATGTAGGGGCAATAGTAGAGCCTTAACTCGATAACTGTCAGATCTATCTTAATTAATCCAACTTGAAATTAAAGCCACCCCGACGCTGCTGTCGAAGTCCCGTACCCCGAGGTCGAGCGCAGCATGCGTCGTTGGCGAAGAAATTTCCAGCCTCCTATGCCGAAAACGTTGCGTGAATTCGGTAAAATCTTGAGTAACGACGAGTGGGCTGGTTACATAAAATATGATCGGGGTGTCGTATCGGCGACGCTGCTCGAGTGGATTCAGAAAACTCGAAAAACGAGCAAGCCCAAAGAGTGTGTTTTGTTCTGGAACCCAGAGTTTGTCGCCATGACTGAAGATGCTCGGGAAGTGTTGGTTGATGCAACATTCAAAGTTATACCTGAGTTGGCTGGAGTGTATCAGCTGCTCACGATCATGGCTGTAAAATACGATCACGTACGGCTAATTTTAAATCAACGACACATCGATCACGGTCTGATGAAAAATCAACGAACATGTTTATTCATAGGCCATTCCCATCGCGTGGGCTCTGATGAGCAGCAAGACTACCGAGTCATACTCTTACGTACTCGGTAAATTCAAAGAGTGCTTCCCAGGATTCCAGCCAGAGCATGTTATAACAGATTTTGAGCCTGCTTTGCTGAACGTTTTGCAGGAAACGTTTCCAGACGCCCAAGTCCATGGCTGCTATTTTCACTATTGCCAAGTAAAACCTTTTTTACTCATTTCATTTCACTTCGTGCGAGAATGGCAGCTTTTTCACTTGCTGAGTTAAAGCCCTATTTTCACACCTTGTGAAATAATAGTATATTACGATACGAATGAGATCAAACTTTTTCTGACAAGTGTTGTAATCTCTATAATTGAGAAAAAGTTTCTCGCACGAGTTTCGTACCAAACTTTATTTTACGACTGCGAGAAGTAGGCACTTCTCGCACCAAGTGGCATAAAATTTAGTGCGATACTCGTTTTAACTCGTGTGGTTAGAACACTTGCTTTCGGGTCGCGCTGCAAATTATAATCGATAAAAAGAATTTTTTTAATCTTCGTATCATAATGTACTATTATGTACATTATGCAAGATTTCGAGATTATCACATATCGTCACTTTTAATATTGTGAATTGAAAAATTGTAGGCTTTGTATAGACGAGCTCAACAAAAAGGACTGCTCAGAGCAATAAAAGGAAACGCCGGAGGAGAACTCGTAATACGCCAAATGATGGCTCTAGCCCTCTTGCCGGCCAACGATATCCCGATCGCTTTCAATTTTATAAAGCAAAGTGTTCCGCGCGATGTCGCGCAAGATTTCGAGCCGTACTTCCTATACTACGAGAAACAATGGCTCCAAAAAGTGACGCCCAAAACATTCAGCGTGTTCGGTCGTTTGCGGCGCACGAACAACGCCATAGAGTCTTACCACAAAATGCTACTTGACAAGATGGCAACCCACCCGCAAGTTTGGGCGTGGACGAGTAAGCTGACGAGGATAGAATACTATTAAAAAATATATGATTTGTTTCACTCGGTGCGAGAAACATGGGTTTACGCATGCTTCGCGTGCGTAGCCCCCGTTTTCACACCTTGCAAAATAAAATTTAGCACGATACCCGTGCAATAAACGTTTTCTTAACTCGTGCGATTGCAACAGTCGCCTTCGGCTTGTGCCACAAACTCACACTGGTCAAGAAAAGTTTTATCGCACTAGTATGGTAATAGTATATTCTTTGACTAAGGCCGAAAGTTGTCAATTGCAAAGAGGCTGACGTTTTCGGCCCGAGCGAAGCGGGGGCTGCAATCACATGAGTTGCAATCGCCAATTCGGCCCGAGTCACACATGATACATTTTATGTCAAGTGCGTGGAAACTTGTGCTTTGTGTGGCATTTTGCGGACGAAAGCGGTCAATCTCATGGCGTCATGAAAAGTTAGGTTAGGGTATGTAAAGTGCGCATTCGCTTACTTTCGTCCCTTGGGAGTTTCGAAAACGAAATGCCCTAGGGAGAAAAGTGAAGTGATTGGGTACTGCGCATGCGCCAACCGATCTTTTCAACGCTGGCATGAAATTGGCTGCTTTCGCCCCGCAAAACTGTCACGGAAAGCATCACTTTCTGCGCACGTGACATAAAAAGTACTATTATGATTTCAGTTAGTTATGTGCCTAATTGTGTATGCGCTTGTTTGCATACGTACATGGATATATCATTCCTTTATTTTTAATTGAATATAGAACAATTGTCGGAAGTCATGGCTATTGCGCACAGTGGGCTGCTTTCTCTCGAGCAAGCAAAACCGATCACACGGATACAAAAACTTCGATCGGTTCTTGACGAGAAAAAATTGAAGCGGACTTGGGCTCAGTTAGAGGCTAATAAAATAACTCCGCGAGAATTCCTCGTTAACGCAAGTCACTTTGTCGGGCAGTTCAGACGGGACTTGGAGTTTATCAATCCTGGAAACGTTCAACCGATACCGGCTTCTTCCAAGCGCGACAACAACGGGTCCGAGCTTAACGACAATGGCTGTGACAGTGATGTCAATTCTAATGATCCTGACGATGGTGATCACCTTATTCCTTACCCCCAAAAGCATAAGATGATGCAACTGGCCGAGAGAATTGTTGAGCGAGTAAACGAGAGAGTGATTGTTCGAGTGAACGAGCGGACTTTCTCACTTATAGCTACTTTGATCTTTCTTTATTTCCTATTCCTCTCTGCCTTCCCCATCGTCCATTATTTACCTTCATACTTCGCTTTTTTAAAATCCATTGTCATTTGTGCCCTCTTTCTTTCGTTATCTTATCTCTCCATCCTGCTCGTTTCATCTTCTGACATAGCCTCATCATTCCTATCTAGTTTATTCACTTTTCTGTACTTGAAATCTCTTACAAATTTCATAGCTCAACCTATCCTTGCTCAACTTAACTTTCCCATAAACCATTGCCCTCCTGTTCCACAATAATTCCTATTCATCCTGTCCAGACACTGACGAGTCAGATGATGAAATGGAGGCGCAAGAGGAAATGGAAGAGGTTGAAGATGGATCTGAAGCCGATGTTGAAGCTTATGCCGAAGCTGAGTATGAAGACGATGACGGAGCTGAAGTCGAATCCGAGGAGGAAGTTCCAGCACAATCCGGAGTACACGGGACGACTCTGAGTGCAGAAGAGTACGCCAAGGCCATTACTGAACTGGAAAGTCTACAAGGATGTTCCTCATTTTTCTCGTAAATTGTATTCGACAAGTTGATTTTCTCGTCCCACTTATTTGTCATTGTTTGTTTGGTCTACCAAGTGGTCTTGGTTTGGGCTACCAAGTACGTGTAATAGTCCCGTTTATGAATAAGATTTTGCGGTTCTTATTTCTACGTTTTAATTAATTCATTTCTATTGCCGTTGCTTCATTCATGAGAGAAATTGATAATTTTTTGAATGAACATAAATAAAAGCGTGAGAAAATTGACGCAGATACATTTTTTCACAAAAACTATTTTAATTTTTCGGAAAAGTACTGTTTATGAGCAGCAGTTTTACTAACTGTCTTGTTACTTCAACTAATTTATTATTCAACAAATTTGGTAGAGTTTTACGATTATGGTCGAAGATAATTTAATGATTGCTTCCATCCAGCTAAGACGAAGATTCGTGAAAGGAATTACCGAAGACGCAAGAGGCACCTCGTTTTGCACTGATATAGAAGAATGACATAAATTTCTCGATTCCGCTGTCTCCTCTTTTTTGTCCCACGGTTCGGTGTCTATAACATCGAAGATCTCCGCGTGAGAATCGTCGAACGGGTTACAGTTTTCCAATTCTTCTACTATTTATTATCCATACACGAATATTTTTTTGTGATTAGGCATTTCGAGGGAGATTATTTTTTATGAAATCGGAATGAAAAAAATAATCCCAACGACACATCCCATATATAGCGCGACAAAACAATATACTTTCGTTATGTAAGAAGGCACATGTCCCGTACGAATCAAATGTACAGTAAAATCTCGATTAGCCAGAGACAATCTAAAGGTAGAAAACCGAGCTTGTGTTCGATAAGGCTTATGACTATTCGCGCTTACTTCCGATCGGGTGTAAGACCGTTGGGGCTTTGTCCATTCAGGCTTGTGACCGTTCGGGCTTATGTCCATTCGGGCTTATGACCGTTCGGGCTAATGTCCATTCGGGCTTATGACCGTTCGGGCTTATGTCCATTCGGGCGTATGACCGTTCGGGCTTATGTCCATTCGGGCTTATGACCGTTCGGGCTTATGACCGTTCGGGCTTATGTCCATTCGGGCTTATGACCGTTCGGGCTTATGTCCATTCGGGCTTATGACCGTTCGGGCTTATGTCCATGCGGGCTTATGTCCATTCGGGCTTATGACCGTTCGGGCTTATGTCCATTCGGGCTTATGACCGTTCGGGCTTATGTCCATTCGGGCTTATGTCCATTCGGGATTATGACCGTTCGGACTTATGACCGTTCGGGCTTATGTCCATTCGGGCTTATGACCGTTCGGGCTTATGACAGCACCCCAAAGGAAAACGGACGGGGACATAGCTCCGGAGATAGGACGTACGAACTACGACTATATCCGTATGTCCGGGATTACTGACACCTGACGGGGCGCGACGAAGCTCCGGGCCCAAGAATCGAACCGGCGACCGCGGATAAGGAAGGAGGAGGAAGAAAGTGAAGGAGCCCGTAACCCTTAGGGGATCGGTGTAACACACAATACCCATTAAAAGTTATTTTTTTCACGTTTCTACACAAAACTCTGGAGTGTTATTTCCCCCTTTCCCTCGCCCTATATTTCCCCGATTGTTCCGTTTGGAAGCGTCAACGACCAGGAAGCATCATCACAACGTATAAAAATGGCGCGCGAAAATAGAAAAAAAATTTGAGGTGAATCGATGGCGAGCAAAGTTTCAATGAGAAGAATATTTTGAAACAATTATTTAATTAATCAATTATTCTTGTCATTCAAACTATAATTACAATTAGATTATTATTCAATTTTTTTATTGATTAATTACCAAACCATGGCGTCTAGTGCAGGTTAGAAATAAAATTCTCGAACTTCTCAAGACTTGTCGAAGACGTTCCTCGAAATTTTCAAGAATATTATACAATTCATCGATATATGCTAGTATATTTTAAGACGGTACCCTCGCGTCGATTCGTAAAAATCGGGCTTGTCGTTAAACTTTTTAATTTCTCATAGATTTGTTTTCGAGATCAAAATATTATTCTAGACTTTTATCTGAATGGGTTTTGAATTTTTACTGTTCCAATAAGTATGTTGAGCTTCGAGCTTTGGAATGTGCATGTGCAGTTGCGGACTTGGTAGCAGATTTTTTTTTTTTTTGCAAAATGTCCTACCCTACAAACAAACAGTATTCTTTTCAAGGACTGATTTCATATTTGATATTACTTGCCATCAGAAAGCAAAGTTTAAAACATTGCCAAGCACCAACCCGTAATTGCAAACATATAAAATCAATGATTTTGGGAAAAAGTAGGTTATGAATGAAAATGTCATAGATCTGCAAAAGGTTCAAGGACATTTCCAGAACGCTTCAATGAATATTAATATTCGAAGCCGCTGCTTTAAACTACTTTAAAGACTGATAGACACCATGTAATTATTCAAATCGTACAGGTTGTAATTAAGATTTTTGTCATTCGGTTTATAATAGTCATTTACATGTGCATATAAACCAATCTTACGTAATTAGCAGCAAAACAATGCATTTTTTTGAAGGGGCTAGCAATGAAGAATAAAATTAATATCTCGAAAATTAAATACTTTGTACCAGAACGATGCAGCAGTGTGCCGTTGAGCGCAGAATTCTTCTTGCTTTTATCGTACACTGTCATATTGGCGACCAAATAATCCAGAGTCCCAGTTCTACCTCTGGCACTCGGAACCCAGAACTGGCTAAGAGTCACCATGGCATTGATGTAAGCTACTATCGTACCCTCTGTAAAATCAATAAAAAAGAATCGATTATTAAATTTTTGCTGCAAAATGTTTCGGTAAGTATTGAAATATAATATTTAAAATATACCGTCTAGCGCACATTCATTTCCCAGTTGCATCGACATTTAATTATCAATGGTAGGATTCACAACAGCGATACTTGGCACAATTTCTCCTTGAGACGAGTGAGAAAGCTTTGCTGTTACTAGTGTTTTCACAGTCTTCGTATACTCATACACCTTGTTCTGAATCATCAAAGGGAGCAAAGTTCACTCTGTCAAATCTGCAATTAATATATAGAACGCAATCGTGAGTCTACATGCACTTATCTCAAATGGAATAAAATAAATATATGACCTTACTTCGATTACATTATGTACGGCAAGTAGAACGTTTCCCCCGCCATTTAAAAATTTCCGTCATAGGCAATGTTCGAGAATCGTAAAAAAAAAAGATTATGAATTTATCACGGTACAATATGTTGATATTTTCATAAAAAAAAAATACATGTCCGTTAAACTCGCGTAATAACAGTCACGTTTTCAAGAATACATTCCAACAAGTACAGTAATAATCAGAATATTTATCACTCCAAAAAGAACGCATGGTCGCCAAGTACTCTAAGCGAACTCGCATTAATATTAAACAAATAAATGTATCGGCAAACACTGATGGATAAAATTATTGTTGACAATTCTTTCCAAAATGCTCTATGCTTCTCGTACACGCAGGCCTTTTAATCGTTCACTTGTAACGCGCAATTCAAAGCATATTTGAGGTTATTCCTACGAAACAGAACGAGTCTCGTTTACCCACTGCCTCAGAGTCACATCTAGAGATGTGAGTAGAGATGTGAGCGGTAAATGTGACCGGTAATTTTACCGTGAAAAAACCGTACGTGACCACGTGACGGCGTTGAACATTACCATATTGGTAATAAAATCATATGGTCTCATACTGATTTAAAATATCACTACTACATGGCGAATTTCCAAAAAAAAATGTTACGGTGATGTTGCAAAAAAGTGTTCGTAATTTCACTACTATAAAGTTAAAATGTATCATTTTTTAACCGGTAATTTCATATTTAAATATGTAGATTTCATATGTTTTGATACCAAATTTTTATTTACTATTATTAATTTATATTATTAAATTTTGGTACCAAAAGTTTTATGACCGGTAATTTTACATCTAGATCGATGACTTTTACCAATTTTTACGGTGAATTAGGAGACATTTTTGTGACCGTATTTTCACAACACAAGATATTGAGAAAAAAAGACATAATACCGTAAAATACGGTATTTTTACGGTAATTTTACAAAATATTAAAATACCGATATTTCTACATTTCTGGATGTGAGCCCTAAATGTGGCCGGTAATTTTACCGGATTTTAACCTTAAAAACATAATACGTGACCGCTATAAATTGATCACAATAGCAATAAAACGATATGCGACGCTTTCCATTGAGCCATGAAAATGATTACATTAAAATGACGGATTGATTCGATTGGTCCCTTTTGTCAGATACTGGCATCATCTGATAGAATGGACTACTCAAATGAATCCGTCATTATAAGGTAATCACTTCCACGGCTGGATGGGAATCGGTCTGCACAGAAGACTGGTCATTTTAAGCCGGAGATTACTTTTACACAATCGTATTTTTATCGGTAGCATACGAAATATTGTAGTAATTTAATGAATTTTCGGCGCATTTAATTAATTTTTAATTAAATGCGCCGGAAATCGTAGTTTATCTTTTGAGCACTTTACTTGATCGGTCATCTGCACAGTTCACTGGTCATTTAAGCTTAGAATACTTTCAAATAATCGTTTTTTCTATCGGTAACTCTCGAAATATCGCAGAAATGAATGTTTATTTAAAAGTGGCGGAAATTGTATACGTTAGAGAGATTAGATGATTGGCCTGCACAGCCGACTGGTCACTTAAAACCGGAAAATACATTTACACAATCGTATCTTCATCAGCAATACCCGAAATATCATAGGAAATGCATTTTCATTTAAAAATGATAGAAACAAGTTTTGTTCAAAAGTACTGGAAACGTGTATTTTGTCCAAAAGCGCCGGAATCGCGTTTTGTGCAAAAGTGCGAAACGTTTTTCGTTCTAACGAAACGAAGAACCACTAAACGTTTTCGTTTGGATATTCGCCACCTCCAAACGGTTCCGCGTGGATTGAATCCTAATAGAAAGTATTTTTAAACAAATGTTTGGCTAACTTGCCCCTGATTTTGTTTTTTAATTATTGTAATTAAAGTATGACCACGAAACGTTCTAATTAAGCTACCAATCACCACCAAACGACCACCAATAGAATCGTATTAATGATAAATTTTTACATAAATAGTTGCATAGCCAACTTTATCCGGCTCGTTTTATTACCAACGTGGTCATTTTAAAGCGGTCTGTTGAGAAAGACATTTGAATATGCACCTAACGACGGAGTCGAACAAATCTGTTTACGTTTTTTATATACTTCAGTTGTTTGTGAGCTGCCGGATAGGACGCATCGTTATATATTAAAATAAAACTATTATCTTTTATAAACGTACCTTTCATCAGGTTATGGGCCCAGAAATGGAGCAAGAAAAATATAGAATTGCGTTATTCGATGGCAGTGGTTTTAACAACTGGAAATTTCGAATGGAAATATTGCTGGCGGAACACAACCTAATTGACTGCTTGGAAAAAGAGATCGCGGATATTGCAAGTCTGCAACCCGCAGAAGGGGATACACCTGACCAGAAGCTGCAAAAAGAAAAGGACATTGAGACGCGGAAAGCACGGGAAAGAAAGTGTACGTCGATGATTGTCCAACGAATTGCGGATAGCCATCTCGAGTATGTCAAGGATAAGGTTACTCCAAAACAAATTTGGGAGACATTAAAAGCTACATTCGAGAGAAAAGCGATAGCGAGCCAGCTGTATCTTCGAAAGAAACTACTGACGATGAAGCTGCAAGAAGGTGAGGCGATTGAGGATCATTTCCTGGAATTTGACAAGATCGTTCGAGATCTTCGGTCGACGGGAGCAACGATCGAACCTAACGATGCCGTGTGTCATTTATTATTAACATTGCCACCTTCGTTCAACTCCGTGGTAACGGCATTGGAAACTCTGAACTCGAATCTACTAACCATGGAACTCGTCAGAAGTAGGTTACTCGATGAAGATTTAAAACGAAGTAATTTCGAAGACAGTGCCGGAGAAAAATCGAAGGGCGGACCGACTGCATTCGCTTGCAAAACACAGTCCAAGTTTCCATTTAAATGTTATAACTGTCAAAAAATAGGACACAAGCGATCGGAATGCAGGAAAAATGGTGGAGGGAACAGCCAGAAAAAAGAATCTACAAAGAAGTCAAATAATAATGAACATGCGGAAATAGCTTTCGTAGCTGCAGCAAACAGTTGTAACGAAAACAACAGAATTAGTGATCGGAAGTGGTACCTGGATTCGGGAGCAACAGATCACATGGCAAAGGACAAAAGTCTGTTTCACACATTGGAACCGTTGAATGATAATATACAGATCTCTGTTGCTAAATCCGGTGAAAAAGTCACGGCAACGCACAGAGGAATGATACGCGCAGAAATTATCGCTAACGGGGAATGGAAAAGCTGTACGTTGAACGAAGTACTATTCGCACCAGATTTGAGCTGCAATCTGGTATCGGTCAGACGACTCGATGATTCAGGAATGGAGCTAAACTTCAGCAAAGGAACTGTGAACATAACCAGGGACGGAATAATCATCGGAACCGGAAAAAGAGTCGGAAAACTCTACGAACTGGGGATTAGATATCCCACAAACGATGCTGCAATGTTGAGTGCCGGAACAAAAAACGAAAATTTGACTGTGTGGCACAAACGTTTGTGTCATCTCGGAACACAGAATTTACTGAAGCTTTCGTCGAAGAAAATGGTAGATGGAATAAACGTCAAAGTACCACACGCTTCGAAAGGTTTATGCGAACCTTGCGTCATGGGAAAACAGAGTCGATTGCCATTCAACACTGAAGTGCGCCAACGATCAAGTCGGCCATTGGAATTGGTTTATACAGACGTTTGTGGACCTATAACTCCGTCAACGTGGGACAAGAAACGGTACTTTGTCTCCTTTATCGATGATTATACACACTTCACGATAATATACTTAATCAAAGGAAAGGATGAAGTTACGAGTTGTTTCAAAGAGTACAGTGCGATGGTAAGCACACAATTCGGTAAATCGATAGCTCGACTTAGATGCGACAACGGACGCGAATATATTGGCGGAGAGTTGAAGAAGATTTGCGAGGAAAACGGAACTGTATTGGAATATACGAACTCATATACTCCGGAACAAAATGGAGTCAGCGAACGAATGAATAGAACTTTGATGGAGAAAGCCCGAGCGATTATTATTGACGCAAATCTCAATAAAGAAATGTGGGGTGAGGCAGTACTCACAAGTACTTATGCTACGAATCGAAGCCCCTGTTCATATCTGAAGTCCGATGTCACACCGTATGAAATGTGGACGTCTCGGAAGCCTAACTTATCAAACATGAGAATTTTTGGATGTCCTGCGTACGCACATATACCAAAGGAACTAAGGAAGAAGCTTGATCCCAAATCGAAAAAGCTCACGATGGTAGGATACTCTACGAACGGATACCGGCTATGGGACGATAAGAAGAGAAGAGTCATCAAGAGTAGAGATGTTGTATTCGATGAAGAATGGAACATTTATCAGCACTCGAATGATGGTTGGAACGAAAGTGAAGTAATCACGACTGAGAAAAATAATACAAAAAATGAAGAAGTTCAAGTGAACGAGCAAGAACATGGAAGAGGATCTACAGTTGATCTCCGACTCCCTGATCCAGAGGATCTTATAGATTTTTCAGGAAACTTCGAAAACAACGGACAAGAAGAATTGGAGGAAGCTCAGGAACTAGACCCAAGGAATCTACAGGATAACGAAGAAAAAGTAGACACGGGAACAACGGTACGAAGAGGATCGAGAGTGAGAAAGCCTCCAGTTCGATTTAATTCAGCCGACAATAGTACCTATATGGCTCTGATAACGGGCGACAACTGTGAAGATGTTCCAAAGAATATCAAAGAAATTAAAGAACGAGACGATAGGACGAAGTGGGAAAACGCAGTGGAAGAAGAACTGTTAGCACTGAAGAAGAATTCAACGTGGATTTTGGAAAACTTACCTCCTGGAACTCGCACTATTGGATGTAAATGGGTGTTTAAGATTAAAAGAGATGATTCCGGGAATATAAAAAGGTACAAAGCAAGGCTAGTGGCGAAAGGGTTCTTACAACGGAAGGATTTCGACTATAAAGAAACCTACGCTCCCGTAGCGAAGCTAACCACGATTCGGATATTGCTTGCAATAGCGAATCATCACGATCTTGAAATCCATCAGATGGATGTGAAGACTGCATTCCTCAACGGAATCCTGCAGGAGAAAATATATATGGAAGCTCCAGAGGGACTAATGACGAATGGACGAGTCTGCAAACTATTGAAACCTCTATACGGACTTAAACAAGCACCAAAATGTTGGAATGATAGATTCAACGAATTTCTATGCAGTTTAAACTTTGAAAGATCGAGCGCGGATTACTGTTTATATATAAAATCTATAAAAGAGACGCGAATTTATATCGCATTGTTTGTCGATGATCTACTGATCGTCAGTGATAGCATCACGGAGATAAATAGTCTGAAGAAAAGACTTACTGCAATGTTCGAGATGGTAGACGAAGGAGAAGTGAGACACTTCCTGGGACTAAGCATCTCTAGAGATCGAAGGAAAAAAATCACCACAGTAAGTCAGAAGCAGTACATGCTGGATATTCTAACGAAATTTGGAATGGAAAATTGCACTCCGATTTCGACTCCAATGGAAGCTGGTTTGAAACTCTCAGCACCTACGGAAAAGAGCGAAGAGGCAACTCAAAGACCATACAGAGAGGTTATCGGAAGCATAATGTTTCTTATGCTAAATTCAAGACCCGATTTGAGCGCCGCAATCAACTATCTTAGCCGATTTCAAAACTGTGCGACGATTGACCACTGGAATTATCTGATGAGAATATTACGATATATTCAAGCAACAGTCGATGAAAAACTCACATTTGAGGCTGGAACCGATTATCCCGTACTAGGAGGATATGCTGACGCGGACTGGGCAAGTGATACCGTAGACCGAAAATCTGTGTCCGGCTACTTGTTCAAGGTATACGGTTCGAGTGTATCGTGGGGCACGAGAAAACAGAGCACCGTAGCATTGTCATCCACTGAGGCAGAATACGTTGCAGTAACACAAGCGACCTGCGAAGCTCTGTGGATACAGCAAATTCTCAAAGATTTGCGAATAAGTTTCACTACGCCGACCACGATCTACGAGGATAATCAAGCATGCATCGAAATTGCGAAACACCCTCAAGACCAACGAAGAATGAAGCACGTCGATATAAAATATCACTTTATCCGAGAAAAAATAGCAGCTAATCAGATCAAGCTCGTATACATTTCAACGAAGGAACAATTAGCTGATTTGTTTACTAAAGCTTTATCACAAGGCCCATTTAACGAATTCAAACGACAAATAGGTGTAAGGAATATTCACTTGAGAGGGGGTGTTGAGAAAGACATTTGAATATGCACCTAACGACGGAGTCGAACAAATCTGTTTACGTTTTTTATATACTTCAGTTGTTTGTGAGCTGCCGGATAGGACGCATCGTTATATATTAAAATAAAACTATTATCTTTTATAAACGTACCTTTCATCACGGTCAGATACCTATTTTTCCGGTAAAAATACCGCCGACATCTCTAGTTTCTGTTGCTACGGTTACGGTGACATGATGATCATCAAGTTTTGTAGGCATCGATCACGTTCTCTTTTCCGCAGACCAATTACTCCGAAAATTTATATAAACGTAAAAAAAATTGATTTTTATCTGGAATTAAAACAGGTTAGTACAATTATTATACGAACTATTTGTTTCCCTGCGCATTTTTTTTGCGATTTCTTTTATATTATTATAAAAAATTGTACTTGTGAGAATTGCGTGTTTTTTTTTGTAATTTAGACAATTATTTAATCATTAATTCTGTGGTCCCTTCGCATTTTTTTTACGTTTTCCCCGTTCGATCATTAGATATCGATGAATTAATTTCCAATTTTATAGGTTGTGGTAAAATCTATATGGAATTAAGCCATCGATAGGGTTAAATATTTACACACTCTGTTGCTGATTTATTACCTCATCTAATTATCTGATTATTGTTTCACACTTTACATTATTGATATATTACTTCCTTATGTCATTCTTTATCTCACTTATTCGTGTGGTTCATTCATCAATTGTAATGCAAGAATACATTTGATTGAGCAACACCATGAATGTTCTGCGGGAATAATATATGATTCAACAACGTTCTTGAAAAAAAAAGATTTCTCAAAGGCGGTTGGGAAGTAACTTGCCTTTAGCTTGTGCAGTCAACTTTACAGCCTATGTCGAAAAGTCGCTTCTTCTCACCAGAAATGCAAGTTACTATTTTAAAAATCGATAACCATTCACTTTTGAGACTCATGGTCGACGAATAATTTTACAGATGATGAGCCAACCTTCGTCGATCCTTGCACAACTTTGCCGTGCGGTTTGAACACGAAGTGCCGACAATATCATCGCCTTCACCTGTATTCAAGACTATATACGCAATCCCAACGAGGGTTTTAGACTGGAGTACGTGCTGAACTCAGATGGCCCGTCGAATCCTGCATGAACACCAAGTGTCGCGATCCCTGTTCCGGCACTTACAGTCAGAACGCCCGGTATCTGATTACAAATCATTAGATGACCTATACACCTGCATTGACGGATACAAGGGAGATCTGATGAAGTATTTCACCCTCGATCAAGGTAAAAAACTGAGAGTCCGTTCTTGCACAGTCATTTTCGATCCCCACCTGCTTTTCTATTCTAATTCGCAATGTTTCCCCATATCTGATTCACGACAAGTACAATCCGTGCAGACCTTTTCCCTGTGGACCCTACAGCTGGCGCGGTTTGCTCTTTCCAGACTCTCTATCGACGAACTTCACCTGCCTGCAGGCCCGAGTACGTTATGAGCTCTGATTATTGAACCGGATCTGCGAGAATCAGAAGTGGATTGACCCACGCTTGTGACCCTGTCAGCAAGTACACTGTTGTGTCCTCAATCACAGTCCGATCTGCAGCTGCAAGCCCGGATTCATCAGTGATCCGTTCGCTCAGTGCTTCCAAGAGCCACGTAAGATTTAGTGAACCAGGAAATTCTTACATGTCCATTGTGGAGTTCATTGGTATTTATTGAAATTACGTTTTATTTTATTTTTAGCACGATCACCGCCACCGAAGCTGACCGATTCCTGCTTACCCTCGCTGTGCGGTCGAAACTCCCAGTGCCGCGGCGCGAACGGCACATCGGCCTGCTCCTGCGCGCCGCATTATCAGAGAAGCCCGCCAAACTGCCGTCCCGAGTTTTTCATAAATTCCGAGTGTTCCAGCGACCGCGCCTGTATGAGAGAAAAGAAAATTTCATCGGCAATCCGTTCATCACTTACGAATACAAACAGCGTAAGTTAACACTGACCAGACTAGCTCTTGAGAGACTATGGTAGTCTTCGCGTTATAGTCAAGTCAATCGACTAACCGAGATTTCAAAAATGGGCTTGTAAACATTTTAGAGGGACAATTAGTGCGAACTGAATCCGGATAAAAGATTTCTTACGTAATGTAGAAAAAACGTGTATAATGAATTTTCTGAAAAATAACTCAGTTTACGCCAATAAATCCACGGGAATTTTTATGCGGTTTTCGTAACGTCAAATTTGTTATTTTCGTTCGATTTTGACGAGTGAAAGCTCATTTTGTTTCTTGATTGATACTCACCAAATTCATTAGAGAACATTAATAATAATATATATCGTTTACAAATTACAATAATTTGTTTGTGAAAAAACAACTAATCAACTAAAAAGGAATTAACAAAACTTTTTTTCTGATTAAGAATCTAAACGAAGCAAATTACTCAATGAATTCCTAAAATATGCTGTAACGAAAAAAATAAGCTTGTCACTGGTCGAGATCAGACGAAAATTACAAGTTTCGGTTCACAAAAATTGCGTAAAAATACCCGCGTGGAGTTATTGGCATAAGCTGATTTATTTTTCTGTAAATTCATTGCTGTACGTTTTTTTCTACAGAAATAAGGAACTCATTAATCTAGATCAGAGCTGCACAAAGTACTTCAAGTACCTGAGTACAAGTATTTTACGTGCTCGTTACTTCAAGTATATGGGACTTGAAGTACTTCAAGTTATTCCCGTATTCCAAGTGCGTATGTACTTTAAATGCCGTACTTGAAGTAACAAACAAGTACCATACCTTGAAATACCGCCCAACTCTGATCTAAATCCACATTAGTTCATAAATATTTCTCCTTCAAGACGTGTACAAACAATTTTTGAAATACGTGTACTCGATTGACTTACTGTATCGCACACGCCTTACCTTAATTCATCTGCGACGAGTCGTCGACGAAAAACCAACATTTTTTATTTTAATTTTCAGTTAACGACCTATCCATATTGGATGATACCTGCAATAACTCGTCTTGCCGTTCGAACGCGACGTGCGACAACGGCCTGTGCACCAGCAATCCCGAGTACTTCGGCGACCGTTACTCCGGATGTAGACCCGAATGCGTGCTGAACAACGACTGTCCATGCGACAGAGCCTGCGTGCGGCGGTAACGGGCAGTGCAAGGTTTTCAACCACATACCGCTATGTAGTGGCTTAACGCCAACTGCTGGCAACGCTCTGTTTCCGTGCGAACTAGTTCAAGGTAGAATCGATCGCGAAATTGATTGGAAATTAACAAATTGTATATCATTTTATTTCTTTCCTCAACTATTTTGTCCTTTTTTATTGATTTATCACCGTCCAGGATCTCCCGCGACGAGGCTCTGAAATCCATCGTCCTGCGAACTGAAAAGTATCTGTCGCAAGGTAAACCGTCAACCCGTGTACACCTGCGCGTCGAACTACATCGGCAGACCATCGTCCTGCAGACCCGAGAGTTTCATTAGCACGAATAGCGAGGCCTGCGTCAATCAACGGTGTCACGACCCGTATTCGAACACGCGCGGCTTGCTCGCGAAGTGCCAAGTCGTCAATCACAATACGTTCCGGTCCTGTGTGGTACACAGGAAGACCGTTGGAGGCTTGTATCCCTATACGTAAGCTGAGACATTTTTTTCTCGTCTCTAAGAACATTTACGTTATTTTTTTAATCAAATTTTTAATACATATATTAAACTATTGTCCCCTAGCCGATGATCCACCGAAGCCAGTTAACCCCTACCAATCTTCGACCTGCGCTCCGTACGCAGAGTGTCGGGTAGTCAACGAATCGTAATCCCGCTGACAATTTCTACGAAGGCCGCAGATCCGAGTGCATCATTAATTCGGACTGTCCGTCCCACGAGAGTTGCGTTAGGTCCAAGTATCGCGATCTCTGTCCCGGTTCTTGCGCCACTAGTACCGAGTGTGTGTCGATCAACCACCGTGCTGCTGCACGTGTCTCGGAGGCTTCACGGACGATCCGTTCACTTCTTGCAAACAAGTTCCCCCCCTACGAATGTGAGTCTCCTTCGCTTACCCACACCAAGCAAAATAATTAATTTGGCAGGCGCGCTGCAAACACATAAAAAAACTTCCTCTATGAGGAAGCAAAAAAGCAGAAAATTTGGTATTTTCACATTGCTTCTTATCTTTTTTCTTTATTCACAAAGCATCTTCTATGAAAAAGCATCGTTTGGTATTTTTGCTTTTCCTGTGGAGGAAGTATAATAAATGAAGAAAGATTATGCGGAAGTAATGTGACAATATCCAATCATTAGAATTTTATATACAATTTTGTATCATGATAGTTTTTGTCAGGTAATATTTTTGACACAACAATTTTTCAGTCGGGAGTTATAAAGCGATTTTAAGTTATGTCAAAGTATTCAGTGCTAATTTGCTGTTAGAGGTTAACGTTACTTAATTAATAAGCTGAGATAGAAAGTTAGAATTCTAGCAGTTCTTTTCACACTGACGACCAAGTGTACAAAATTTCCGCTCGATAGGTCAAGATTTTTTCCACAATCGTCTTCGTAATAATCTGTTGCACAGTTGCATATTCTTAAATTGGTATTTGTAAATCGATCTTTATCAAATTCCATTTTGACATTTCTTGGGCTCTATTAAATATTTATAAAAACTTTCAGCAAAACAATAGCTCAACGTTTGATAGACTCGTAGCAATTTTGTGAAAGATTGAAAAACATGTTACATTTTTACACTTTTATCAATTTTCATCAAATTTGTTCAAGATAGTCCTTTGACTCGGTCACACAATCATACAAACCTTCAGCTCAACAGCTCAACATTTTGTAAGTCTTAGCAACTTTATAGTCTTATTTACTATAATGAAAAAATAATAATTTGCATAAAATTCAAACCTTTTGATAAATTCTTACCGAATTCAATAGGGATCACTAACTAATAATATTACCTATGTGTAGAAGTTTTTAGCTCGATACCCAAATATAGAGAGAACCAGTGTGCGCACTGGCACTTTTTTCTCAATTCAAACTCACAAAAATTCTGAATGGCTGCAAAGATGTTTTAAAAAATTGGAACAAATTTTATTGGAATAAATTTCTACTTGACCATTCGAGGCACTCTCAAGATTGATAGAGATTCGCATGTTTTGGGTTTGACACAGCATATATACACACAGACACGCATACACGTAACGTGCGGACATACCCATTAAATAAAAGCTTTGTTTTTGTTAGTACAAAAACAAAGCTTTTATTTAGCGTTTGGTTTAGTAACCAAACGCGTTTGGTTTAGTAACCAAAACTTTCTTTATGAGGAACCAAAAGAATCTAATAGTATTAAGGTAATAATAATGTACTATTGTGTTTAACAATAATTATTATAGCTATATAAATTCTACTATGAAATTTTCTCCTTAAAAACCCTTTTCATTTACTTACGACCATACCACTCATGATTTAAAACCTCATAAAATAATCTGATTTATATAAGAGGAACTGCATACCGAATCAGCCACACAAAAATAATCTCAAAATGTCTAAAACCCACGTGATGTGATTCCAATAGATCCACCAAGTTATATATTTTTTTGAATTTTTTATGGTGATTTTCACTTTGCTCGGGCAGCAAACCTCACACTTGTCGCAATTGCAAACTTTCGATCCTTGTTGCACGATATATTATTTAATAAAAAAAAAATTCGTATTATTAGAAAAAGGTTATTTGAAAATCGTAGATATTTCTCTCGCACTCACAGCCGTTTCACTGTCCCTTAAGAGCATTGGATACTCGATCAAGTACGATACTGCTATCAGCGCTCACGTCGGAGCGAGCAAAGCACAGTCTCTGTATTTTACGCTGTCACGATTATGCGAAACAGATTCGGTCAGAAACAAATACTGTATCCTGTTTTTGTATGATTTGAACATTTGGAGAAAAACGCAAATTGATAGTATTTTCATACATCAGTTGCGCAAATGCTAACATTATTTATTTATTTTCAATGCTGTTAGCATACTTAGAAAAAATGAAATGTTTCCGTTATCTTGTCAGTCAAGAAGAAAGAAGATTACAAATAGCCTTGAAGCATATTGTACTGTTTTCGGTACATTGATGAAAAAGTTTTTTTATATCATTCAATTCAATACAAATATTCTGGCAAAATGTCGCGAGCAGTAATACATTCTGAAACATTTTTTTGTTTTTCCTCAACAAATAAATTTTTCGAATATTGACACAGAAACGTGTCGAACATATTACGGATTTCGTATATACATCGATAAACAGGGAAGACACCAGGCTAGAGGATGTCTCAAAAGTTTTTGTTGTTGTGTTGTTTTATTCTATCTTACACAGTAAATAAGGTTTTTATAATTGACAAACATTTCATGTCCGCAAACATCCACAACTTTTTTCGTGTCAATTTAGCAGTTTCACTTTATTAACGAACAGTATTTTTTAGACAGAAAAAAATCAACAAGAAAAAATTCTGTTTTTGTGAAAGAAAATGTTTCTAAAACGTCCAAACCTTTTTTATGGTGTACTCAATTTAGCAAATGGTTCAATATTCCTGCATTTTACAAAATTACCCAAAACCGAGATAAATTGTTTTTAATCTTAATTGTTAATACCTGTTCTTGTGGGCAGCTTAAGCATGTAGACTACGTACATTCCCAAACTACAGGGAGATACAATTTTGAAAACTTCCGAGTGGGGTAAAGTTCTGAAAAAATCAACCATAGAAGGTGCTGAGATGATCGATTTTACATAATAATAAAAATTCCAAAAATGTATTATCAAGATGCTGAAAAAATATTGTTAAAAAAACACCCGGAAACATAACTTCTTTTTTAGATGTAATTGTTTCGTTAATTTTTCTCCAAAAATACGAATTTTTACAGATTTATTTCTAACATTAGAAATGTTTCTGTGAAAAATTGATAAAAATGACAAATCTCGAATACGTTTTCACAAAAAAACTGCGCATTACGTTCGAGAAAATTCCAGATAATTAATTGAACAGATTCGCAAATACAGCTTAAGCATTTATCGGAAATTGGGATTTTCAATCATATGGGAAAATTCTGAAAAATGCATGTTTTCAGATATAAGGAACGAATCAGTTTTGTCCAAAAAGGAACGTTTTATTTATGGGTGATTTGTTGAACAATCTTGTTTTTTTTTTACAAATTCCTTACCAACTTTTGGCAATAATTATCATGTAAAATCAATCTTCTCAGCACTTTCTACCCTGGTGAAAATATTTCTCTGACAATTTGGCTGAAAAACTGGACGTTTCGGTGATTTTGATCGATGTTCCGAGATTTTTCTCTGATTTTCGCTGCCATATATTCAATATCTCTGCCACTTTCTCCGCATAACTTCTAGCAGTTACAATCTATCAGAGATGTTCAGAGTATTTTCCGAAAAATTCTGAATACGTCTGATTTTTTTTCTGATAACATACGTTAAGGTAAAATGCGAGTCTCTAAGATTTACTAATTCTGTTACTCGAATGAATTAGACTTTTTCAGAAATAATACGATTTATTTTTTGAAAAGCTCCGATTTTCACGGGTAGTGTGGGTTTAGAGAATTTCAAAGAACTTACGAGTTCGCTCTAAGATCTGCTCTTTCTGGTATTTGTATGAACAGTAAACTGTCCTGTTCGTGTTCGTATGAACAGTAAACAATCATTTATGTATACTTTGTATGAGAAATTCAGCGAAAATTTAACTTTTTCAGAAAATAGTTTCTGAATATAGAAGAGAAACAGGCTTAGAATATCAACAAAGTTCATAGTTTTTCAGAGAAGTTTGCTGGAAAAATCAGAGATTTTCAGAACAATTAAAAATATTTAGATTCAGGAAAAACGTTGACTTTATCTGAAATGTGCAAAAAGTGAGAGAAATTCAGAGGACTTTTCAGAGAAATTTTTCGAGACTTTCAGATATATTTTCAGAGATATTCGGAGAAATATTTTCACCAGGGTATATGGTTGAATTTGTCCGTATTTTACTTCGCTGGAAAGTATTCAATATGCTATCTGAATCTTTCTTTTGGCTCGGCATGTAGGTGGTCCACCTCCTTAAAGCATTCATTCGAAGTATCGCGTTTATGGGATGTTTAGCTGATTCAATACGACACATTCTTATTTAATTACGGAACGTTCGACAATCTGAGAAGGCATGAAAATTCTTAAGAAGGTCCGACTATCAGACGAATTCCAACTGTGAGGGCCTCAATTTTTTACATACTGAGCATGAACCGTTTATGCAGATAATTCCAAAGCTTGAGAATTCGTTACAATACGGTTTTGCGTAATACGATTTCGAAATTAACTAATCTTAGCTTTATCGTTTATATTCTAACATGGGAGCTAGCCGCTCCGAGATGAATAATTGAACGATCAAACGAACTTACCTCAATGAAGTTCGATCGTAATTATATGTAGAGTCTCGTTCGAGATGATTACATCGTAGTACCGTCTACTTCCACACGCTAGTGTCACGAATATTCAGAGCTTAAACAAAAAAGACCGCCTAGCCCCCCTGGCGCTGCGGTCGTTCCCTCTCCAAGTCATATTGTTTAAAGTCACCTCCATAGATGATCAAAAATAATAAAAGCAACACATTTCAATAAATGAGGGGAGGGGAATAGTGGAACGAACAAAATCGTTCCAAGGGTGGGATGTAATCATCTCGAACGAGACTCTACATATAATTACGATCGAACTTCACTTAGGTAAGTTCGTTTGATCGTTCAATTATATTACGAGTCTCGTTCTCAAGATTATATCGTAGATGTTCAGAGATAACTCATTTTATTATTTTTCACAAACTCTAAGGTAACATCAACACAACTTATATCGAGACCAAACGTCTCTTATAGATCAAAGGAATAACGGCTCTTGTCCGTTACCTCACACTTAACAAAACGAATACAAATATTATCTTGATCAAGGAACTAAAACTATGCGAACACAGTGGCCGCAGACTCTTTCCTGCCAGACTTGATTGGTCGATTATAGTATCTAGCGAATACCTGTGAGTCCTTGGACCAACCTGCGGTATTCCTTATCGCGGTGATGTCCATACCCTTCGCTAAAGCAGCCGACGTAGACGCGTGCCTTGTACTATGCGCCGTAAAACCGGGATCTATACCACTCTTTGCCAACACTGATCGGATCCAGCGACTTATTGTTTGCGTACTCGCCGCTTTGAAAGGCTTTCTTGATGTGATTAACACATTACTGCAATCGCCTCTGAGCGGTTTCGTTAGTTCCAAATATTTTTCCAACGTGCTTGCTATGCAGAGTCTGGGCTGTTCCCGAAAGTACGGCAACAATAAAAGCGGCTAGAAAGCCCCAGGCCGCGACGTTTTAATGATGTCCGAGATTTTTATCTCGAATCCCTGCGCTGAGTGGGCAATATTTTCGAGTCTCATGAGCGAGAAGGTCTGCACTCGATGAGCCGTCCCCAAAGCTAACAGTGTAACTAATCTCTCCGACAACCGTTGAACGTTTAACGATTGAAGCGGGTACAAATTGGCAATGAACGCAAGGACTATGCTGACATCCCATGTTTCATCATACTTAGGCTTCATCGGTCTGAGCCGGAAGACACCCTTAAAAAACCTACTAATAATCCGATCGTTAGTCACATCGTTCGCTGATATTAAAGAAATTACCGATCGCGTCGAATTTAATGTGCCGTAGGAGGCTCCTAAGCTATAACTTTTCTGTAAAAATTCGAGAATGCGGTCCGCGCTCGCTTCATAGACGTCCGTTTCTGTGTCGTGACAGAATTTTACCCATAATTTAATGGGTCCTGCGTACTGTTTCCACGTACTGTCGGCGAGGGAAACCAACAACGTTTCGATCACTGAGTCCGAGAATTTCTTGCGACGGTAAGGTTCGCGGACAATTTCCCGGCAATCAACCCCAATGATTTCTGCAATGTATGTTGAAGAGACCTACACGGAGACAATAAAAGCCATTTAGCCGGCGTGAAAATTATGGGTTTTCCTATTAGAAGGTCCATAAATATGGGGAACCATGGTTGCGATGGCCAATTTGGCACCACCGCAGTACCACAGGCGTGATCGGCTATAACCTTGCGAAGAAACCTAAGCACTAATGCGAACGGCGGAAATGCATAAAAATAATCCGATTTCCAATTGATCGTGAACGCGTCAACAGCTAAAGCGTCAGGGTCTCTGTGCCAAGAACAGTAAGCTTGACATTTCGCGTTAATCCTACATGCAAACAAATCCAAATTTGGTAAACTGAATTCCGAAATAATTTTCTCGTATGCCCTACTCGACAGTTCCCATTCTGTATCTATATTTTTTATTCTCGACTCCCTATCCGCTTCTACGTTTTCCTTAGACGCTATATAAGATGCGAAAATCCAGATCTTTCTACGTTCACACCATTGCCAAATTTCCTTGGCTACCCCGTGGAGGCCGGCATATTGTACGCCTCCCATCCGATTAACATAGGCGATAGCCGTCGTGTTATCGATTCGTAATAAGATTTCACAGTTATGCAAATCTCCTGCGAAACATTTAAGGCCCATCAACACTGCGATAAGTTCGAGTTGATTAATGTGCAAGACCCTTTCCGTGTCACTCCAAAAACCGCGTGCACCTTTGCCATCACAATAAGCACCCCAGCCCGTTTTTGACGCGTCCGAATAAATCTCCTTAGCAAAATGAAAGCTTCTTATCGCGGCCCAATCGACTTTGGAATATTTTTCCTCCACCAATCGAACTCAATTTGCAAATCTTTGGACAGTGGGAGCTGTGCATCGTAATCTCCCCCGCTGATTAACAATCCAAAAAACATTTCTCGTTCGAATCTCTTGGTGTATAACCATCCGTATTCGATCGCGCGACAACAGTCGACCAACTTCCCGATGAAGTGAGCGAATTCCCGAATCGTACAAAACTCCCGATGACTAAAGTCGTCGATTAATGTGACCATGTTCCTTCTTTTTACTTCCGGTAACTCTAATGCCATTCTACGAGAGTTGATAACAAATCCTAAGAACGTGCAACACCTTCTGGGAGTCAAACAGCTTTTTTGATAATTTATTACGAACCCCAGGGACTGTAATTCACTAAGTGTGACTTCTGCGTTTCTGCGACACGCGATTAAATTAGGACCGATGCAGAGAATATCGTCTAAATAGATCGTAGAGATGAATCCCTTTCCTCTCAAATAATTAACTACCGGTTTCGAGATCTTTGTAAAGATATACGGTGCCGTGCATAGACCGAACGGGAGGCATACGAATTCGTAAATTGTATCATCACCAAAGACAAATCTTAAAAACTTTCGGCTTCCAACGTGCATAGACACCATAAAGTACGCATCCTGTAAGTCGATGTTACACATAAAATCGCCCCGTGAAATTAATTTAGTTGCGGTACTGATGTCCTCCAACTTAAAATGTTCCGCGACTATAAAGCTATTGACCTTTTTCAAGTTTAACACAAATCTCATCGAACCGTTCGATTTGGGAACTAAAAAATACGACGAAATGAATTGTCCCGGACATGGCGAACAGGGTCTGACTGCGCCTAGTTCTAACAACTTAGCAATTGCAAGTTCCATACGTTCACGATCAATCGGAGAATTAAATTTCGGCTGAGGCGGTGGAAGCGCCTGGTACACCGGCTCGTCAAATTTGATTCTATAACCTCGGATACAATTCAAAATGAATTGATCCTTCGTAATTTTTTGCCATTGTGGGAGAAAATCTCGGAGCCGCCCCGCTGTTCTAATTACCTCTAAGGTTTCCCCTGAGAACCTCGGTGCGAGCTCGGCTTGCGACTCTGACTCCGAGCGCGTTGTTGATCCCGTTGCTGATACGACTGATTCGACTTCGGGACAAATTTGACATATTTCCTCGATCCTCTCTGGTTCGCGCCCGCTTGAGATCCCCCTCGATTCGAGTTGGCCGACGGGCCTTTCCAGTTTCCCGAGTTCGAGTTACGAAGAGGCGCCTTTGACGCCGGTGGCTGAGATTTCAACTCCAAGCCCACCTTTTCAATAGATTTTGCCGTCTTAATTTTTCCCGACAAGTCTTCTCCGAACAAAAACTCGTCTGGCTTAGTCTCGTCCAGAACTCCCTTGACCTTCTTGTCCAGAGATGGAGTAATACACGATCTCCGAGTAATCGTGTCGAGACGATGCGCATGTGCCAGCAATCTACCAGCATCAGCAAGACACTCCAACAGCTGATATTCATCAATGCCCTCATCCTTGGGGTTCAACAGCAACGAGATTCCCGTGCCCAACGCAGCCATAGCTGAGCCACGAATATTTTGCGCATTTCTCGGATACTTGTCTCTCTTAGTGGCAGACTCGAAGAGAGATGCCGCCACCTCTGCGTTTAATTTTGGCGCTTCTAAGCGACAGTTTCCCGTGCGAGCATACTTCGTCAACAATTCCTCTTGATCTTCTTTTTTGAGGCCATCGGTCATCCATTTTGTCCAATTTTGTGCCAAAGTCGAGTTTAACTGTAGTTCTGGTGCACTTGATTTCGTATCGACACCCAGAATACGCAGAGTCTCCTCATCGAAAGCCTGTACTGGGTCCTCCGTAGGCTGGTTCGCAGTTGTGTCTGTGGGCTGACTCGCAGCTTCAATTATATGCTGTCCTTCGGCATCTTGTGATTGATCTCTCGCTGAGACAGGAGGAATGTTCTCCACATTCTCACTATTTGCTGGTGACAACCCTGCAAACATAACCTGAGATAGACACAACCTCTCGCACCTGTTAGCATACAGATCTTTGTGCGAATAATTCAAGACAGGCAAGAGAAAATTGCACTATCTTCGTACGGCCTATGACGTCCAGTTCCACGTTATTTAACATTTGACGATTTTTCGATTCCACAATATATACGGAATAATACAGCTCGACTTTAAGGAAATACTCTGCGAGATTTCCTTCGTACGGACTAAGCCGCCGAGTCTATGGCCATGATGAATGCAGAATATGCAATTGTCATCAATTTTCTGTGAAATACATTCACAAGTGACTCAAAGTAGAACTCTGAGAGTCTACTTTCGTACGGACGAAGCCGCCGAGTCTGAGGCCAGTTATTTCCAAGAGCGACGCCCGCTCGAACCTTTTAGGTTATGTACGACCCGAGGCAAGTTTCTACGAAATTACCTCCGTACGGCAAAGCCGCCCGGTCTGTGGAAATAACTATAAGATAGGACTAAATACCTTGATGACTTGTCGATGCACCCTGATGAATAATCTTTAC
Source organism: Stenichneumon culpator (assembly GCA_964017025.1). Classification (NCBI taxonomy): domain Eukaryota; kingdom Metazoa; phylum Arthropoda; class Insecta; order Hymenoptera; family Ichneumonidae; genus Stenichneumon; species Stenichneumon culpator. Next base: position 9,978,055 of record OZ024771.1, read on the forward strand.
TTTTTTAGTAACCGAGGTAGCCACGCCCGGACTCGAAACTTCGCGTCTCGAGTTTCCCGAGTCCGTATCTGAAGAACTATCGGGCATAGCATCGACCATCTTCTTCAATTTTTTAAAGAACCTCTCGTTCTTATTTTCTTTGTTTTTCTTCCTCTTGTGCGATTTTCCCATGATTTTTCTTGATTATTAAACTGGAACAAAGCTCTAAACGTGCGACACTTTCACGCACGAAAAACGTTATGACTTGGAGAGGGAACGGCCGCAGCGGGCTAGGCGGTCTTTTTTTTTTAAGCTCTGAATATTCGTGACACTAGCGTGTGGAAGTAGACGGTACTACGATGTAATCTTGAGAACGAGACTCGTAATATAATCACTAGTTTGCTACATACCGGGCCAGCGGAGGCCTTTAAAAAACTAGCCTTAAGTAGATGAAACGAGTAGACAAAATAAAAAATTGCGTTAAAAATGGAAATTCTCCCCGTCATCGTGTAAATTTAATATTTTATGGACATAAAGTTGATTTTTTCATCATGAAATATTGGAATACCAACAATGAACAGTATCAGGCTGAACATAAAAAATGCACTAAGAAATGTAACGCTTTCAGAAAACCAAACCTAACTGCACATGAGTTACGATTCAAAAAACACATTTTATAGTATTTTATCACAAATTACGAATCCACGACATGAAATTATCAGTCTATCGGTCGTTGTACGTCTCTAGTGTTCTTTGAAAATGGTTTATATTAGTTTTTGAAATTGATTCGGCATTTCATTTCGTAATTTTGGGAGTAATACGTGACGATGATTCTCGAGTAGTTGGGACTCGACCAAATGTTTTGTTAATATCCGACAAACTGATCATTTGCGCGCAACAAGCCATATCAGTAGCATTCATAATCCTTTCTACTCATTTTTCAACTATATTCTCATCACTGTGAGGACATTTATTTCAATCACATTTTTTTTGCTCCAAAATAATAGATATACCGTTTTTAATCATTACGAAATTTCACGCAACCTGAAAAAACTTCATGAAATGTTATGAAAATTGATTGAAACCAAAAAAAAGTTATAAAGTAATTTGCACATGGCTTTCTCATTCATTACAATTTTGCGCAGCTGTCTCTATGAGATACTTCCTTCCTTGATTTTGTCTTCCTCATAGAGGAAGCTCTTCGCAAAATTGCAATAAATAAGGAAACCATGTACTTTGTAACTTTTTTGTAACATAAAAATATGTCTGCCATAAAATGGAAACGGTCAACATTTTCCGCAAAATTTATTGTAGAAAACGGTCAACTGAAATTTGCGTAATCCGTTGTTTTGTGGCTGTCTAATGTATTTTTTGTAACACGTGCACGAAAAGCCCCGCTTTTCGTGCACGAAAGGTGTGGCGAAAGTGGCGCTTTCTAGCGGAGGATGCACGAAAACTTGTTTCCACACTTTTTTAACATGGTAGCTACTTTTGCGCACACTTTTTTAACACTAGCTACTTTCGCGCACACTTAGCTGGCAGCACTGTAGCTGTTTGTTCGCGCGCACTTTACAGGCACGAAAAGCGGGAATTTTCTTGCACTTGTCACAAAAAGTAGTATACGATACTTGTACGACAAAGTGGTCTCCAGACGGCGGTTCGGAAGTCGGCAGCACTCGCCTCCTCTCGAGCTACAAACGTCACTCGGCTTCGCCTCGTGCCGTTGTAGCTCTCGATCCGGCTCGTGCAGCCAACTTCACAACCTTCGTCGAAAGACCGCTTTTCCGTACTAGTATCGCAAAGTACTATTTTCCGAGCAACGACGAATCTCCACATTATTTTGCTCCTAGAATGACATTTCATGCATAAACTCGTATCGGATGAAACATAAAAATAGCCCGAAAAATCCCGATCAATTTGCGCCAAATGTAATACCAAATGTTGTACAGTGTTACGGGTGTTACGGGCATAGTCCATGCCCGTGTTAAATTTCAACTCGATACCCCCAGGTTTACGTGAGTTAGACTGTTTGTAGTAAGTTTTCAAAGAACTGTTGTACCCCGGGTCAACGCCCGACGCGCATCGATTCAACTCGGTTATCCGATAAAATAAATCGATCAACTAAAGGCGAATCGATTCGGTAATTAATAACGGCTACTTTTTTGAGAAAACCTATCGGACGTTGTACCTCGGGTCAACGCCCGACTATCTGAGGAATGCGCTTACCCACACAACGCATTGCGAAATACGGAAGAAGCGAGCGCGCGACGCATTTCGAAACACGGAAGTAACAAATAACATTTAAGAAATTAGCAAGTAACTAGCCGAGTCAGCTATTGGGAAATATCGGAAACCCGGAAGCAATAATTGTTTAAACAATTACGAAATAGCTGACAGTGTCAAAATTAAGCTGACATGCCTGCTCTTACTCCTATATAAAGGACCACAAGCAGGCATTCAGCAGTCTGATTTTAATCTGAACAACGTTACGGTCAGTTAGTTATACCGTAAAACATATATTCTCTTCGGAAGGAAGATAAGCGTACAGAGTGTACTTCACAACTATTGGTAAATAATCACGAACAAACCATTGTAATTAATATTGATATAATAAATCGTGCTTTTATAATTCACTTGGGTTTCAACCCTTTACTGGATAAATCCCGAAAACCTTTGAGCTAACAGCTCCCGCAGTACTCAGAGTAGCTAACTGAGCTTCTGCGGATATAACAAAATCAAAATCCCATAAAAGGACAGATTTCGGCCAAATGTAATGCCAAAAGTCTTTGATCATTGTATGCAGATTGTTTATGTAGTATTACATTTGTATGCTGATTTATGACGATAGCTCAAAATTTTGACCAGTTTCTATATAGCACGCAACATTTTTAAATAATTTTAGAAATATTTTAAATATTTCAAACCTTACAAAACATTTCTGAAATATATGTAAATAATATTTTCAAATATTCTTTCAAAATAATCCAATGAAAGGTTTCTTAAAATTTCAGAAACGAACTTAATCTTTGAATACTTGTGAAACACAGTGATGACATTTTTTAAATATTTTTTATTTCATGTTTCACCAAAATATTTCTATAAAACAAAAAAGTGTTTATGCGGGTGTTAATGGAAATTGTACGCGTGAGGCAATCTTTGACGTTTCACTGAAATGTATGTATATACTTTTTCTTTACTCATGCATGCAAAATGCTCGTTTGCGCACCATTCACAGGCATGCAAAATGGCTGATTCCCGCACGATAAGCAAATGCGATGCGCAAAATACTTTCACCGGTGCGCAAAATGCCTTCACCAGTGCGCAAAGTATTTTGCGCACTGTTACCAAGCGGTTGCTATGGTAACATCGAGGCGACCGAGGCGCCACAGACACGCGCCATTGGGCATGCCTGTGAATGGTGCACAACTTGGATTTTGCATTGCCTTCGTAAAGAAAAATATGGTTCGATACACGAGGCCATCTCGCTTCTTGCGCACTGCTCGTTTTGGCCTCTAGTATCGAAATATACTATTATATTATTAATGATAATGAAATTGGTATTGTGTGCCCAACTAAGAAAAACGAAAACACTGGATAACCGGGCAAATTATATTTATTTTTATTATTTTTGATAATGTATATCTGTCGGTACAATGAGCGACCCTTACATTGGTTGGAAGATTGACAGGTTACTTCGACTCAGTTATACCGATGGGCAGCCGGATCGTCGGAGCGAAGATGAATAAAAATAAAAAAATTGTGATCATTTAAAGTTACACGATATCTGAATGTGATTTTTGTTGATTATTGTCCTGTTCCCCATCCTACCATTGGTGTTTTATTGAGTAACAAATACTCGGTACATACAAATAATTTAAAACGCACTGAAGGACTTCAGGCGGAACCCTGAGCGGAAGTTCCGCAGAAGGCCCACAAAAGCCTTTTGTTATTTAGAAGTCGAAATGCATTTATTGTTTTTTTACATAGGCTTCTCTAAATGTTTAAAGCCATCCATGTCCATATTAGGAATCCCGGAAAAAAAACCCCCGAAAAAAAACCCCCGGAAAAAAAACCCCCTGGAAAAAAATGCCAACAAACACCACGCAATTATACACGAACACACGAACACACGAACACACGAACACACGAACACACGAACACACGAACACACGAACACACGAACACACGAACACACGAACACACGAACACACGAACACACGAACACACGAACACACGAACACACGAACACACGAACACACGAACACACGAACACACGAACACACGAACACACGAACACACGAACACACGAACACACGAACACACGAACACACGAACACACGAACACACGAACACACGAACACACGAACACACGAACACACGAACACACGAACACACGAACACACGAACACACGAACACACGAACACACGAACACACGAACACACGAACACACGAACACACGAACACACGAACACACGAACACACGAACACACGAACACACGAACACACGAACACACGAACACACGAACACACGAACACACGAACACACGAACACACGAACACACGAACACACGAACACACGAACACACGAACACACGAACACACGAACACACGAACACACGAACACACGAACACACGAACACACGAACACACGAACACACGAACACACGAACACACGAACACACGAACACACGAACACACGAACACACGAACACACGAACACACGAACACACGAACACACGAACACACGAACACACGAACACACGAACACACGAACACACGAACACACGAACACACGAACACACGAACACACGAACACACGAACACACGAACACACGAACACACGAACACACGAACACAGAATTCACAATCATACACAATCATACACAATCATATGCACATACACAATCATCCACCCGTAGCAACACAATAAGTTGTAGATTCATGATCAGCGGGAACAATTAATCATATCGACCGCTAAGAAATAGAAGGGCAGCCCGACATCGTTTTACATGCTTCTGTTCTTTAGCAGTCGATATAACAAATACCGAATTTTCCAAATATAGCAAGGTTTTTTTCCGGGGTTTTTTTTCCAGGGGGGTTTTTTTCCGGGGGTTTTTTTTCCAGGGGTTTTTTTCCGCCTACCCTTATTCCATATCTTGTTGGAAGATTCGCGCTATATGTTGTTAGATTCCTTGTTAAATATTATGATATTTATCATGGTCCATATCAATCGAGTACCTTACAAATTATTTTGCTCGATACCCTTCTAGGCATCTATGTGCACATTTTTTCTTGATACCATGCTTCATGTCGTGCGGGATAACGTCGTCGATATCTTATGGCGAGGCTAAAGCCGAGCGGCGAGCAGCCGAGTGCGAGAGAGACAGCGCCATAGGGTTCGTGTGGGAGCGAGCGAGAGGAGAGTTTAGCCTCCCCTTAAGGTAAGGATAAAGACCAACATAACCTCAAAATATTTTGAAACCATTTTTATCCGAAACAATTTTATAAAAAAAAAAGAAAATTCTGGGGCGCACTGCGTGTTAGATTAAAACAGTGCGCCCAGCAATTCGTTTTTCATTTTATAGAATCGTTTCGGAGAAAAGTGGATTCAAAATTGTAGCGCCGTCTCTCTCGCACTGATACGTGTTTGGTTTTTTCTTAAGGCGGGCTAAACCCGTGCAGCGAATGGTAAAGTGCGAGAGAGACCGCGCCATAGACTGAAAGGAGGTTTAGACTCCCCTTAAGAGGAGTTAAACAGCGGGCGATTGCTTGGGTGTGAGAAAGAAAGAGCCATGAGGATTCTATGAGACCGAGAGACAGGTTTTTTGACTCTTAAGGGGGGCCTAAACTTTTGACTCCTCTTAATGCCTATATGTTACGATAAACTGATAGATATCGTAATATATACATGGTATGTTAAGTAGATAAAAATCTTGCTCGATATATTGTTAGACATCTAGCACGATATATAGGAAAATTCCGAGTGATATTGCTATCCAGGAAATGTAGCCTGCGACAATATTTCTCCTTATAAGAAACAGTAGAATAATCGAGTTTCTCCTCTGCGACGATTTCGTTAGATCTCGGTGAGACATTCGCTGAGATTCACCCGGGTAATGTTTTTTTCCACCCTGATCATGAATCTGACACTTATTTTATTCATAGATGTGAGAGACCGAGAGAAGGGAAATGAAAGAAAACCCTTGTCTTTTAATAATGTGGAGTATTGCCAAATCATTTTATGAAAGTCGATTACACGTCTTAATTGGTACGGGTCGGGGGACGAACTATCGTCCTTTCGCTGTCGCTCTCGTTTCGTGTAACGCTGGGCATTCCGCGTCACCGTGTTTACGCAATTGGCAGTTGCCTACGCTTTAGACAATAATTGCCTATTTGTCGCATTTGAAATTAGACGTTCACATGGATGAATATTTAATACGAGAAATTGCGTCTAAAATAAGGTACTGTAACAGGAGCAAGCTTCCTCACAATATTGTCTCCGAATTCGTGCACCTCCTGTAGAGGAATGGGCGCTCAAACGGAGGGATTCGTGTGCTCGAGCGTCCAGGAATTATGGGTTGGCGTATCAGAGACGGTTTTTATGTGGAAACAATGATTTTATTCGTAACGAGACAGGTTTTCATGTATTTACAGTTTTTCCATTTCTTGAATTACTTCTTTTTATTTATTCGTGGTGCAATAATTATTTAATTGTTAACCAATTTGATTGACAAAACGCTTATTCTTATATTCTTATCTTGTTTCCCCTTTTACTGGCTACTTTAATTGCTTGAAGTTGAGAATGTTATCGATCGGCTTTATTATCGCGCGTTGACCGTTTTCCGGTTATATTACCGTCGCCGCATGCGAGCGCCCTATGATTTCGGGTCGGCGGCTCGATAGCTCGTGTTCCCAAGATGGCCGCCGCTCGCGGCTGGCCGCGCTGTGACGTCACGGGGCCGCGTCGGCAGTGACAGCTCGCTCACCTCGCGAATTGCAATCGGTGTTTCTGCGACAACTGACTGTATTTACCTGGTTTTGTCGATATAGGTAAATGCAGGGGACGTGAAGGAAGCCCTGTGAGTGGTTTTTTTTTGGGTCCTCGGTGTTGTAAATTTTGCTCACTCGTCACTTCGGCTCTTCTGACCGGTCACCTCGGTCACTTTACCGCTTCGCGCCAATCGTTGCACCGAAGTATAATTTCGAACTTGGCACGCGATTTCGACGTGTCACGAATTTTGCGAGTCCGTGTTACAAATTTTTAATGAGTTCTCGACACGAATGTCACCAGTCCAGCGTGGCTAATTTTTATAAGTCCCACGTTTTACACTTTTTCTGAGTTCGAAATTTACCCGGAGATGGACAAGTCCGGTTTCGGCACGAATTTCGTAAGTTCACTCGGCACAAAAAATGTATAAGTCCGAATATTTTTATAAGTCCGATTTTTGCACGGATTTTATAAGTCCGATTTTTGCACGAATTTTATAAGTCCCATTCTTGCACGAATTTTATAAGTCCAATTCGGCACCGAAATTTATAAGTCCACCGTCACCGAAAATTTATAAGTTCTTTTTGGCACGGTTTCACTTTAGTCACTTTTATTCACTTTTACTCACTTTGACTGTCACTTTTCACTTTTAACTTTAAAGTCCTTGGAGAACTGGTGTAGACCCGGTGAGATGATTCACTGATTTCTGGTCGATTTCGTGCCCTTTTTATATGCTAATTTTTGCCTCCCACTCGCGAAAATTGCATCTTTTTGGCGGACTCGCGCACGCGTATTTCGTTCTTGGTGTTCTAATTTTTCCATTGGTCCTTCAAGGTTCTTCTCCCTTGTCATCCAATTACCGGTGGGTTCTCCAGTGACGTCATTGCCCTTTTCGGCTTATCTCTAATCGGATGCCTTTCTTGGTAGCGGTGGCGTCTTTTTTGTCCAATCATCTGTTCCCTTTTTCCCTCGCTTTTTCGCTCCTTTCTTCGACCCTGAGCGTGCTTTCGCCGCAAGCCCGCTCGGCAGCGCCGTGGTGCTTCCGAGCTCTCGTCTGCGCATGCGCTCGGCTCGATATTGATCGAGCCGCCGCTCGATCCTGGCAGGTGGCGCCACTTACACCTCGCGATCGCTCCCTTATTGCCGATAATATCGATTTTGGCTCGGCCTGGGGTGGTCGCCGATAGCCAAACAGTTACAGTACACACATATACACTCACACACACATACACGGGCACGTCAGCACCTACGCACCCACGCATCCACGCACGCCCGCATACACACATATTCAGACATTTTTTCTAAATATTATTTTCCCGTTATTTTGGAGCATTTTTCATTAAAACTTATACGTTTGTATTAAAATTGCGAAAAAATATTTTTTCATAACAACAAACCTTCCTTTGTGAGGAAGCAAAGATAGTTAAATTAGTAAAGAATAAAAATCGTAGACTCAAAGTTACACATTAGTTATATCATAGAGTCGCAAAGAATGTATGAATAGAAGAGACTTGACCTAAAAAAAAACGTGTGTGAATTTTTATTCTTTAGATCAACAGTGGGTTGATGTAATGATTAAAAATAACATTGGAAGGTTACCTCTATACCTTTCGTACTCGATAGACTTTCACTTCATTTTAAAGAGGAGAGATTAAGCTATCCGCAAAAAATGCCACGATGCGTTCATTTTTAGCACTACTTTTGACGGATAGATCAAATGAAAGAGTTATTCTACTGACCGAAGCTTATATGCGACACCAATTAATTCGAGGTTCACGAAATGATTCTCCACATCATCGCCGTTACGAGCATAGAAATATGCCTGAAATATGGCCACTTTTAAGCACAGCCGGGAAAAATAGCGCATGCCACTCAGGAGGAAGTGCCTTTTCACCTCGTGTGAATTTTCATCTCGTGTGAATTTTCGCTCTCGCTTCACTCGGGCATCATATTTCACACTCGATGAAAAGACGCACTTTCCTCCCTTGTAGCATAATGAACTATTTTTTACACATCCCTTAATCTTTGTCTTTCAGAATGAGCCGTAAGCCAGCGCATTTATTAAATTTCTAGCTGAACGACGATCTTTTGAAAGAAAAAAGATTTTTTTCGTAAACAAAAAAATTCGATATTTTAATGTCGGACTACTTAAAATAGTCTAAAACGTCGAGAAATGTGATTTTTAGCTAGCGTCCGGATGTGCGTGCGTATGTGCGTATGTGCGTATGTGCGTATGTGCGTATGTGCGTATGTGCGTATGTGCGTATGTACGTATGTGCGTATGTGCGTATGTGCGTATGTGCGTATGTGCGTATGTGCGTATGTGCGTATGTGCGTATGTGCGTATGTGTGTATGTGTGTATGTGTGTATGTTTGTATGTTTGTATGTGTGTGACAGACTTGCATCGTTTAAAATTGCTGTAACTCTGAAACGATTTGAGATAGCCAGTTCAAATTTGGTACACTAGTAGAGTGGTCACGTCGCTTCGTTCAGTATAATTTTCGTGAATATTAAGGACCAATTGGAGGTTTTACACTATTTTTTATTTTTTGAAAATTTTCTGTGGTAGCTCTAACTTGCGTAAATTTTGAGCTATCATCTTAAAATTGCACACAAATATACTATTGTGATCAAAGACCTTTGGTATTGAATTTGGTCAAGATCTATCGAAGTGGTCAGGTTTTATGAGATTTTGAAGTTTTTTGATTTTTTGAAAAATTATTAAAAATTGTCTAATTCGAGTAAACATGGAGGTATCGAGCTAAAATTTGCCACAAACATTGACTGACACTATACAATGCTTCGTATTAAATTTGGCGAAAATGGATCTAACCGTTTGGATTTTACAAGATTTTGAAATTTTTAAATATTTCTGAAAATGTTTAACTTACGTCTGACTAGAGTTTCTGCATCAAATATCGGTCCAGGAGTAAAATACGTTTAAGATTTGTAATCAGCGAGGAAAAAGACATTAGACACGGTCTCAAAACGGCGAATATTGGATGATCAAAAAAATCTTTTTCTAAGGCCCTGTATATTCGTTAAATGAAGTAGATGCACAGATCCGACAAAGTGAAGAGCGTTGGTGTATTTGTCCGCGCAGAACCTGAAACAGCCAGTCGTTTTGTATAAAAGTCAACACGACATTGACGTTAAAAAAAGTTGAAAATTGAAATTTTCATATGGCTTTCTCATAAAAGTTGCAAATTGAAGTTGCATAATGTTTCTTTATTCGCGAAGCTTCCTCTATGAGGAAGCCAACAAAACAGAAAATGCTTCCTCATAGAAGAAGTTTCGCGAATAAAGAAACATTATGCAACTTCAATTTGCAACTTTTATGAGATAGCCATATGAAAATTTCAATTTTCAAGTTTTACGAGGATGCCATATGAAAATTTCATTTTCCAACTTTTTAAATTGTTAATTACATGGAAATTATAAAACCTCATTGAACGACCTCTAAAAACGTAGCTACAGCGCTTGCCTTTAATGAGGAATTTTCTAAAGTGGGAAATTAACGTTTAGAGTTGCGGGAGCGGAAAAATAAAAAAAACAGTTAATTTTCGACACATTGTAATATACACGGTGTCCCATATCCCGCGTAGAAAAAAGTCGTATGGGAAAGGGTATTAAATTGAGAATGGGTTGAATATGGGGAATCGTATGGGAACGAATAGGGGTCAAGTATAATCTGACTATGGGCTTTGTTCAGTTCCCGCATTCATCCCATACACTTTTCCAGACACTTTGCCAGCAATCGGGTACGACCTCGAAGATTTTCATGCAATCAATCCCACACACTTTTCCAGACTCTTTCCCAGTCATCGCATACAGCCTCGAAAATTTTCGGTCTATCTATCCCATTCTCGTTTCCAGACTCTTTCCCAACTATCGCGTACAACCTTCAAAAAATTCCTATTAATGCGGTTAGTGGGAAAGAGTCTGGAAAAGAGTATAGGATAGATTGACCGACATTTTTCGAGGTTGTACGCGATTAGGAAAAAGTCTGGAATCCTGTGTGGAGTTGATTGCACGAAAATGTTGGAGGTCATACGCGATGGGTGGCAAAGAGTCTGGATGAGAGTATGGGATGAATATGGGAACTGAACAGAACCTATATTCAGATTATACTCCAGCTAATATTCGTTTTCGTTCTACTCCCCATATGCTGCCTGTTCAAGATAAAATCTGTATTGTGGTGGCCTTTATAATTTCACCGGTTTGCCATGTACACAGTGTTTACATTCATCACAGCAACAGAGCGTCTTACGTTCGCGCTTACGTACACACTACACCATATTCGGTACCACCTTGACTGCTGGCACTTGTTACCCGATAAGGTAGTATTGTATTCGCGACAACAGTGAACGGAGCACGCTCTCCTTTGCAGAATAAAAAACCGAGATTGTTTTAGTACCGCTGAAGTCTAAATTAGTAATTTAACTTGCACTCCTTAAATCCTCCCTCTAATTAGATCTTCTCTAAATACAACCCATACTCAATTTAATACTTTCCGATAGGACTTTTTCCACCGAGATAAGAGGGGAGGGAGGGATCCCATGAATCTACGCATATATGAGTGTACACGTCAATTTGTTCGCCTGTCTGATTATCCCAGCTCCAATAAATTTCTTCCATTCGAATTATCAAAGATAATGGTCGCGTGTACCTGCGTGCACCAACATACGTCGTCACATACCTGCAATTCAAATAAATACCTGCGTACAAAAAAGTCGCATGGGAAAGTGTATTAAATTGAGTACGGGTGGAATATGGGGCATCATACGGGAACGAATATGGGTAGAGTATAATCCCAATATGAGTTTTGCTCAGTTCCCGGATTCATCCCATACACTTTTCCAGAGTCTTTGCCAGCTATCGGGTACGACCTCGAACATTTTCATGCAATTAACCCCACACACTTTTCCAGACTCTTTCCCAACCATCGCGTACAACATTGAAAAATTCCTATTGTACGCAGTCGGTGAGAAACAACCGAAAATTTTCAAGGCTGCATGCAATGACTGGGAAAGACTCTGGAACAGTATATGGGATTGATTGCACGAACATGTTCGGGGTCCTACGCGTGGCCGGCAAAGAGTCTGGAAAAGTGTATGGGATGACTGTGGGAACTGAACAAAGCCCATATTCAGATTATACTCCACCCAATATTCTTTCCCGTACTATAACCCATATTCCACCCGTACTCAATTTAATACAGTTTCGCATATGACTTTTTCTACGCATATCTCACTGATATGGGTAGCCTTCTTATAAAGCATGAGCAATCGAGCCATTTCCGTTTCTTAAAACTATCGTGACATGTACCTGTTTCGCTACGTCATTGTAGACCAATTTGTTAAAGCCTTACAGATATGGTCATTCTCTATTATCCTCCAAAGCTATTTTATTCCTATCCACTACTTACGAAGGAAAAAATTCATAAAGTTCTGCTGGCAGACGTTGAATGTTTGAGATACAAAAACACATTGACAAGCAATCGACCTTGAAAAATTGATAACGTCCTGCGTTGAGGCAAAATTCCGAACTTTTATTGAACTTTGGTCAAAATAAATTTGTAGAAAAAAAGTTATATGGGAATGCGCATTAAATTGAGTATGGATTGTATATGGGAAATAGTACGGGAAAGACCATTGGGTGGAGTATAATCTGAATATGGGTTTTGTTTTAAAATAAATCCCACACACTTCCGTAGACTCTTTCCCAGCCATATAAAAATATTCGGAATTTTTTAACAATCAATTCCCTACGCTTTTCCATACTTTTTGCCAGCTATCGTGCATGAAAAACGCTATGCCAGATTCTTTCCCACCCTCGAAAATTTTCAAAGAATCAATCCCATACTCTTTTCCAGACTCTGTCCCATTACTTGCGTACAATAGGAATATTTTCGAGGCTTACCCAATGGCTGGGAACGAGGCTTGAAAAAACGTACGGGAAAGATTGCACGGACATTTTCAAGGTTCTTTAGATGGCTGGGAAAGAGTCTACGGAAGTGTATGGGGTGAATCTTGGAGTTTAACAAAACCCATATCAAGATACGGTAGTGTCTCAATGCCAAGGTAAAAAAGATAGCGCGACATTCAGATTATACTCCACCCAATAGTCTTTCCCGTATTATTTCCCATATGCAACCCATACTCAATTTAATATACACTTCCCATAGGACTTCTTCTACGCGGTGGATCGAGCTCGCGCTGCGCAGCCCGAGCGCGGTTCATGCAGAAAAGTTGTATAGGACAGTGTGTGAAATTGAGTACAAGTGGAATCAGAGAATAGTACGGAAAAGAATATTGGGTGGAGGATGATCTGAATATGGGTTGTGTTCAGTTCCCAGATTCATCCCATACACTTTTCCAGACTCTTTTCAAACCTCAAGTTCAAGTTCAAGAAAATGTTTGTGTAATAAATCCCATACTCTTTTCCAGACTCTTTCTCACCAAACGCGTGCAATAGACATTTTCGAGTTTGTACATGATAGATAAGAGAGAACTAAGAGAGAAAAGACTACTGTCTGGTCTCTCTTATCGTTTCACCTGAAGTTCAATTTCTGTTGGTTTATCTCTGTCTCGTCTTGTCGTGCTTTATAAGATCAAGTCATTCGAAATTCTTCTACATTATACAGCTTTCGTATTAGTACTGCAACTTCTCAGCCTTGGTTTCACCTTTGTCATAATAAATGGCTACTTTTGCGGTTTAGTTTTTGTTTTAGTCGTTTCGTACTCAAAACTTCGTAACTATTTTTTTGATCAACTTAGTTATTTTGATTGAGGATTTTAATTTTCCTTTAGACGATACTTAGAAATAGGAAGATAGACGATAGTCTTGGTCCGTTATTGTTGCGGTTTTTGTCAATGTCTTTAATATATGGTTTGAGTAAAAGTTAAGAGATATCGTAAAAAAACTGAAAGACCACCACTAACTTTTCCTATTCCTTTTCCTTCTTCCTAGATAAGAACCAAGAACAATGGCAGGTGATGGGTATAAGCAGTTCGCTGATTATTCGCGTGCTGTGCAATATAGATTGATGCGAAACTACACCGAAATTTCAAGTGACGGTGAAATGAATTATGATGACGAAGTTTCGATGCGAAATGAAGAGGTTACTGACCCCAGCGAACGCGTTTCTGAACAAGACGTGTTCGGAAATGTTGATGACTCTGACCGTGAAGCGTTAAATCACCCTCAATCTCCAGTTTTATCACAATCTGAACAAGAGGAAAATATTAGAATGGATACTGATTCCTCAGACAGATCAAGTAATAGCCACAGCGACACAGAATCTGATGAAGAGCGTGCGACTGACATTCAAACTGATGATGAAGATAATAACGACGAAGATAATGCAAATAACGTGAATGGAGAATTATTATACGAGGGAGCTCCAATCACAACATCGGAAAGTTTGTTAGCGACTTTGAACCTATCTGTACGTCTCAATTTGAACGGTGAACAGCTTACTGACATATTACGCTTGATAGCTTTGCATTGTCCTGACGGCAATCACTGCAAAAAGACGCTGTACATGTTCAAGAAGCACTTCTCGCAGATAGAAATGCCGTTGATCCGGCATTACCTTTGCCCAGAGTGCTTCAGACGTGTAGAAGCTCCGAATTCAGTATGCGAGGCATGTGGAATAGAGACACCTTCGAATAGCTATTTTCTCGAGGCACCTATAATTTCGCAAATTCAGTCACTTTACAAGCGTCCAGGATTTCACGAATTACTTCAGCATCGATTCACGATGCCTCGTGAAAATCTCGAGAGTTTCGAAGATATATACGACGGCGCTGTATATAAGGACTTATCCCAACCCGGCTACTTTTTAGATGATCATGATAATATTACATTCACCTGGTATGCCGACGGTATACGCATCTATCCTTCTTCAAAGTATAACATCTGGGTAGTGTACTTTGTCATCAATGAATTACCGTTTGATCAAAGAACAAGAAAAGAAATTGTCTTGCTCGTAGCGATATGGTTCGGTGATTCCAAGCCACTCACGAATATATTTTTAGAACCTTTGCAAACTAGCATAGAACAGCTGCGACAGGGTATCAACGTACATATCCCAAATCGAGTGGAACCCCTCACTGTCAAAGCAATGGTAATTTGCGGTACATGCGATTTACCAGCAAAAGCGCTGTTTCTAAATATGAAACAATACAACGGGCGATTTGGCTGCCAGAAATGCAAACAGATGGGATTATTTTTGAACGAATTCAATGTAAGAGTGTACCCGTACGAGGCGTTCAATCTGCGCACCGATCAAGAAACCCGTGTACATGCTCGGTACGCGATTCGAGACCGAACAAGCGTATGTGGCGTCAAAGGTCTGTCTGTGTTATCGGAACTCGTCCATCAAAGCATCAGAGGCACCGCAGTCGACGTGATGCATTGCGTGTTCGAAGGTGTTGCGAAACGTTTGATGGAATTGTGGTTCTCACAAAAATATGCTGGTGACCGATGGTCTCTTTACGAACACATCGATGTCATCGATAAGAGATTCACTTCGTTGACTCCGCCGTCGTCGAATCAACGGCTACCACGTTCGATAAAATAACATTTATCGTATCTGAAAGCCCACGAAGTCAAATCGTGGTTTTTCAATACTTCGATACCGTGCTTGAACGACATCATGGATGAGGATTACTTTGACCACTATAAGCTTCTCGTGCTCGGGATATCAATTCTGTGTCAGTCGAGTATACAACCGAATTCACTCGTCATAGCTTCACGTGCATTAAACGAATTCATCTCTCGATTCGAATACCTCTACGGCCTACTGAACATGAGCAACAATGTTCATCAATTACGTCATTTAGTCGAGAACGTCAGACAATTCGGGCCTCTGTGGACAACGTCCTGTTTTCCATTCGAGGATCTCAACGGAACGTTAAAACGTCTTGTGCACGGAAGTAAAGCGGCGCATTTACAAATATGCTCTGCAGTGTCCATGTACCTAAATCTTACTACTCTGAAAAGCGAACAATTGCTGGAAGGACGGCCGGCAACATCATTTTGCGAGAGTTTAGACTACAAACGGGGAAGAGTTAAGCGACTCCAAATATCAGTTTCGGTGTATATTGTCGGGAAGTGTAAACCATTACCGCATCTTCCAGCCGATATTCGACAGATCTTTTATCAAGCGGACATACAAGGTACCAAATACTCCTACTTTTTGAAATTACTCAAGAAAAAAGTAATGTTTACTTCAATCGAATACGCTCGCAATATACGTACCAACTCAACGTACGCTGTGTATTCGTCTCACGATGGTTCCTGTAAAATTGGGCAAATCCGATATTTCATACGCGTTGCTAGTTGTCTCTGTCCGAGATTGTGCCAATGCCCGACACGGCATTACGCCATCTTGAAACGGTGTATCTGCAAAAGGGAATTTTCGACGTGTATCGACAACATCGCGCTCTCTAAAATTCATACGATTCTAAACATAGATAACGTTGAGTTGGCTGTGGACATTGGAAACCTCAGATCTGTTTGCTATTATTGTTATGTGGACAATAATAGGGAAAATAGGGACCCTAATCGTTTGAGGAGCCAAACGTACATCATTGAACCGGCGAACTTATTGGAATTTGAATGAACTGGCGACGGAATAGAACCAACATCCACTGTATCGAATATGGCGGTAACGCTAATGACCGATGCCTAAATAATTTGTCGATATTGATACACCATCGCCCCACGTTCCATCGAATTATCCATCACAATACACGGTTTAATCTAAAAGTCAATTCGGGAAACGAGAAAAGATCCGAACATACTTTTGGGGTCACCCGAATCTGACTCATATTCAACAAAACACACTCAAGTCAAACATCAGCATGATACGAAGAAGCGGATCGTTGAGAAGAAATGTCATGAAATTTAACGAATTTCAACGATTCGACGAATGTATTCAACAAGGAAATGACCAGTAAATTAAGCAAAAACGCGATACGTTTAGTTGGAAATCGATAAAAAACGTGAGTGAGTACAGTAAACAATTAGTCAGAATTCACCCTTTCTCTTACCTTTCCAATGCCCGTATAGCGTAACCGTGCCCGTTCTTCGTGTATTGCTCCTGCAATTTTCTCTCTCCCTCTCTCCCTCTATCCCTCTCCTGCTGTTGTTTCCACCACTTCTCCATATTTCAGCTTTCTTAGGTCCTTCTCTATTATTTTTCAAACCACCTTTTCATCAATTTCAGTTTCTTTCGTCAACTTAATCCGTTACCCATTAACCCTCTTTTTCGGAACATTTTGCAAGCTTCTCCAAACTTGTTTGTGTTGCTGTTTACATTTCGCATTGAACTACCCGATATCTTTGTTTTTTTAACGTTCTTAATTCTTCCCATATTAACCTCAAGTTTACGAATAGATTCTTTCATAAGATGTCAACGTTTCCTTTCGGTGGACTCTTCGGTTTCTACGAGCCACATTTTATCGAGTTTCTTTCCGTACGGCCTGATCCTTATTCCAGATGAGGTTTTCCCTTTTTTCCCCTTTTCACTCGACGACTGATCGTCCCTTGATGGTTGATTATTGTGAAGATCACAAGTAACCCACGTAGAATACAGTCGGATAGGAAAGTGTATTATTTTGAGTATGGGTTGAATATGGGGGACGGTACGGGAAAGACGATTGGATGGAGTATAATCTGAATATAGGTTTTGTTCAGTTCCCAGATTCATCCCATATACTTTTCCAGACTCTTTCTCAGTCATCGCGTACAACCTCGAAAATGTTCGGTCCATCTATCCCATAGTCTCTTCCAGACCCTTTCCCACGAACGCGGGAAATTTTCCAATTTTTTGAAAGTGGCACGCGATGGTTGGGAAAGAGTGTGGAAAAGAGTATGGGATTAATTGCACACAAATTTTTGAGCCTGTACGTGATGACTGGGAAAGAGCCTGGAAAAGTGTGTGGGGTTGATTGTACGAAAATGTTCGAGGTCGTACGCCATAGCTGATGGCAGAGTCTAGAAAAGTGTATGGGATGAATCTGGGAACTGAATGAATCGCATATTCAGATTATACTCCACCCAATATGCTTTCCCGTACTATTCCTCATATT
Source organism: Stenichneumon culpator (assembly GCA_964017025.1). Lineage (NCBI taxonomy): Eukaryota > Metazoa > Arthropoda > Insecta > Hymenoptera > Ichneumonidae > Stenichneumon > Stenichneumon culpator. The sequence goes on from OZ024771.1 coordinate 9,996,126, forward strand.
CCACCCGTACTCAATTTAATACAGTTTCCTATACGATTTTTTTCTACGTGGGAAGTGGTCCGTTTCCATTCTTTGTATCACCTGGGTGGTATCGATAACTCACTCGTAAACAAAATTAGTAATATGTGTACTAATTCATAACGCATGATTTTGAAACTTGTTTGAATCTCTGTTTCAGAATGGAAGATGGATCTTTCCAAAAAAATTTCAATGTGTTGGAATATTTACGTAATTGCCAAGTATAATGTAAATATAATTTGAATAATGAGACCAAATTTCCAACACTCTTATTTGTGTAATTCATGCGGATTGAAATCTGTTACTATTTTCTGTAATGATTTCTTGCTCGTGATATCCCCCGTAAAAAAAAGTCGTATGGGAAAGGGTATTAAATTGAGTATGGGTTGAATATGGGGAATCGTATGGGAACGAATATGGGTAAAGTATAATCTGACTATGGGTTTTGTTCAGTTCCCAGGTTCATCTCATACACTTTTCCAGACTTTTTGCCAGCTATCGACCTCGAACATTTTTATGGAATCAACCCCACACACTTTTCCAGACTCTTTTCCAGTCATCGCGTACAGGCTCGAAAAATTTTGTGTAATCAATCCCATTCTCTTTTCCAGACTCTTTTCCAACCATCGCGTACAACCTTCAAAAAATTCCTATTAATGCGGTTAGCGGGAAAGAGTCTGGAAAAGAGTATGGAATAGATAGACCGAACATTTTCGAGGCTGTATGCGATGACTGGAAAAGAGTCTGGATAAGAGTATGGAATAGATAGACCGAACATTTTCGAGGCTGTATGCGATGACTGGGAAAGAGTCTGGAAAAGTGTGTGGGATTGATTGCATGAAAATCTTCGAGGTCGTACCCGATAGCTGGCAAAGAGTCTGGAAAAGTGTATGGGATGAATGTGGGGACTGAACAAAGCCCATAGTCAGATTATACTTCACCCATATTCGTTCCCATACGATTCCCCATATTCAACCCATACTCAATTTAATACCCTTTCCCATACAACTTTTTTCTACGCGGGAATGATACAACGAATATTTTCGAGGTATCTAGAGGTGGCTCGGTAAGAGTCTGCAAAAGTGTATTGGAATTATTTCACGAGCATTCACGAGGTCTCAAGCGATGGCTGGGTAACAGTCTAGAAAAGTGTATGGTAATGATACAACGAATATTTTCGGCGTCTCGAGAGGTGGCTGGGTAAGAGTCTGCAAAAGTGTATGGAAATTATTTCACGAGCATCCACGAGATCTCCTGGGATGGCTGGGTAACAGTCTATAAAAGTGTATGGGAATGATACAACGAATATTTTCGGGGTCTCCAGAGGTGGCTCGGTAAGAGACTGCAAAAGTGTATGGGTATGATTTCACGAACATTCACGAGGTCTCAAGCGATAGCTGCGTATCAGTCTGGAAAAGTGTATGGTAATGATACAACGAATATTTTCGGGGTCTCGAGAGGTGGCTGGGTAAGATTCTGCAAAAGTGTATGGGAATGATTTCACGAGCATCCACGAGGTCTTATGCGATGGCTGGGTAAGAGTCTGCAAAAGTATATGGGAATGATTTCACGTGCATTCACGAGATCTCAAGCGATGGCTGGGTTACAGTCTGGAAAAGTGTATGGTAATGATACAACGAATATTTTCGAGGTCTCTAGAGGTGGCTCGGTAAGAGTCTGCAAAAGTGTATTGGAATGATTTCACGAGCATTCACGAGGTCTCAAGCGATGGCTGGGTAAAAGTCTGCAAATGTATATGGGAATGATTTCACGAGCATTCCCGAGGTCTCCTGGGATGGCTGGGTAACAGTCTACAAAAGTGTATGGGAATGATTTCACGAGCATTCACGAGGTCTCAAGCGATGGCTGGGAAACAGTCTGGAAAACTGTATGGTAATGATAAAACGAATATTTTCGGGGTCTCGAGAGGTAGCTGGGTAAGAGTCTGCAAAAGTGTATAGAAATGATTTTACGAGCATCCACGAGATCTCCTGGGATGGCTGGGTAACAGTCTATAAAAGTGTATGGGAATGATTTCACGAGCATTCACGAGGTCTCATGCGATGGCTGGGTAAAAGTCCGCAAAAGTATATGGGAATGATTTCACGAGCATTCCCGAGGTCTCCTGGGATGGCTGGGTAACAGTCTACAAAAGTGTATGGGAATGATACTGGTGGCTGGGTAAGAATCTGCAAAAGTGTATGGGAATGATTTCACGACCATGCCCGAGGTCTCCTCGGAAGGCTGGGTAAGAGTCTGCAAAAGTGTATGGGAATAATTTCCCGAGCATTCACGAGGTCTCCTTAGATAGCTGGATGAAAGTCTCTAGAAACGTATGGGAAGAATATGGGTGGGTCTCAAATCCCATATTCGGCCCATCATCCTCCCAATGTTCTCTCCCATACGACTTCCCATCTTCCTACCCATACGCTAATTAATGGTCATTCCCATACAACTTTTTTCTACGCGGGTTTACTTCGGCTGTAGGCGTTCCAGCTCGTACTGCTAGATCAAAAAGGCTTAGTTTTACGTGAATAAGCAAGATTCATGCGTTTCGAACCGCCAAACACTCCCCCATCGAATGCAAAGTCACTTTGTTTTGAAATCGAACATTTGCGTTTTGCTTCGGCTGTAGGCGTTCCAGCTCGTAATGCGAGATCAAAAAGCCTTATTTTTACGTCAATTCGCAAGATTTATGCGATTCTAGCTGCCAGACAATCCCCCGTCGAATGCAAAGTTGCTTTATATCGGGATCGAACATTTGCGTTTTGTTATAGCTGTAGGCGCTCCAGGGCGTATTTTGAAATAAAAAACCATTAGTTTTACGTAAATACGCAATATTCATGCATTTCGAACCTCCAAACCAGCCCCCATCGAATGCAAAGTCGGTTTATATCGAAAACGAACATTTGCGTTTTGCTTTGGCTGTACGCGTTCCAGCTCGTAACGCGAGATCAAAAAGGCTTAGTTTTACGTGAATAAGCAAGATGCATGCGTTTCGAACCGCCAAACACGCCCCCATCGAATGCAAAGTCGCTTTATATTGAAATCGAACATTTGCGTTTTGCTTTGGCTGTAGGCGTTCCAGCTCGTAATGCGAGATCAAAAAGGCTTAGTTTTACGTAAATAAGCAAGATTCATGCGTTTCGAACCGCCAAACACTCCCCCATCGAATGCAAAGTCACTTTGTTTTGAAATCGAACATTTGCGTTTTGCTTCAGCTGTAGGCGTTTCAGCTCGTAATGCGAGATCAAAAAGCCTTTTTTTACGTAAATTAGCAAGATTCATGCGATTCGAACGGCCAAACTAGCCGCCATCGAATGCAAAGTCGGTTTATATCGAAATCTAACATTTGCGTTTTGCTTCGGCTGTAGGCGTTCCAGCTCGTAATGAGAGATCACAAAGGCTTAGTTTTACGCAAATAAGCCAGATTCATGCGTTTCGAACCGCCAAACACGCCCCCATCGAATGCAAAGTCGGTTTATATCGAAATCGAAAATTTGCGTTTTGCTTTGGCTGTACGCGTTCCAGCTCGTAACGCGAGATCAAAAAGGCTGTTTCACGTAAATAAGCAAGATTCATACGTTTCCAACCGCCAAACAAGTCCTCATCGACTGCAAAGTCGGTTTATATCGAAATCGAACATTTGCGCTTTGCTCCGGCTGTAGGCGTTCCAGCTCGTAATGCGAGATCAAAAAGGCTTAATTTTACGTGAATAAGCAAGGTTCCTGCGTTTCTAACCGCCAAACAAGCCCACATCGAATGCAAAGTTGGTTTATATCGAAATCTAACATTTGCGTTTTGCTTCGTCTGTAGGAGTTTCAGCTCGTAATGAGAGATCAAAAAGGCTTAGTTTTACGCAAATAAGCCAGATTCATGCGTTTCTAACCGCCAAACAAGCCCCCATCGAATGCAAAGTTGGATTATATCGAAATCGAACATTTGCGCTTCGCTTCGGCTGTAGGCGTTCCAGCTCGTAATGCGAGATCAAAAAGGCTTAATTTTACGTAAATTCGCAAGATTCATGCGATTCTAGCTGCCAGACAATCCCCCGTCGAATGCAAAGTTGCTTTAAATCGGGATCGAACATTTGCGTTTTGTTATAGCTGTAGGCGCTCCAGGGCGTATTTTGAAATAAAAAACCATTAGTTTTACGTAAATACGCAATATTCATGCATTTCGAACCTCCAAACCAACCCCCATCGAATGCAACGTCGGTTTATATCGAAATCGAAAATTTGCGTTTTGCTTTGGCTGTACGCGTTCCAGCACGTAATGAGAGATCAAAAAGCCTTTTTTTACGTAAATTAGCAAGATTCATGCGATTCGAACCGCCAAACTAGCCCCCATCGAATGCAAAGTCGGTTTATATCGAAATCGATTATTTGCGTTTTGCTTCGGCTGTAGGCGTTCCAGCTCGTAACGCGAGATCAAAAAGGCTTAGTTTTACGTGAATAAGCAAGATGCATGCGTTTCGAACCGCCAAACACGCCACCATCGAATGCAAAGTCGCTTTATATTGAAATCGAACATTTGCGTTTTGCTTTGGCTGTAGGCGTTCCAGATCGTAATGCGAGATCAAAAAGGCTTAGTTTTACGTAAATAAGCAAGATTCATGCGTTTCGAACCGCCAAACACTCCCCCATCGAATGCAAAGTCACTTTGTTTTGAAATCGAACATTTGCGTTTTGCTTCGGCTGTAGGCGTTCCAGCTCGTAATGCGAGATCAAAAAGCCTTATTTTTACGTAAATTCGCAAGATTCATGCGATTCTAGTTGCCAGACAATCCCCCGTCGAATGCAAAGTTGCTTTATATCGGGATCGAACATTTGCGTTTTCTTATAGCTGTAGGCGCTCCAGGGCGTATTTTGAAATAAAAAACCATTAGTTTTACGTAAATACGCAATATTCATGCATTTCGAACCTCCAAACCAGCCCCCATCGAATGCAAATTCGGTTTATATCGAAATCGAAAATTTGCGTTTTGCTTTGGCTGTACGCGTTCCAGCTCGTAACGCGAGATCAAAAAGCCTTATTTTCACGTAAATTCGCAAGATTCATGCGTTTCCAACCGCCAAACAAGCCTCCATCGAATGCAAAGTCGGTTTATATCGAAATCGAACATTTGCGTTTTGCTTCGGCTGTAGGCGTTCCAGCTCATACTGCTAGATCAAAAAGGCTTAGTTTCACGTAAATAAGCAAGATTCATGCGTTTCGAACCGCCAAACACTCCCCCATCGAATGCAAAGTCACTTTGTTTTGAAATCGAACATTTGCGTTTTGCTTCGGCTGTAGGCTTTCCAGCTCGTAATGCGAGATCAAAAAGGCTTAGTTTTACGTAAATAAGCAAGATTCATGGGTTTCGAACCGCCAAACAAGCCCCCATCGAATGCAAAGTCGCTTTATATTGAAATCGAACATTTGCGTTTTGCTTTGGCTGTAGGCGTTCCAGCTCGTAACGCGAGATCAAAAAGGTTTATTTTCACGTGAATAAGCAAGATTCATGCGATTCGAACCGCCAAACTAGCCGCCATCGAATGCCAAGTCGGTTTATATCGAAATCGAACATTTGCGCTTTGCTTCGGCTGTAGGCGTTCCAGCTCGTACTGCTAGACCAATAAGGCTTAATTATACGTAAATAAGCAAGATTCATGCGTTTCGAACCGCCAAACACTCCCCCATCGAATGCAAATTCACTTTGTTTTGAAATCGAACATTTGCGTTTTGCTTCGGCTGTAGGCGTTCCAGCTCGTACTGCTAGATCAAAAAGGCTTAGTTTTACGTAAATAAGCAAGATTCATGCGTTTCGAACCGCCAAACACTCCCCCATCGAATGCAAAGTCACTTTGTTTTGAAATCGAACATTTGCGCTTTGCTCCGGCTGTAGGCGTTCCAGCTCGTAATGCGAGATCAAAAAGGCTTAATTTTACGTGAATAAGCAAGGTTCCTGCGTTTCTAACCGCCAAACAAGCCCACATCGAATGCAAAGTTGGTTTATATCGAAATCTAACATTTGCGTTTTGCTTCGTCTGTAGGCGTTTCAGCTCGTAATGAGAGATCAAAAAGGCTTAGTTTTACGCAAATAAGCCAGATTCATGCGTTTCTAACCGCCAAACAAGCCCCCATCGAATGCAAAGTTGGATTATATCGAAATCGAACATTTGCGCTTCGCTTCGGCTGTAGACGTTCCAGCTCGTAATGCGAGATCAAAAAGGCTTAATTTTACGTAAATTCGCAAGATTCATGCGATTCTAGCTGCCAGACAATCCCCCGTCGAATGCAAAGTTGCTTTAAATCGGGATCGAACATTTGCGTTTTGTTATAGCTGTAGGCGCTCCAGGGCGTATTTTGAAATAAAAAACCATTAGTTTTACGTAAATACGCAATATTCATGCATTTCGAACCTCCAAACCAACCCCCATCGAATGCAACGTCGGTTTATATCGAAATCGAAAATTTGCGTTTTGCTTTGGCTGTACGCGTTCCAGCACGTAATGAGAGATCAAAAAGCCTTTTTTTACGTAAATTAGCAAGATTCATGCGATTCGAACCGCCAAACTAGCCCCCATCGAATGCAAAGTCGGTTTATATCGAAATCGATTATTTGCGTTTTGCTTCGGCTGTAGGCGTTCCAGCTCGTAACGCGAGATCAAAAAGGCTTAGTTTTACGTGAATAAGCAAGATGCATGCGTTTCGAACCGCCAAACACGCCACCATCGAATGCAAATTCGGTTTATATCGAAATCGAAAATTTGCGTTTTGCTTTGGCTGTACGCGTTCCAGCTCGTAACGCGAGATCAAAAAGCCTTATTTTCACGTAAATTCGCAAGATTCATGCGTTTCCAACCGCCAAACAAGCCTCCATCGAATGCAAAGTCGGTTTATATCGAAATCGAACACTTGCGTTTTGCTTCGGCTGTAGGCGTTCCAGCTCATACTGCTAGATCAAAAAGGCTTAGTTTCACGTAAATAAGCAAGATTCATGCGTTTCGAACCGCCAAACACTCCCCCATCGAATGCAAAGTCACTTTGTTTTGAAATCGAACATTTGCGTTTTGCTTCGGCTGTAGGCTTTCCAGCTCGTAATGCGAGATCAAAAAGGCTTAGTTTTACGTAAATAAGCAAGATTCATGGGTTTCGAACCGCCAAACAAGCCCCCATCGAATGCAAAGTCGCTTTATATTGAAATCGAACATTTGCGTTTTGCTTTGGCTGTAGGCGTTCCAGCTCGTAATGCGAGATCAAAAAGGCTTAGTTTTACGTAAATAAGCAAGATTCATGCGTTTCGAACCGCCAAACAAGCCCCCATCGAATGCAAAGTCGGTTCATATCGAAATCGAACATTTGCGTTTTGCTTTGGCTGTACGCGTTCCTGCTCGTAACGCGAGATCATAAAGCCTTATTTTCACGTAAATTCGCAAGATTCATGCGATTCTAGCTGCCAGACAATCACCCGTCGGATGCAAAGTCGCTTTATATCGAAATCGAACATTAGCGTTTTGCTATAGCTGTAGGCGCTCCAGGCCGTATTTTGAGATCACAAACCATTAGTTTTACGTAAATACGCAATATTCATGCATTTCGAACCTCCAAACCAACCCCCATCGAATGCAAAGTCGGTTTATATCGAAATCGAACATTTGCGTTTTGCTTTGGCTGTACGCGTTCCAGCTCGTAACGCGAGATCAAAAAGGCTGTTTCACGTAAATAAGCAAGATTCATGCTGTTGTACCCCGGGTACCTCGACACCCCGATTATTGCGGCAACGCTATGGCGCAATAATCGAAGTAAGCAACGGCACACAACGAACACACCTCATTGCGAAATAATAACAAAATCACGGAGGTCACCGTTCTGTCAAGTCAGCATTTAGGCAATCGCGCGCGACTCGGTAATTAGAGCATCGGCTCGGTAATTGCCGAGTCAGGTATTACGCAATCGGAGCGTCTCTCAATTCTGTGCGAAGACAGAATCTAGAGCGATATTTGTTTGCCCAAATATCGGAGATATAAACAAGATAATGTAAACCGTAGAAACATAGCATAGGGTCCAATTATTGTAGCAACACCGGTTGCACAATCATCGAGGCACACGAGCTAGCGTCGCTGCAAGGCCGCGACGGAATTCACCGTACGCTGCGTCGGCAGTTGAGTAACCCCTAGCGACTCGGTACCAGAGCACCTGCTTGGTCAAAGATGTCGAACTAAAAACAAACTCCAAATTTCACTCTCAAGGAAGCGAGGATTTGGAAAGATATTAGTTTACCAAAATAACGTAAACGATAAACATTTCAACAATATTAAGCTGACGTGTCTGCTCTCCCATCGATATATAAGGGATGGGAAGCAGGCACTCATCAGTCTCTTCGGAACTCCTGATTCTTACGGTTGACTATAGTAATACACTTCAAGCCAAGTTCGGACTCGATAAGTGGGTCGGGTGAATTGTAACCCCTTATCGAGTGATTAACGCCCGATTGCCGTTAATCCAGCAAGTGTATCGAGCGTACCGAGTGTACCAGCGATTGGTAATTCTAAAGGACAAACGTAAGCATAAACAGAGCTTTAATAGCTAAGCTTAAAAGTATCAATGGATAACTCATAAATCGATTAATATCCATACTGTGTAATAATCAAGCATGAACAGATAAAATAACAAAGCACCGAGAGCTTTTACCGAAGAGTAGAATATGGGACTCTGTTCGGGCAACCAGAGAACCTTAATCGAAGGTTCCTGGTGAGCATTGTTATATAGAGAATATAGCGATGCAACCTTTGTAAAACTCTCGTGATAAATGTGTTTGTCAAACGTATTAAATATGTAAACCTCTGGTTACACGAATAAACTGTTAAATAAATATTGTTAATTGAATAAAACTACATTTGTACTTCACTTGGGTTCCAACCCTTTACTGAGCACATCCCCAACCTTCCGAGCTAACGGCTCGCGCACAGAACCCAGACTAGCTACCTGAGTTCTGCGGCATAACAATGCGTTTCCAACCGCCAAACAAGCCCCCGTCGAATGCAAAGTCGGTTTATATCGAAATCGAACATTTGCGCTTTGCTCCGGCTGTAGGCGTTCCAGCTCGTAATGCGAGATCAAAAAGCCTTTTTTTACGTAAATTAGCAAGATTCATGCGTTTCTAACCGCCAAACAAGCCCCCATCGAATGCCAAGTCGGTTTATATCGAAATCGAACTTTGCTTCCGTTTTTTTTTAACTTTGATTGCGTTTTGCTTCGGCTGTAGGCGTTCCAGCTCGTAACGCGAGATCAGAAAAGGCTTATTTTCACCTAAATTCGCAAGATTCATGCGATTCTAGCTGCCAGACAATCCCCCGTCGGATGCAAAGTCGCTTTATATCGAAATCGAACATTAGCGTTTTGCTATAGCTGTAGGCGCTCCAGGCCGTATTTTGTGATCACAAACCATTAGTTTTACGTAAATACGCAATATTCATGCATTTCGAACCTCCAAACCAACCCCCATCGAATGCAAAGTCGGTTTATATCGAAATCGAACATTTGCGTTTTGCTTTGGCTGTAAGCGTTCCAGCTCGTAACGCGAGATCAAAAAGGTTTATTTTCACGTAAATAAGCAAGATTCATGGGTTTCGAACCGCCAAACAAGCCCCCATCGAATGCAAAGTCGCTTTATATTGAAATCGAACATTTGCGTTTTGCTTTGGCTGTAGGCGTTCCAGCTCGTAATGCGAGATCAAAAAGGCTTAGTTTTACGTAAATAAGCAAGATTCATGCGTTTCGAACCGCCAAACAAGCCCCCATCGAATGCTAAGTCGGGTTATATCGAAATCGAACATTTGCGCTTTGCTTCGGCTGTAGGCGTTCCAGCTCCTAATGCGAGATCACAAAGCCTTAGCTTTACGTAAATAAGCAAGATTCATGGGTTTCGAACCGCCAAACAAGCCCCCATCGAATGCAAAGTCGGTTTATATCGAAATCGAACATTTGCGTTTTGCTTTGGCTGTACGCGTTCCAGCTCGTAACGCGAGATCAAAAAGGTTTATTTTCACGTGAATAAGCAAGATTCATGGGTTTCGAACCGCCAAACAAGCCCCCATCGAATGCAAAGTCGCTTTATATTGAAATCGAACATTTGCGTTTTGCTTTGGCTGTAGGCGTTCCAGCTCGTAATGCGAGATCAAAAAGGCTTAGTTTTACGTAAATAAGCAAGATTCATGCGTTTCGAACCGCCAAACAAGCCCCCATCGAATGCAAAGTCGGTTCATATCGAAATCGAACATTTGCGTTTTGCTTTGGCTGTACGCGTTCCTGCTCGTAACGCGAGATCAAAAAGCCTTATTTTCACGTAAATTCGCAAGATTCATGCGATTCTAGCTGCCAGACAATCACCCGTCGGATGCAAAGTCGCTTTATATCGAAATCGAACATTAGCGTTTTGCTATAGCTGTAGGCGCTCCAGGCCGTATTTTGAGATCACAAACCATTAGTTTTACGTAAATACGCAATATTCATGCATTTCGAACCTCCAAACCAACCCCCATCGAATGCAAAGTCGGTTTATATCGAAATCGAACATTTGCGTTTTGTTTCGGCTGTAGGCGTTCCAGCTCGTAACGCGAGATCAAAAAGGCTTAGTTTTACGCAAATAAGCCAGATTCATGCGTTTCGAACCGCCAAACACGCCCCCATCGAATGCAAAGTCGCTTTATATTGAAATCGAACATTTGCGTTTTGCTTTGGCTGTAGGCGTTCCAGCTCGTAATGCGAGATCAAAAAGGCTTAGTTTTACGTAAATAAGCAAGATTCATGCGTTTCGAACCGCCAAACAAGCCCCCATCGAATGCCAAGTCAGTTTATATCGAAATCGAACATTTGCGCTTTGCTTCGGCTGTAGGCGTTCCAGCTTGTACTGCTAGATCAAAAAGGCTTAGTTTTACGTAAATAAGCAAGATGCATGCGTTTCGAACCGCCAAACACGCCCCCATCGAATGCAAAGTCGCTTTATATTGAAATCGAACATTTGCGTTTTGCTTTGGCTGTAGGCGTTCCAGCTCGTAATGCGAGATCAAAAAGGCTTAGTTTTACGTAAATAAGCAAGATTCATGCGTTTCGAACCGCCAAACACTCCCCCATCGAATGCAAAGTCACTTTGTTTTCAAATCGAACATTTGCGTTTTGCTTCAGCTGTAGGCGTTTCAGCTCGTAATGCGAGATCAAAAAGCCTTTTTTTACGTAAATTAGCAAGATTCATGCGATTCGAACGGCCAAACTAGCCGCCATCGAATGCAAAGTCGGTTTATATCGAAATCTAACATTTGCGTTTTGCTTCGGCTGTAGGCGTTCCAGCTCGTAATGAGAGATCACAAAGGCTTAGTTTTACGCAAATAAGCCAGATTCATGCGTTTCGAACCGCCAAACACGCCCCCATCGAATGCAAAGTCGGTTTATATCGAAATCGAAAATTTGCGTTTTGCTTTGGCTGTACGCGTTCCAGCTCGTAACGCGAGATCAAAAAGGCTGTTTCACGTAAATAAGCAAGATTCATACGTTTCCAACCGCCAAACAAGTCCTCATCGATTGCAAAGTCGGTTTATATCGAAATCGAACATTTGCGCTTTGCTTCGGCTGTAGGCGTTCCAGCTCGTACTGCTAGATCAAAAAGGCTTAGTTTTACGTAAATAAGCAAGATTCATGCGTTTCGAACCGCCAAACACTCCCCCATCGAATGCAAAGTCACTTTGTTTTGAAATCGAACATTTGCGTTTTGCTTCAGCTGTAGGCGTTTCAGCTCGTAATGCGAGATCAAAAAGCCTTTTTTTACGTAATTTAGCAAGATTCATGCGATTCGAACGGCCAAACTAGCCGCCATCAAATGCAAAGTCGGTTTATATCGAAATCTAACATTTGCGTTTTGCTTCGGCTAGAGGCGTTCCAGCTCGTAATGAGAGATCACAAAGGCTTAGTTTTACGCAAATAAGCCAGATTCATGCGTTTCGAACCCCCAAACACGCCCCCATCAAATGCAAAGTCGCTTTATATTGAAATCGAACATTTGCGTTTTGCTTTGGCTGTAGGCGTTCCAGCTCGTAATGCGAGATAAAAAAGGCTTAGTTTTACGTAAATAAGCAAGATTCATGCGTTTCGAACCGCCAAACAAGCCCCCATCGAATGCAAAGTCGGTTTATATCGAAATCGAAAATTTGCGTTTTGCTTTGGCTGTACGCGTTCCAGCTCGTAACGCGAGATCAAAAAGGCTGTTTCACGTAAATAAGCAAGATTCATACGTTTCCAACCGCCAAACAAGTCCTCATCGATTGCAAAGTCGGTTTATATCGAAATCGAACATTTGCGTTTTGCTCCGGCTGTAGGCGTTCCAGCTCGTAATGCGAGATCAAAAAGGCTTAATTTTACGTGAATAAGCAAGGTTCCTGCGTTTCTAACCGCCAAACAAGCCCACATCGAATGCAAAGTTGGTTTATATCGAAATCGCACATTTGCGCTTCGCTTCGGCTGTAGGCGTTTCAGCTCGTAATGCGAGATCGAAAAGCCTTATTTTAACGTAAATTAGCAAGATTCATGCGATTCGAACCGCCAAACTAGCCGCCATCGAATGCCAAGTCGGTTTATATCGAAATCGAACATTTGCGCTTTGCTTCGGCTGTAGGCGTTCCAGCTCGTACTGCTAGACCAATAAGGCTTAATTATACGTAAATAAGCAAGATTCATGCGTTTCGAACCGCCAAACACTCCCCCATCGAATGCAAATTCACTTTGTTTTGAAATCGAACATTTGCGTTTTGCTTCGGCTGTAGGCGTTCCAGCTCGTACTGCTAGATCAAAAAGGCTTAGTTTTACGTAAATAAGCAAGATTCATGCGTTTCGAACCGCCAAACAAGCCCCCATCGAATGCCAAGTCAGTTTATATCGAAATCGAACATTTGCGCTTTGCTTCGGCTGTAGGCGTTCCAGCTTGTACTGCTAGATCAAAAAGGCTTAGTTTTACGTAAATAAGCAAGATTCATGCGTTTCGAACCGCCAAACACTCCCCCATCGAATGCAAAGTCACTTTGTTTTGAAATCGAACATTTGCGTTTTGCTTCAGCTGTAGGCGTTTCAGCTCGTAATGCGAGATCAAAAAGCCTTTTTTTACGTAAATTAGCAAGATTCATGCGATTCGAACGGCCAAACTAGCCGCCATCGAATGCAAAGTCGGTTTATATCGAAATCTAACATTTGCGTTTTGCTTCGGCTGTAGGCGTTCCAGCTCGTAATGAGAGATCACAAAGGCTTAGTTTTACGCAAATAAGCCAGATTCATGCGTTTCGAACCGCCAAACACGCCCCCATCGAATGCAAAGTCGGTTTATATCGAAATCGAAAATTTGCGTTTTGCTTTGGCTGTACGCGTTCCAGCTCGTAACGCGAGATCAAAAAGGCTGTTTCACGTAAATAAGCAAGATTCATACGTTTCCAACCGCCAAACAAGTCCTCATCGATTGCAAAGTCGGTTTATATCGAAATCGAACATTTGCGCTTTGCTTCGGCTGTAGGCGTTCCAGCTCGTACTGCGAGATCGAAAAGCCTTATTTTAACGTAAATTAGCAAGATTCATGCGATTCGAACCGCCAAACTAGCCGCCATCGAATGCCAAGTCGGTTTATATCGAAATCGAACATTTGCGCTTTGCTTCGGCTGTAGGCGTTCCAGCTCGTACTGCTAGACCAATAAGGCTTAATTATACGTAAATAAGCAAGATTCATGCGTTTCGAACCGCCAAACACTCCCCCATCGAATGCAAATTCACTTTGTTTTGAAATCGAACATTTGCGTTTTGCTTCGGCTGTAGGCGTTCCAGCTCGTACTGCTAGATCAAAAAGGCTTAGTTTTACGTAAATAAGCAAGATTCATGCGTTTCGAACCGCCAAACACTCCCCCATCGAATGCAAAGTCACTTTGTTTTGAAATCGAACATTTGCGCTTTGCTCCGGCTGTAGGCGTTCCAGCTCGTAATGCGAGATCAAAAAGGCTTAATTTTACGTGAATAAGCAAGGTTCCTGCGTTTCTAACCGCCAAACAAGCCCACATCGAATGCAAAGTTGGTTTATATCGAAATCTAACATTTGCGTTTTGCTTCGTCTGTAGGCGTTTCAGCTCGTAATGAGAGATCAAAAAGGCTTAGTTTTACGCAAATAAGCCAGATTCATGCGTTTCTAACCGCCAAACAAGCCCCCATCGAATGCAAAGTTGGATTATATCGAAATCGAACATTTGCGCTTCGCTTCGGCTGTAGGCGTTCCAGCTCGTAATGCGAGATCAAAAAGGCTTAATTTTACGTAAATTCGCAAGATTCATGCGATTCGAACCGCCAAACTAGCCCCCATCGAATGCAAAGTCGCTTTATATTGAAATCGAACATTTGCGTTTTGCTTTGGCTGTAGGCGTTCCAGCTCGTAATGCGAGATCAAAAAGGCTTAGTTTTACGTAAATAAGCAAGATTCATGCGTTTCGAACCGCCAAACAAGCCCCCATCGAATGCCAAGTCAGTTTATATCGAAATCGAACATTTGCGCTTTGCTTCGGCTGTAGGCGTTCCAGCTTGTACTGCTAGATCAAAAAGGCTTAGTTTTACGTAAATAAGCAAGATGCATGCGTTTCGAACCGCCAAACACGCCCCCATCGAATGCAAAGTCGCTTTATATTGAAATCGAACATTTGCGTTTTGCTTTGGCTGTAGGCGTTCCAGCTCGTAATGCGAGATCAAAAAGGCTTAGTTTTACGTAAATAAGCAAGATTCATGCGTTTCGAACCGCCAAACACTCCCCCATCGAATGCAAAGTCACTTTGTTTTGAAATCGAACATTTGCGTTTTGCTTCAGCTGTAGGCGTTTCAGCTCGTAATGCGAGATCAAAAAGCCTTTTTTTACGTAAATTAGCAAGATTCATGCGATTCGAACGGCCAAACTAGCCGCCATCGAATGCAAAGTCGGTTTATATCGAAATCTAACATTTGCGTTTTGCTTCGGCTGTAGGCGTTCCAGCTCGTAATGAGAGATCACAAAGGCTTAGTTTTACGCAAATAAGCCAGATTCATGCGTTTCGAACCGCCAAACACGCCCCCATCGAATGCAAAGTCGGTTTATATCGAAATCGAAAATTTGCGTTTTGCTTTGGCTGTACGCGTTCCAGCTCGTAACGCGAGATCAAAAAGGCTGTTTCACGTAAATAAGCAAGATTCATACGTTTCCAACCGCCAAACAAGTCCTCATCGACTGCAAAGTCGGTTTATATCGAAATCGAACATTTGCGCTTTGCTCCGGCTGTAGGCGTTCCAGCTCGTAATGCGAGATCAAAAAGGCTTAATTTTACGTGAATAAGCAAGGTTCCTGCGTTTCTAACCGCCAAACAAGCCCACATCGAATGCAAAGTTGGTTTATATCGAAATCTAACATTTGCGTTTTGCTTCGTCTGTAGGAGTTTCAGCTCGTAATGAGAGATCAAAAAGGCTTAGTTTTACGCAAATAAGCCAGATTCATGCGTTTCTAACCGCCAAACAAGCCCCCATCGAATGCAAAGTTGGATTATATCGAAATCGAACATTTGCGCTTCGCTTCGGCTGTAGGCGTTCCAGCTCGTAATGCGAGATCAAAAAGGCTTAATTTTACGTAAATTCGCAAGATTCATGCGATTCTAGCTGCCAGACAATCCCCCGTCGAATGCAAAGTTGCTTTAAATCGGGATCGAACATTTGCGTTTTGTTATAGCTGTAGGCGCTCCAGGGCGTATTTTGAAATAAAAAACCATTAGTTTTACGTAAATACGCAATATTCATGCATTTCGAACCTCCAAACCAACCCCCATCGAATGCAACGTCGGTTTATATCGAAATCGAAAATTTGCGTTTTGCTTTGGCTGTACGCGTTCCAGCACGTAATGAGAGATCAAAAAGCCTTTTTTTACGTAAATTAGCAAGATTCATGCGATTCGAACCGCCAAACTAGCCCCCATCGAATGCAAAGTCGGTTTATATCGAAATCGATTATTTGCGTTTTGCTTCGGCTGTAGGCGTTCCAGCTCGTAACGCGAGATCAAAAAGGCTTAGTTTTACGTGAATAAGCAAGATGCATGCGTTTCGAACCGCCAAACACGCCACCATCGAATGCAAAGTCGCTTTATATTGAAATCGAACATTTGCGTTTTGCTTTGGCTGTAGGCGTTCCAGATCGTAATGCGAGATCAAAAAGGCTTAGTTTTACGTAAATAAGCAAGATTCATGCGTTTCGAACCGCCAAACACTCCCCCATCGAATGCAAAGTCACTTTGTTTTGAAATCGAACATTTGCGTTTTGCTTCGGCTGTAGGCGTTCCAGCTCGTAATGCGAGATCAAAAAGCCTTATTTTTACGTAAATTCGCAAGATTCATGCGATTCTAGTTGCCAGACAATCCCCCGTCGAATGCAAAGTTGCTTTATATCGGGATCGAACATTTGCGTTTTCTTATAGCTGTAGGCGCTCCAGGGCGTATTTTGAAATAAAAAACCATTAGTTTTACGTAAATACGCAATATTCATGCATTTCGAACCTCCAAACCAGCCCCCATCGAATGCAAATTCGGTTTATATCGAAATCGAAAATTTGCGTTTTGCTTTGGCTGTACGCGTTCCAGCTCGTAACGCGAGATCAAAAAGCCTTATTTTCACGTAAATTCGCAAGATTCATGCGTTTCCAACCGCCAAACAAGCCTCCATCGAATGCAAAGTCGGTTTATATCGAAATCGAACATTTGCGTTTTGCTTCGGCTGTAGGCGTTCCAGCTCATACTGCTAGATCAAAAAGGCTTAGTTTCACGTAAATAAGCAAGATTCATGCGTTTCGAACCGCCAAACACTCCCCCATCGAATGCAAAGTCACTTTGTTTTGAAATCGAACATTTGCGTTTTGCTTCGGCTGTAGGCTTTCCAGCTCGTAATGCGAGATCAAAAAGGCTTAGTTTTACGTAAATAAGCAAGATTCATGGGTTTCGAACCGCCAAACAAGCCCCCATCGAATGCAAAGTCGCTTTATATTGAAATCGAACATTTGCGTTTTGCTTTGGCTGTAGGCGTTCCAGCTCGTAACGCGAGATCAAAAAGGTTTATTTTCACGTGAATAAGCAAGATTCATGCGATTCGAACCGCCAAACTAGCCGCCATCGAATGCCAAGTCGGTTTATATCGAAATCGAACATTTGCGCTTTGCTTCGGCTGTAGGCGTTCCAGCTCGTACTGCTAGACCAATAAGGCTTAATTATACGTAAATAAGCAAGATTCATGCGTTTCGAACCGCCAAACACTCCCCCATCGAATGCAAATTCACTTTGTTTTGAAATCGAACATTTGCGTTTTGCTTCGGCTGTAGGCGTTCCAGCTCGTACTGCTAGATCAAAAAGGCTTAGTTTTACGTAAATAAGCAAGATTCATGCGTTTCGAACCGCCAAACACTCCCCCATCGAATGCAAAGTCACTTTGTTTTGAAATCGAACATTTGCGCTTTGCTCCGGCTGTAGGCGTTCCAGCTCGTAATGCGAGATCAAAAAGGCTTAATTTTACGTGAATAAGCAAGGTTCCTGCGTTTCTAACCGCCAAACAAGCCCACATCGAATGCAAAGTTGGTTTATATCGAAATCTAACATTTGCGTTTTGCTTCGTCTGTAGGCGTTTCAGCTCGTAATGAGAGATCAAAAAGGCTTAGTTTTACGCAAATAAGCCAGATTCATGCGTTTCTAACCGCCAAACAAGCCCCCATCGAATGCAAAGTTGGATTATATCGAAATCGAACATTTGCGCTTCGCTTCGGCTGTAGACGTTCCAGCTCGTAATGCGAGATCAAAAAGGCTTAATTTTACGTAAATTCGCAAGATTCATGCGATTCTAGCTGCCAGACAATCCCCCGTCGAATGCAAAGTTGCTTTAAATCGGGATCGAACATTTGCGTTTTGTTATAGCTGTAGGCGCTCCAGGGCGTATTTTGAAATAAAAAACCATTAGTTTTACGTAAATACGCAATATTCATGCATTTCGAACCTCCAAACCAACCCCCATCGAATGCAACGTCGGTTTATATCGAAATCGAAAATTTGCGTTTTGCTTTGGCTGTACGCGTTCCAGCACGTAATGAGAGATCAAAAAGCCTTTTTTTACGTAAATTAGCAAGATTCATGCGATTCGAACCGCCAAACTAGCCCCCATCGAATGCAAAGTCGGTTTATATCGAAATCGATTATTTGCGTTTTGCTTCGGCTGTAGGCGTTCCAGCTCGTAACGCGAGATCAAAAAGGCTTAGTTTTACGTGAATAAGCAAGATGCATGCGTTTCGAACCGCCAAACACGCCACCATCGAATGCAAATTCGGTTTATATCGAAATCGAAAATTTGCGTTTTGCTTTGGCTGTACGCGTTCCAGCTCGTAACGCGAGATCAAAAAGCCTTATTTTCACGTAAATTCGCAAGATTCATGCGTTTCCAACCGCCAAACAAGCCTCCATCGAATGCAAAGTCGGTTTATATCGAAATCGAACACTTGCGTTTTGCTTCGGCTGTAGGCGTTCCAGCTCATACTGCTAGATCAAAAAGGCTTAGTTTCACGTAAATAAGCAAGATTCATGCGTTTCGAACCGCCAAACACTCCCCCATCGAATGCAAAGTCACTTTGTTTTGAAATCGAACATTTGCGTTTTGCTTCGGCTGTAGGCTTTCCAGCTCGTAATGCGAGATCAAAAAGGCTTAGTTTTACGTAAATAAGCAAGATTCATGGGTTTCGAACCGCCAAACAAGCCCCCATCGAATGCAAAGTCGCTTTATATTGAAATCGAACATTTGCGTTTTGCTTTGGCTGTAGGCGTTCCAGCTCGTAATGCGAGATCAAAAAGGCTTAGTTTTACGTAAATAAGCAAGATTCATGCGTTTCGAACCGCCAAACAAGCCCCCATCGAATGCAAAGTCGGTTCATATCGAAATCGAACATTTGCGTTTTGCTTTGGCTGTACGCGTTCCTGCTCGTAACGCGAGATCATAAAGCCTTATTTTCACGTAAATTCGCAAGATTCATGCGATTCTAGCTGCCAGACAATCACCCGTCGGATGCAAAGTCGCTTTATATCGAAATCGAACATTAGCGTTTTGCTATAGCTGTAGGCGCTCCAGGCCGTATTTTGAGATCACAAACCATTAGTTTTACGTAAATACGCAATATTCATGCATTTCGAACCTCCAAACCAACCCCCATCGAATGCAAAGTCGGTTTATATCGAAATCGAACATTTGCGTTTTGCTTTGGCTGTACGCGTTCCAGCTCGTAACGCGAGATCAAAAAGGCTGTTTCACGTAAATAAGCAAGATTCATGCTGTTGTACCCCGGGTACCTCGACACCCCGATTATTGCGGCAACGCTATGGCGCAATAATCGAAGTAAGCAACGGCACACAACGAACACACCTCATTGCGAAATAATAACAAAATCACGGAGGTCACCGTTCTGTCAAGTCAGCATTTAGGCAATCGCGCGCGACTCGGTAATTAGAGCATCGGCTCGGTAATTGCCGAGTCAGGTATTACGCAATCGGAGCGTCTCTCAATTCTGTGCGAAGACAGAATCTAGAGCGATATTTGTTTGCCCAAATATCGGAGATATAAACAAGATAATGTAAACCGTAGAAACATAGCATAGGGTCCAATTATTGTAGCAACACCGGTTGCACAATCATCGAGGCACACGAGCTAGCGTCGCTGCAAGGCCGCGACGGAATTCACCGTACGCTGCGTCGGCAGTTGAGTAACCCCTAGCGACTCGGTACCAGAGCACCTGCTTGGTCAAAGATGTCGAACTAAAAACAAACTCCAAATTTCACTCTCAAGGAAGCGAGGATTTGGAAAGATATTAGTTTACCAAAATAACGTAAACGATAAACATTTCAACAATATTAAGCTGACGTGTCTGCTCTCCCATCGATATATAAGGGATGGGAAGCAGGCACTCATCAGTCTCTTCGGAACTCCTGATTCTTACGGTTGACTATAGTAATACACTTCAAGCCAAGTTCGGACTCGATAAGTGGGTCGGGTGAATTGTAACCCCTTATCGAGTGATTAACGCCCGATTGCCGTTAATCCAGCAAGTGTATCGAGCGTACCGAGTGTACCAGCGATTGGTAATTCTAAAGGACAAACGTAAGCATAAACAGAGCTTTAATAGCTAAGCTTAAAAGTATCAATGGATAACTCATAAATCGATTAATATCCATACTGTGTAATAATCAAGCATGAACAGATAAAATAACAAAGCACCGAGAGCTTTTACCGAAGAGTAGAATATGGGACTCTGTTCGGGCAACCAGAGAACCTTAATCGAAGGTTCCTGGTGAGCATTGTTATATAGAGAATATAGCGATGCAACCTTTGTAAAACTCTCGTGATAAATGTGTTTGTCAAACGTATTAAATATGTAAACCTCTGGTTACACGAATAAATTGTTAAATAAATATTGTTAATTGAATAAAACTACATTTGTACTTCACTTGGGTTCCAACCCTTTACTGAGCACATCCCCAACCTTCCGAGCTAACGGCTCGCGCACAGAACCCAGACTAGCTACCTGAGTTCTGCGGCATAACATTGCGTTTCCAACCGCCAAACAAGCCCCCGTCGAATGCAAAGTCGGTTTATATCGAAATCGAACATTTGCGCTTTGCTCCGGCTGTAGGCGTTCCAGCTCGTAATGCGAGATCAAAAAGCCTTTTTTTACGTAAATTAGCAAGATTCATGCGTTTCTAACCGCCAAACAAGCCCCCATCGAATGCCAAGTCGGTTTATATCGAAATCGAACTTTGCTTCCGTTTTTTTTTAACTTTGATTGCGTTTTGCTTCGGCTGTAGGCGTTCCAGCTCGTAACGCGAGATCAGAAAAGGCTTATTTTCACCTAAATTCGCAAGATTCATGCGATTCTAGCTGCCAGACAATCCCCCGTCGGATGCAAAGTCGCTTTATATCGAAATCGAACATTAGCGTTTTGCTATAGCTGTAGGCGCTCCAGGCCGTATTTTGTGATCACAAACCATTAGTTTTACGTAAATACGCAATATTCATGCATTTCGAACCTCCAAACCAACCCCCATCGAATGCAAAGTCGGTTTATATCGAAATCGAACATTTGCGTTTTGCTTTGGCTGTAAGCGTTCCAGCTCGTAACGCGAGATCAAAAAGGTTTATTTTCACGTAAATAAGCAAGATTCATGGGTTTCGAACCGCCAAACAAGCCCCCATCGAATGCAAAGTCGCTTTATATTGAAATCGAACATTTGCGTTTTGCTTTGGCTGTAGGCGTTCCAGCTCGTAATGCGAGATCAAAAAGGCTTAGTTTTACGTAAATAAGCAAGATTCATGCGTTTCGAACCGCCAAACAAGCCCCCATCGAATGCTAAGTCGGGTTATATCGAAATCGAACATTTGCGCTTTGCTTCGGCTGTAGGCGTTCCAGCTCCTAATGCGAGATCACAAAGCCTTAGCTTTACGTAAATAAGCAAGATTCATGGGTTTCGAACCGCCAAACAAGCCCCCATCGAATGCAAAGTCGGTTTATATCGAAATCGAACATTTGCGTTTTGCTTTGGCTGTACGCGTTCCAGCTCGTAACGCGAGATCAAAAAGGTTTATTTTCACGTGAATAAGCAAGATTCATGGGTTTCGAACCGCCAAACAAGCCCCCATCGAATGCAAAGTCGCTTTATATTGAAATCGAACATTTGCGTTTTGCTTTGGCTGTAGGCGTTCCAGCTCGTAATGCGAGATCAAAAAGGCTTAGTTTTACGTAAATAAGCAAGATTCATGCGTTTCGAACCGCCAAACAAGCCCCCATCGAATGCAAAGTCGGTTCATATCGAAATCGAACATTTGCGTTTTGCTTTGGCTGTACGCGTTCCTGCTCGTAACGCGAGATCAAAAAGCCTTATTTTCACGTAAATTCGCAAGATTCATGCGATTCTAGCTGCCAGACAATCACCCGTCGGATGCAAAGTCGCTTTATATCGAAATCGAACATTAGCGTTTTGCTATAGCTGTAGGCGCTCCAGGCCGTATTTTGAGATCACAAACCATTAGTTTTACGTAAATACGCAATATTCATGCATTTCGAACCTCCAAACCAACCCCCATCGAATGCAAAGTCGGTTTATATCGAAATCGAACATTTGCGTTTTGTTTCGGCTGTAGGCGTTCCAGCTCGTAACGCGAGATCAAAAAGGCTTAGTTTTACGCAAATAAGCCAGATTCATGCGTTTCGAACCGCCAAACACGCCCCCATCGAATGCAAAGTCGCTTTATATTGAAATCGAACATTTGCGTTTTGCTTTGGCTGTAGGCGTTCCAGCTCGTAATGCGAGATCAAAAAGGCTTAGTTTTACGTAAATAAGCAAGATTCATGCGTTTCGAACCGCCAAACAAGCCCCCATCGAATGCCAAGTCAGTTTATATCGAAATCGAACATTTGCGCTTTGCTTCGGCTGTAGGCGTTCCAGCTTGTACTGCTAGATCAAAAAGGCTTAGTTTTACGTAAATAAGCAAGATGCATGCGTTTCGAACCGCCAAACACGCCCCCATCGAATGCAAAGTCGCTTTATATTGAAATCGAACATTTGCGTTTTGCTTTGGCTGTAGGCGTTCCAGCTCGTAATGCGAGATCAAAAAGGCTTAGTTTTACGTAAATAAGCAAGATTCATGCGTTTCGAACCGCCAAACACTCCCCCATCGAATGCAAAGTCACTTTGTTTTCAAATCGAACATTTGCGTTTTGCTTCAGCTGTAGGCGTTTCAGCTCGTAATGCGAGATCAAAAAGCCTTTTTTTACGTAAATTAGCAAGATTCATGCGATTCGAACGGCCAAACTAGCCGCCATCGAATGCAAAGTCGGTTTATATCGAAATCTAACATTTGCGTTTTGCTTCGGCTGTAGGCGTTCCAGCTCGTAATGAGAGATCACAAAGGCTTAGTTTTACGCAAATAAGCCAGATTCATGCGTTTCGAACCGCCAAACACGCCCCCATCGAATGCAAAGTCGGTTTATATCGAAATCGAAAATTTGCGTTTTGCTTTGGCTGTACGCGTTCCAGCTCGTAACGCGAGATCAAAAAGGCTGTTTCACGTAAATAAGCAAGATTCATACGTTTCCAACCGCCAAACAAGTCCTCATCGATTGCAAAGTCGGTTTATATCGAAATCGAACATTTGCGCTTTGCTTCGGCTGTAGGCGTTCCAGCTCGTACTGCTAGATCAAAAAGGCTTAGTTTTACGTAAATAAGCAAGATTCATGCGTTTCGAACCGCCAAACACTCCCCCATCGAATGCAAAGTCACTTTGTTTTGAAATCGAACATTTGCGTTTTGCTTCAGCTGTAGGCGTTTCAGCTCGTAATGCGAGATCAAAAAGCCTTTTTTTACGTAATTTAGCAAGATTCATGCGATTCGAACGGCCAAACTAGCCGCCATCAAATGCAAAGTCGGTTTATATCGAAATCTAACATTTGCGTTTTGCTTCGGCTAGAGGCGTTCCAGCTCGTAATGAGAGATCACAAAGGCTTAGTTTTACGCAAATAAGCCAGATTCATGCGTTTCGAACCCCCAAACACGCCCCCATCAAATGCAAAGTCGCTTTATATTGAAATCGAACATTTGCGTTTTGCTTTGGCTGTAGGCGTTCCAGCTCGTAATGCGAGATAAAAAAGGCTTAGTTTTACGTAAATAAGCAAGATTCATGCGTTTCGAACCGCCAAACAAGCCCCCATCGAATGCAAAGTCGGTTTATATCGAAATCGAAAATTTGCGTTTTGCTTTGGCTGTACGCGTTCCAGCTCGTAACGCGAGATCAAAAAGGCTGTTTCACGTAAATAAGCAAGATTCATACGTTTCCAACCGCCAAACAAGTCCTCATCGATTGCAAAGTCGGTTTATATCGAAATCGAACATTTGCGTTTTGCTCCGGCTGTAGGCGTTCCAGCTCGTAATGCGAGATCAAAAAGGCTTAATTTTACGTGAATAAGCAAGGTTCCTGCGTTTCTAACCGCCAAACAAGCCCACATCGAATGCAAAGTTGGTTTATATCGAAATCGCACATTTGCGCTTCGCTTCGGCTGTAGGCGTTTCAGCTCGTAATGCGAGATCGAAAAGCCTTATTTTAACGTAAATTAGCAAGATTCATGCGATTCGAACCGCCAAACTAGCCGCCATCGAATGCCAAGTCGGTTTATATCGAAATCGAACATTTGCGCTTTGCTTCGGCTGTAGGCGTTCCAGCTCGTACTGCTAGACCAATAAGGCTTAATTATACGTAAATAAGCAAGATTCATGCGTTTCGAACCGCCAAACACTCCCCCATCGAATGCAAATTCACTTTGTTTTGAAATCGAACATTTGCGTTTTGCTTCGGCTGTAGGCGTTCCAGCTCGTACTGCTAGATCAAAAAGGCTTAGTTTTACGTAAATAAGCAAGATTCATGCGTTTCGAACCGCCAAACAAGCCCCCATCGAATGCCAAGTCAGTTTATATCGAAATCGAACATTTGCGCTTTGCTTCGGCTGTAGGCGTTCCAGCTTGTACTGCTAGATCAAAAAGGCTTAGTTTTACGTAAATAAGCAAGATTCATGCGTTTCGAACCGCCAAACACTCCCCCATCGAATGCAAAGTCACTTTGTTTTGAAATCGAACATTTGCGTTTTGCTTCAGCTGTAGGCGTTTCAGCTCGTAATGCGAGATCAAAAAGCCTTTTTTTACGTAAATTAGCAAGATTCATGCGATTCGAACGGCCAAACTAGCCGCCATCGAATGCAAAGTCGGTTTATATCGAAATCTAACATTTGCGTTTTGCTTCGGCTGTAGGCGTTCCAGCTCGTAATGAGAGATCACAAAGGCTTAGTTTTACGCAAATAAGCCAGATTCATGCGTTTCGAACCGCCAAACACGCCCCCATCGAATGCAAAGTCGGTTTATATCGAAATCGAAAATTTGCGTTTTGCTTTGGCTGTACGCGTTCCAGCTCGTAACGCGAGATCAAAAAGGCTGTTTCACGTAAATAAGCAAGATTCATACGTTTCCAACCGCCAAACAAGTCCTCATCGATTGCAAAGTCGGTTTATATCGAAATCGAACATTTGCGCTTTGCTTCGGCTGTAGGCGTTCCAGCTCGTACTGCGAGATCGAAAAGCCTTATTTTAACGTAAATTAGCAAGATTCATGCGATTCGAACCGCCAAACTAGCCGCCATCGAATGCCAAGTCGGTTTATATCGAAATCGAACATTTGCGCTTTGCTTCGGCTGTAGGCGTTCCAGCTCGTACTGCTAGACCAATAAGGCTTAATTATACGTAAATAAGCAAGATTCATGCGTTTCGAACCGCCAAACACTCCCCCATCGAATGCAAATTCACTTTGTTTTGAAATCGAACATTTGCGTTTTGCTTCGGCTGTAGGCGTTCCAGCTCGTACTGCTAGATCAAAAAGGCTTAGTTTTACGTAAATAAGCAAGATTCATGCGTTTCGAACCGCCAAACACTCCCCCATCGAATGCAAAGTCACTTTGTTTTGAAATCGAACATTTGCGCTTTGCTCCGGCTGTAGGCGTTCCAGCTCGTAATGCGAGATCAAAAAGGCTTAATTTTACGTGAATAAGCAAGGTTCCTGCGTTTCTAACCGCCAAACAAGCCCACATCGAATGCAAAGTTGGTTTATATCGAAATCTAACATTTGCGTTTTGCTTCGTCTGTAGGCGTTTCAGCTCGTAATGAGAGATCAAAAAGGCTTAGTTTTACGCAAATAAGCCAGATTCATGCGTTTCTAACCGCCAAACAAGCCCCCATCGAATGCAAAGTTGGATTATATCGAAATCGAACATTTGCGCTTCGCTTCGGCTGTAGGCGTTCCAGCTCGTAATGCGAGATCAAAAAGGCTTAATTTTACGTAAATTCGCAAGATTCATGCGATTCGAACCGCCAAACTAGCCCCCATCGAATGCAAAGTCGCTTTATATTGAAATCGAACATTTGCGTTTTGCTTTGGCTGTAGGCGTTCCAGCTCGTAATGCGAGATCAAAAAGGCTTAGTTTTACGTAAATAAGCAAGATTCATGCGTTTCGAACCGCCAAACAAGCCCCCATCGAATGCCAAGTCAGTTTATATCGAAATCGAACATTTGCGCTTTGCTTCGGCTGTAGGCGTTCCAGCTTGTACTGCTAGATCAAAAAGGCTTAGTTTTACGTAAATAAGCAAGATGCATGCGTTTCGAACCGCCAAACACGCCCCCATCGAATGCAAAGTCGCTTTATATTGAAATCGAACATTTGCGTTTTGCTTTGGCTGTAGGCGTTCCAGCTCGTAATGCGAGATCAAAAAGGCTTAGTTTTACGTAAATAAGCAAGATTCATGCGTTTCGAACCGCCAAACACTCCCCCATCGAATGCAAAGTCACTTTGTTTTGAAATCGAACATTTGCGTTTTGCTTCAGCTGTAGGCGTTTCAGCTCGTAATGCGAGATCAAAAAGCCTTTTTTTACGTAAATTAACAAGATTCATGCGATTCGAACGGCCAAACTAGCCGCCATCGAATGCAAAGTCGGTTTATATCGAAATCTAACATTTGCGTTTTGCTTCGGCTGTAGGCGTTCCAGCTCGTAATGAGAGATCACAAAGGCTTAGTTTTACGCAAATAAGCCAGATTCATGCGTTTCGAACCGCCAAACACGCCCCCATCGAATGCAAAGTCGGTTTATATCGAAATCGAAAATTTGCGTTTTGCTTTGGCTGTACGCGTTCCAGCTCGTAACGCGAGATCAAAAAGGCTGTTTCACGTAAATAAGCAAGATTCATACGTTTCCAACCGCCAAACAAGTCCTCATCGATTGCAAAGTCGGTTTATATCGAAATCGAACATTTGCGCTTTGCTTCGGCTGTAGGCGTTCCAGCTCGTACTGCTAGATCAAAAAGGCTTAGTTTTACGTAAATAAGCAAGATGCATGCGTTTCGAACCGCCAAACACGCCCCCATCGAATGCAAAGTCGCTTTATATTGAAATCGAACATTTGCGTTTTGCTTTGGCTGTAGGCGTTCCAGCTCGTAATGCGAGATCAAAAAGGCTTAGTTTTACGTAAATAAGCAAGATTCATGCGTTTCGAACCGCCAAACAAGCCCCCATCGAATGCAAAGTCGCTTTATATTGAAATCGAACATTTGCGTTTTGCTTTGGCTGTAGGCGTTCCAGCTCGTAATGCGAGATCATAAAGGCTTAGTTTTACGTAAATAAGCAAGATTCATGGGTTTCGAACCGCCAAACAAGCCCCCATCGAATGCAAAGTCGCTTTATATTGAAATCGAACATTTGCGTTTTGCTTTGGCTGTAGGCGTTCCAGCTCGTAATGCGAGATCAAAAAGGCTTAGTTTTACGTAAATAAGCAAGATTCATGGGTTTCGAACCGCCAAACAAGCCCCCATCGAATGCAAAGTCGGTTTATATCGAAATCGAACATTTGCGTTTTGCTTTGGCTGTACGCGTTCCAGCTCGTAACGCGAGATCAAAAAGGTTTATTTTCACGTGAATAAGCAAGATTCATGCGATTCGAACCGCCAAACTAGCCGCCATCGAATGCCAAGTCGGTTTATATCGAAATCGAACATTTGCGCTTTGCTTCGGCTGTAGGCGTTCCAGCTCGTACTGCTAGACCAATAAGGCTTAATTATACGTAAATAAGCAAGATTCATGCGTTTCGAACCGCCAAACACTCCCCCATCGAATGCAAATTCACTTTGTTTTGAAATCGAACATTTGCGTTTTGCTTCGGCTGTAGGCATTCCAGCTCGTACTGCTAGATCAAAAAGGCCTAGTTTTACGTAAATAAGCAAGATTCATGCGTTTCGAACCGCCAAACACTCCCCCATCGAATGCAAAGTCACTTTGTTTTGAAATCGAACATTTGCGCTTTGCTCCGGCTGTAGGCGTTCCAGCTCGTAATGCGAGATCAAAAAGGCTTAATTTTACGTGAATAAGCAAGGTTCCTGCGTTTCTAACCGCCAAACAAGCCCACATCGAATGCAAAGTTGGTTTATATCGAAATCTAACATTTGCGTTTTGCTTCGTCTGTAGGCGTTTCAGCTCGTAATGAGAGATCAAAAAGGCTTAGTTTTACGCAAATAAGCCAGATTCATGCGTTTCTAACCGCCAAACAAGCCCCCATCGAATGCAAAGTTGGATTATATCGAAATCGAACATTTGCGCTTCGCTTCGGCTGTAGACGTTCCAGCTCGTAATGCGAGATCAAAAAGGCTTAATTTTACGTAAATTCGCAAGATTCATGCGATTCTAGCTGCCAGACAATCCCCCGTCGAATGCAAAGTTGCTTTAAATCGGGATCGAACATTTGCGTTTTGTTATAGCTGTAGGCGCTCCAGGGCGTATTTTGAAATAAAAAACCATTAGTTTTAGGTAAATACGCAATATTCATGCATTTCGAACCTCCAAACCAACCCCCATCGAATGCAAAGTTGGTTTATATCGAAATCTAACATTTGCGTTTTGCTTTGGCTGTACGCGTTCCAGCTCGTAACGCGAGATCAAAAAGGCTGTTTCACGTAAATAAGCAAGATTCATACGTTTCCAACCGCCAAACAAGTCCTCATCGATTGCAAAGTCGGTTTATATCGAAATCGAACATTTGCGTTTTGCTCCGGCTGTAGGCGTTCCAGCTCGTAATGCGAGATCAAAAAGGCTTAATTTTACGTGAATAAGCAAGGTTCCTGCGTTTCTAACCGCCAAACAAGCCCACATCGAATGCAAAGTTGGTTTATATCGAAATCTAACATTTGCGTTTTGCTTTGGCTGTACGCGTTCCAGCTCGTACTGCTAGATCAAAAAGGCTTAGTTTTACGTAAATAAGCAAGATTCATGCGTTTCGAACCGCCAAACAAGCCCCCATCGAATGCCAAGTCAGTTTATATCGAAATCGAACATTTGCGCTTTGCTTCGGCTGTAGGCGTTCCAGCTTGTACTGCTAGATCAAAAAGGCTTAGTTTTACGTAAATAAGCAAGATTCATGCGTTTCGAACCGCCAAACACTCCCCCATCGAATGCAAAGTCACTTTGTTTTGAAATCGAACATTTGCGTTTTGCTTCAGCTGTAGGCGTTTCAGCTCGTAATGCGAGATCAAAAAGCCTTTTTTTACGTAAATTAGCAAGATTCATGCGATTCGAACGGCCAAACCAGCCGCCATCGAATGCAAAGTCGGTTTATATCGAAATCTAACATTTGCGTTTTGCTTCGGCTGTAGGCGTTCCAGCTCGTAATGAGAGATCACAAAGGCTTAGTTTTACGCAAATAAGCCAGATTCATGCGTTTCGAACCGCCAAACACGCCCCCATCGAATGCAAAGTCGGTTTATATCGAAATCGAAAATTTGCGTTTTGCTTTGGGTGTACGCGTTCCAGCTCGTAACGCGAGATCAAAAAGGCTGTTTCACGTAAATAAGCAAGATTCATACGTTTTCAACCGCCAAACAAGTCCTCATCGATTGCAAAGTCGGTTTATATCGAAATCGAACATTTGCGCTTTGCTTCGGCTGTAGGCGTTCCAGCTCGTACTGCTAGATCAAAAAGGCTTAGTTTTACGTAAATAAGCAAGATGCATGCGTTTCGAACAGCCAAACACGCCCCCATCGAATGCAAAGTCGCTTTATATTGAAATCGAACATTTGCGTTTTGCTTCAGCTGTAGGCGTTTCAGCTCGTAATGCGAGATCAAAAAGCCTTTTTTTACGTAATTTAGCAAGATTCATGCGATTCGAACGGCCAAACTAGCCGCCATCAAATGCAAAGTCGGTTTATATCGAAATCTAACATTTGCGTTTTGCTTCGGCTGTAGGCGTTCCAGCTCGTAATGAGAGATCACAAAGGCTTAGTTTTACGCAAATAAGCCAGATTCATGCGTTTCGAACCGCCAAACACGCCCCCATCGAATGCAAAGTCGGTTTATATCGAAATCGAAAATTTGCGTTTTGCTTTGGCTGTACGCGTTCCAGCTCGTAACGCGAGATCAAAAAGGCTGTTTCACGTAAATAAGCAAGATTCATACGTTTCCAACCGCCAAACAAGTCCTCATCGATTGCAAAGTCGGTTTATATCGAAATCGAACATTTGCGCTTTGCTCCGGCTG
This sequence comes from Stenichneumon culpator, assembly GCA_964017025.1. NCBI lineage: Eukaryota > Metazoa > Arthropoda > Insecta > Hymenoptera > Ichneumonidae > Stenichneumon > Stenichneumon culpator. Next base: position 10,026,335 of record OZ024771.1, read on the forward strand.
TAGGCGTTCCAGCTCGTAATGCGAGATCAAAAAGGCTTAATTTTACGTGAATAAGCAAGGTTCCTGCGTTTCTAACCGCCAAACAAGCCCACATCGAATGCAAAGTTGGTTTATATCGAAATCGCACATTTGCGCTTCGCTTCGGCTGTAGGCGTTTCAGCTCGTAATGCGAGATCGAAAAGCCTTATTTTAACGTAAATTAGCAAGATTCATGCGATTCGAACCGCCAAACTAGCCGCCATCGAATGCCAAGTCGGTTTATATCGAAATCGAACATTTGCGCTTTGCTTCGGCTGTAGGCGTTCCAGCTCGTACTGCTAGACCAATAAGGCTTAATTATACGTAAATAAGCAAGATTCATGCGTTTCGAACCGCCAAACACTCCCCCATCGAATGCAAATTCACTTTGTTTTGAAATCGAACATTTGCGTTTTGCTTCGGCTGTAGGCGTTCCAGCTCGTACTGCTAGATCAAAAAGGCTTAGTTTTACGTAAATAAGCAAGATTCATGCGTTTCGAACCGCCAAACACTCCCCCATCGAATGCAAAGTCACTTTGTTTTGAAATCGAACATTTGCGCTTTGCTCCGGCTGTAGGCGTTCCAGCTCGTAATGCGAGATCAAAAAGGCTTAATTTTACGTGAATAAGCAAGGTTCCTGCGTTTCTAACCGCCAAACAAGCCCACATCGAATGCAAAGTTGGTTTATATCGAAATCTAACATTTGCGTTTTGCTTCGTCTGTAGGCGTTTCAGCTCGTAATGAGAGATCAAAAAGGCTTAGTTTTACGCAAATAAGCCAGATTCATGCGTTTCTAACCGCCAAACAAGCCCCCATCGAATGCAAAGTTGGATTATATCGAAATCGAACATTTGCGCTTCGCTTCGGCTGTAGGCGTTCCAGCTCGTAATGCGAGATCAAAAAGGCTTAATTTTACGTAAATTCGCAAGATTCATGCGATTCGAACCGCCAACCTAGCCCCCATCGAATGCAAAGTCGCTTTATATTGAAATCGAACATTTGCGTTTTGCTTTGGCTGTAGGCGTTCCAGCTCGTAATGCGAGATCAAAAAGGCTTAGTTTTACGTAAATAAGCAAGATTCATGCGTTTCGAACCGCCAAACAAGCCCCCATCGAATGCCAAGTCAGTTTATATCGAAATCGAACATTTGCGCTTTGCTTCGGCTGTAGGCGTTCCAGCTTGTACTGCTAGATCAAAAAGGCTTAGTTTTACGTAAATAAGCAAGATGCATGCGTTTCGAACCGCCAAACACGCCCCCATCGAATGCAAAGTCGCTTTATATTGAAATCGAACATTTGCGTTTTGCTTTGGCTGTAGGCGTTCCAGCTCGTAATGCGAGATCAAAAAGGCTTATTTTCACGTAAATTCGCAAGATTCATGCGATTCTAGCTGCCAGACAATCACCCGTCGGATGCAAAGTCGCTTTATATCGAAATCGAACATTAGCGTTTTGCTATAGCTGTAGGCGCTCCAGGCCGTATTTTGAGATCACAAACCATTAGTTTTACGTAAATACGCAATATTCATGCATTTCGAACCTCCAAACCAACCCCCATCGAATGCAAAGTCGGTTTATATCGAAATCGAACATTTGCGTTTTGCTTCGGCTGTAGGCGTTCCAGCTCGTCATGCGAGATAAAAAAGCCTTAGATTTACGTAAATAAGCAAGATTCATGCGTTTCCAACCGCCAAACAAGCCCCCATCGAATGCAAAGTCGGTTTAGATCGAAATCGAACATTTTCGTTTTGCTTCGGCTGTAGGCGTTTAAGCTCGTAATGAGAGATCAAAAGGCCTTTTTTTACGTAAATTCGCAAGATTCATGCGATTCTAGCTGCCAGACAATCCCCCGTCGGATGCAAAGTCGATTTATATCGAAATCGAACATTAGCGTTTTGCTATAGCTGTAGGCGCTCCAGGGCGTATTTTGAGATCACAAACCAAGAGTTTTACGTAAATACGCAATATTCATGCATTTCGAACCTCCAAACCAGCCCCCATCGAATGCAAAGTCGGTTTATATCGAAATCGAACATTTGCGTTTTGCTTTGGCTGTACGCGTTCCAGCTCGTAACGCGAGATCAAAAAGGCTGTTTCACGTAAATAAGCAAGATTCATGCGTTTCCAACCGCCAAACAAGCCCCCGTCGAATGCAAAGTCGGTTTATATCGAAATCGAACATTTGCGCTTTGCTCCGGCTGTAGGCGTTCCAGCTCGTAATGCGAGATCAAAAAGCCTTTTTTTACGTAAATTAGCAAGATTCATGCGTTTCTAACCGCCAAACAAGCCCCCATCGAATGCCAAGTCGGTTTATATCGAAATCGAACATTTGCGCTTTGCTTCGGCTGTAGGCGTTCCAGCTCGTACTGCTAGACCAATAAGGCTTAGTTTTACGTAAATAAGCCAGATTCATGCGTTTCTAACCGCCAAACAAGCCCCGATCGAATGCAACGTCACTTTGTATTTAAATCGAACATTTGCGCTTTGCCTCGGCTGTAGGCGTTCCAGCTCGTAATGCGAGATCAAAAAGGCTTAGGTTTACGTAGATAAGCCAGATTCATGCATTTCGAACCTCCAAACCAGCCCCCATCGAATGCAAAGTCGGTTTATATCGAAATCGAACTTTGCTTCCGTTTTTTTTTAACTTTGATTGCGTTTTGCTTCGGCTGTAGGCGTTCCAGCTCGTAACGCGAGATCAGAAAAGGCTTATTTTCACCTAAATTCGCAAGATTCATGCGATTCTAGCTGCCAGACAATCCCCCGTCGGATGCAAAGTCGCTTTATATCGAAATCGAACATTAGCGTTTTGCTATAGCTGTAGGCGCTCCAGGCCGTATTTTGTGATCACAAACCATTAGTTTTACGTAAATACGCAATATTCATGCATTTCGAACCTCCAAACCAACCCCCATCGAATGCAAAGTCGGTTTATATCGAAATCGAACATTTGCGTTTTGCTTTGGCTGTAAGCGTTCCAGCTCGTAACGCGAGATCAAAAAGGTTTATTTTCACGTAAATAAGCAAGATTCATGGGTTTCGAACCGCCAAACAAGCCCCCATCGAATGCAAAGTCGCTTTATATTGAAATCGAACATTTGCGTTTTGCTTTGGCTGTATGCGTTCCAGCTCGTAATGCGAGATCAAAAAGGCTTAGTTTTACGTAAATAAGCAAGATTCATGCGTTTCGAACCGCCAAACAAGCCCCCATCGAATGCTAAGTCGGGTTATATCGAAATCGAACATTTGCGCTTTGCTTCGGCTGTAGGCGTTCCAGCTCCTAATGCGAGATCAAAAAGGCTTAGTTTTACGTAAATAAGCAAGATTCATGCGTTTCGAACCGCCAAACAAGCCCCCATCGAATGCCAAGTCAGTTTATATCGAAATCGAACTTTTGCGCTTTGCTTCGGCTGTAGGCGTTCCAGCTTGTACTGCTAGATCAAAAAGGCTTAGTTTTACGTAAATAAGCAAGATGCATGCGTTTCGAACCGCCAAACACGCCCCCATCGAATGCAAAGTCGCTTTATATTGAAATCGAACATTTGCGTTTTGCTTTGGCTGTAGGCGTTCCAGCTCGTAATGCGAGATCAAAAAGGCTTAGTTTTACGTAAATAAGCAAGATTCATGCGTTTCGAACCGCCAAACAAGCCCCCATCGAATGCCAAGTCAGTTTATATTGAAATCGAACATTTGCGTTTTGCTTTGGCTGTAGGCGTTCCAGCTCGTAATGCGAGATCAAAAAGGCTTAGTTTTACGCAAATAAGCCAGATTCATGCGTTTCGAACCGCCAAACACGCCCCCATCGAATGCAAAGTCGCTTTATATTGAAATCGAACATTTGCGTTTTGCTTTGGCTGTAGGCGTTCCAGCTCGTAATGCGAGATCAAAAAGGCTTAGTTTTACGTAAATAAGCAAGATTCATGCGTTTCGAACCGCCAAACAAGCCCCCATCGAATGCCAAGTCAGTTTATATCGAAATCGAACATTTGCGCTTTGCTTCGGCTGTAGGCGTTCCAGCTCGTACTGCTAGATCAAAAAGGCTTAGTTTTACGTAAATAAGCAAGATGCATGCGTTTCGAACCGCCAAACACGCCCCCATCGAATGTAAAGTCGCTTTATATTGAAATCGAACATTTGCGTTTTGCTTCGGCTGTAGGCGTTCCAGCTCGTAATGCGAGATCAAAAAGGCTTAGTTTTACGTAAATAAGCAAGATTCATGCGTTTCGAACCGCCAAACACTCCCCCATCGAATGCAAAGTCACTTTGTTTTGAAATCGAACATTTGCGTTTTGCTTCAGCTGTAGGCGTTTCAGCTCGTAATGCGAGTTCAAAAAGCCTTTTTTTACGTAAATTAGCAAGATTCATGCGATTCGAACGGCCAAACTAGCCGCCATCGAATGCAAAGTCGGTTTATATCGAAATCTAACATTTGCGTTTTGCTTCGGCTGTAGGCGTTCCAGCTCGTAATGAGAGATCACAAAGGCTTAGTTTTACGCAAATAAGCCAGATTCATGCGTTTCGAACCGCCAAACACGCCCCCATCGAATGCAAAGTCGGTTTATATCGAAATCGAAAATTTGCGTTTTGCTTTGGCTGTACGCGTTCCAGCTCGTAACGCGAGATCAAAAAGGCTGTTTCACGTAAATAAGCAAGATTCATACGTTTCCAACCGCCAAACAAGTCCTCATCGATTGCAAAGTCGGTTTATATCGAAATCGAACATTTGCGCTTTGCTCCGGCTGTAGGCGTTCCAGCTCGTAATGCGAGATCAAAAAGGCTTAATTTTACGTAAATTAGCAAGATTCATGCGATTCGAACCGCCAAACTAGCCGCCATCGAATGCCAAGTCGGTTTATATCGAAATCGAACATTTGCGCTTTGCTTCGGCTGTAGCCGTTCCAGCTCGTACTGCTAGACCAATAAGGCTTAATTATACGTAAATAAGCAAGATTCATGCGTTTCGAACCGCCAAACACTCCCCCATCGAATGCAAATTCACTTTGTTTTGAAATCGAACATTTGCGTTTTGCTTCGGCTGTAGGCGTTCCAGCTCGTAATGAGAGATCACAAAGGCTTAGTTTTACGCAAATAAGCCAGATTCATGCGTTTCGAACCGCCAAACACGCCCCCATCGAATGCAAAGTCGGTTTATATCGAAATCGAAAATTTGCGTTTTGCTTTGGCTGTACGCGTTCCAGCTCGTAACGCGAGATCAAAAAGGCTGTTTCACGTAAATAAGCAAGATTCATACGTTTCCAACCGCCAAACAAGTCCTCATCGATTGCAAAGTCGGTTTATATCGAAATCGAACATTTGCGCTTTGCTCCGGCTGTAGGCGTTCCAGCTCGTAATGCGAGATCAAAAAGGCTTAATTTTACGTAAATTAGCAAGATTCATGCGATTCGAACCGCCAAACTAGCCGCCATCGAATGCCAAGTCGGTTTATATCGAAATCGAACATTTGCGCTTTGCTTCGGCTGTAGCCGTTCCAGCTCGTACTGCTAGACCAATAAGGCTTAATTATACGTAAATAAGCAAGATTCATGCGTTTCGAACCGCCAAACACTCCCCCATCGAATGCAAATTCACTTTGTTTTGAAATCGAACATTTGCGTTTTGCTTCGGCTGTAGGCGTTCCAGCTCGTACTGCTAGATCAAAAAGGCTTAGTTTTACGTAAATAAGCAAGATTCATGCGTTTCGAACCGCCAAACACTCCCCCATCGAATGCAAAGTCACTTTGTTTTGAAATCGAACATTTGCGCTTTGCTCCGGCTGTAGGCGTTCCAGCTCGTAATGCGAGATCAAAAAGGCTTAATTTTACGTGAATAAGCAAGGTTCCTGCGTTTCTAACCGCCAAACAAGCCCACATCGAATGCAAAGTTGGTTTATGTCGAAATCTAACATTTGCGTTTTGCTTCGTCTGTAGGCGTTTCAGCTCGTAATGAGAGATCAAAAAGGCTTAGTTTTACGCAAATAAGCCAGATTCATGCGTTTCTAACCGCCAAACAAGCCCCCATCGAATGCAAAGTTGGATTATATCGAAATCGAACATTTGCGCTTCGCTTCGGCTGTAGGCGTTCCAGCTCGTAATGCGAGATCAACAAGGCTTAATTTTACGTAAATTCGCAAGATTCATGCGATTCTAGCTGCCAGACAATCCCCCGTCGAATGCAAAGTTGCTTTAAATCGGGATCGAACATTTGCGTTTTGTTATAGCTGTAGGCGCTCCAGGGCGTATTTTGAAATAAAAAACCATTAGTTTTACGTAAATACGCAATATTCATGCATTTCGAACCTCCAAACCAACCCCCATCGAATGCAACGTCGGTTTATATCGAAATCGAAAATTTGCGTTTTGCTTTGGCTGTACGCGTTCCAGCACGTAATGAGAGATCAAAAAGCCTTTTTTTACGTAAATTAGCAAGATTCATGCGATTCGAACCGCCAAACTAGCCCCCATCGAATGCAAAGTCGGTTTATATCGAAATCGATTATTTGCGTTTTGCTTCGGCTGTAGGCGTTCCAGCTCATACTGCTAGATCAAAAAGGCTTAGTTTCACGTAAATAAGCAAGATTCATGCGTTTCGAACCGCCAAACACTCCCCCATCGAATGCAAAGTCACTTTGTTTTGAAATCGAACATTTGCGTTTTGCTTCGGCTGTAGGCTTTCCAGCTCGTAATGCGAGATCAAAAAGGCTTAGTTTTACGTAAATAAGCAAGATTCATGGGTTTCGAACCGCCAAACAAGCCCCCATCGAATGCAAAGTCGCTTTATATTGAAATCGAACATTTGCGTTTTGCTTTGGCTGTAGGCGTTCCAGCTCGTAATGCGAGATCAAAAAGGCTTAGTTTTACGTAAATAAGCAAGATTCATGGGTTTCGAACCGCCAAACAAGCCCCCATCGAATGCAAAGTCGGTTTATATCGAAATCGAACATTTGCGTTTTGCTTTGGCTGTACGCGTTCCAGCTCGTAACGCGAGATCAAAAAGGTTTATTTTCACGTGAATAAGCAAGATTCATGCGATTCGAACCGCCAAACTAGCCGCCATCGAATGCCAAGTCGGTTTATATCGAAATCGAACATTTGCGCTTTGCTTCGGCTGTAGGCGTTCCAGCTCGTACTGCTAGACCAATAAGGCTTAATTATACGTAAATAAGCAAGATTCATGCGTTTCGAACCGCCAAACACTCCCCCATCGAATGCAAATTCACTTTGTTTTGAAATCGAACATTTGCGTTTTGCTTCGGCTGTAGGCGTTCCAGCTCGTAATGCGAGATCAAAAAGGCTTAATTTTACGTGAATAAGCAAGGTTCCTGCGTTTCTAACCGCCAAACAAGCCCACATCGAATGCAAAGTTGGTTTATATCGAAATCTAACATTTGCGTTTTGCTTCGTCTGTAGGCGTTTCAGCTCGTAATGAGAGATCAAAAAGGCTTAGTTTTACGCAAATAAGCCAGATTCATGCGTTTCTAACCGCCAAACAAGCCCCCATCGAATGCAAAGTTGGATTATATCGAAATCGAACATTTGCGCTTCGCTTCGGCTGTAGACGTTCCAGCTCGTAATGCGAGATCAAAAAGGCTTAATTTTACGTAAATTCGCAAGATTCATGCGATTCTAGCTGCCAGACAATCCCCCGTCGAATGCAAAGTTGCTTTAAATCGGGATCGAACATTTGCGTTTTGTTATAGCTGTAGGCGCTCCAGGGCGTATTTTGAAATAAAAAACCATTAGTTTTACGTAAATACGCAATATTCATGCATTTCGAACCTCCAAACCAACCCCCATCGAATGCAACGTCGGTTTATATCGAAATCGAAAATTTGCGTTTTGCTTTGGCTGTACGCGTTCCAGCACGTAATGAGAGATCAAAAAGCCTTTTTTTACGTAAATTAGCAAGATTCATGCGATTCGAACCGCCAAACTAGCCCCCATCGAATGCAAAGTCGGTTTATATCGAAATCGATTATTTGCGTTTTGCTTCGGCTGTAGGCGTTCCAGCTCGTAACGCGAGATCAAAAAGGCTTAGTTTTACGTGAATAAGCAAGATGCATGCGTTTCGAACCGCCAAACACGCCACCATCGAATGCAAAGTCGCTTTATATTGAAATCGAACATTTGCGTTTTGCTTCGGCTGTAGGCGTTCCAGCTCGTAATGCGAGATCAAAAAGCCTTATTTTTACGTAAATTCGCAAGATTCATGCGATTCTAGTTGCCAGACAATCCCCCGTCGAATGCAAAGTTGCTTTATATCGGGATCGAACATTTGCGTTTTGTTATAGCTGTAGGCGCTCCAGGGCGTATTTTGAAATAAAAAACGATTAGTTTTACGTAAATACGCAATATTCATGCATTTCGAACCTCCAAACCAGCCCCCATCGAATGCAAATTCGGTTTATATCGAAATCGAAAATTTGCGTTTTGCTTTGGCTGTACGCGTTCCAGCTCGTAACGCGAGATCAAAAAGCCTTATTTTCACGTAAATTCGCAAGATTCATGCGTTTCCAACCGCCAAACAAGCCTCCATCGAATGCAAAGTCGGTTTATATCGAAATCGAACACTTGCGTTTTGCTTCGGCTGTAGGCGTTCCAGCTCATACTGCTAGATCAAAAAGGCTTAGTTTCACGTATATAAGCAAGATTCATGCGTTTCGAACCGCCAAACACTCCCCCATCGAATGCAAAGTCACTTTGTTTTGAAATCGAACATTTGCGTTTTGCTTCGGCTGTAGGCTTTCCAGCTCGTAATGCGAGATCAAAAAGGCTTAGTTTTACGTAAATAAGCAAGATTCATGGGTTTCGAACCGCCAAACAAGCCCCCATCGAATGCAAAGTCGCTTTATATTGAAATCGATCATTTGCGTTTTGCTTTGGCTGTAGGCGTTCCAGCTCGTAATGCGAGATCAAAAAGGCTTAGTGTTACGTAAATAAGCAAGATTCATGCGTTTCGAACCGCCAAACAAGCCCCCATCGAATGCAAAGTCGCTTTATATTGAAATCGAACATTTGCGTTTTGCTTTGGCTGTAGGCGTTCCAGCTTGTAATGCGAGATCAAAAAGGCTTAGTTTTACGTAAATAAGCAAGATTCATGCGTTTCGAACCGCCAAACAAGCCCCCATCGAATGCAAAGTCGGTTCATATCGAAATCGAACATTTGCGTTTTGCTTTGGCTGTACGCGTTCCTGCTCGTAACGCGAGATCATAAAGCCTTATTTTCACGTAAATTCGCAAGATTCATGCGATTCTAGCTGCCAGACAATCACCCGTCGGATGCAAAGTCGCTTTATATCGAAATCGAACATTAGCGTTTTGCTATAGCTGTAGGCGCTCCAGGCCGTATTTTGAGATCACAAACCATTAGTTTTACGTAAATACGCAATATTCATGCATTTCGAACCTCCAAACCAACCCCCATCGAATGCAAAGTCGGTTTATATCGAAATCGAACATTTGCGTTTTGCTTCGGCTGTAGGCGTTCCAGCTCGTCATGCGAGATAAAAAAGCCTTAGATTTACGTAAATAAGCAAGATTCATGCGTTTCCAACCGCCAAACAAGCCCCCATCGAATGCAAAGTCGGTTTAGATCGAAATCGAACATTTTCGTTTTGCTTCGGCTGTAGGCGTTTAAGCTCGTAATGAGAGATCAAAAGGCCTTTTTTTACGTAAATTCGCAAGATTCATGCGATTCTAGCTGCCAGACAATCCCCCGTCGGATGCAAAGTCGATTTATATCGAAATCGAACATTAGCGTTTTGCTATAGCTGTAGGCGCTCCAGGGCGTATTTTGAGATCACAAACCAAGAGTTTTACGTAAATACGCAATATTCATGCATTTCGAACCTCCAAACCAGCCCCCATCGAATGCAAAGTCGGTTTATATCGAAATCGAACATTTGCGTTTTGCTTTGGCTGTACGCGTTCCAGCTCGTAACGCGAGATCAAAAAGGCTGTTTCACGTAAATAAGCAAGATTCATGCGTTTCCAACCGCCAAACAAGCCCCCGTCGAATGCAAAGTCGGTTTATATCGAAATCGAACATTTGCGCTTTGCTCCGGCTGTAGGCGTTCCAGCTCGTAATGCGAGATCAAAAAGCCTTTTTTTACGTAAATTAGCAAAATTCATGCGTTTCTAACCGCCAAACAAGCCCCCATCGAATGCCAAGTCGGTTTATATCGAAATCGAACATTAGCGTTTTGCTATAGCTGTAGGCGCTCCAGGGCGTATTTTGAGATCACAAACCAAGAGTTTTACGTAAATACGCAATATTCATGCATTTCGAACCTCCAAACCAGCCCCCATCGAATGCAAAGTCGGTTTATATCGAAATCGAACATTTGCGTTTTGCTTTGGCTGTACGCGTTCCAGCTCGTAACGCGAGATCAAAAAGGCTGTTTCACGTAAATAAGCAAGATTCATGCGTTTCCAACCGCCAAACAAGCCCCCGTCGAATGCAAAGTCGGTTTATATCGAAATCGAACATTTGCGCTTTGCTCCGGCTGTAGGCGTTCCAGCTCGTAATGCGAGATCAAAAAGGCTTAATTTTACGTGAATAAGCAAGGTTCCTGCGTTTCTAACCGCCAAACAAGCCCACATCGAATGCAAAGTTGGTTTATATCGAAATCGCACATTTGCGCTTCGCTTTGGCTGTAGGCGTTTCAGCTCGTAATGCGAGATCGAAAAGCCTTATTTTAACGTAAATTAGCAAGATTCATGCGATTCGAACCGCCAAACTAGCCGCCATCGAATGCCAAGTCGGTTTATATCGAAATCGAACATTTGCGCTTTGCTTCGGCTGTAGGCGTTCCAGCTCGTACTGCTAGACCAATAAGGCTTAATTATACGTAAATAAGCAAGATTCATGCGTTTCGAACCGCCAAACACTCCCCCATCGAATACAAATTCACTTTGTTTTGAAATCGAACATTTGCGTTTTGCTTCGGCTGTAGGCGTTCCAGCTCGTACTGCTAGATCAAAAAGGCTTAGGTTTACGTAAATAAGCAAGATTCATGCGTTTCGAACCGCCAAACACTCCCCCATCGAATGCAAAGTCACTTTGTTTTGAAATCGAACATTTGCGCTTTGCTCCGGCTGTAGGCGTTCCAGCTCGTAATGCGAGATCAAAAAGGCTTAATTTTACGTGAATAAGCAAGGTTCCTGCGTTTCTAACCGCCAAACAAGCCCACATCGAATGCAAAGTTGGTTTATATCGAAATCTAACATTTGCGTTTTGCTTCGTCTGTAGGCGTTTCAGCTCGTAATGAGAGATCAAAAAGGCTTAGTTTTACGCAAATAAGCCAGATTCATGCGTTTCTAACCGCCAAACAAGCCCCCATCGAATGCAAAGTTGGATTATATCGAAATCGAACATTTGCGCTTCGCTTCGGCTGTAGGCGTTCCAGCTCGTAATGCGAGATCAAAAAGGCTTAATTTTACGTAAATTCGCAAGATTCATGCGATTCTAGCTGCCAGACAATCCCCCGTCGAATGCAAAGTTGCTTTAAATCGGGATCGAACATTTGCGTTTTGTTATAGCTGTAGGCGCTCCAGGGCGTATTTTGAAATAAAAAACCATTAGTTTTACGTAAATACGCAATATTCATGCATTTCGAACCTCCAAACCAACCCCCATCGAATGCAACGTCGGTTTATATCGAAATCGAAAATTTGCGTTTTGCTTTGGCTGTACGCGTTCCAGCACGTAATGAGAGATCAAAAAGCCTTTTTTTACGTAAATTAGCAAGATTCATGCGATTCGAACCGCCAAACTAGCCGTCATCGAATGCAAAGTCGGTTTATATCGAAATCGATTATTTGCGTTTTGCTTCGGCTGTAGGCGTTCCAGCTCGTAACGCGAGATCAAAAAGGCTTAGTTTTACGTGAATAAGCAAGATGCATGCGTTTCGAACCGCCAAACACGCCACCATCGAATGCAAAGTCGCTTTATATTGAAATCGAACATTTGCGTTTTGCTTTGGCTGTAGGCGTTCCAGCTCGTAATGCGAGATCAACAAGGCTTAATTTTACGTAAATTCGCAAGATTCATGCGATTCTAGCTGCCAGACAATCCCCCGTCGAATGCAAAGTTGCTTTAAATCGGGATCGAACATTTGCGTTTTGTTATAGCTGTAGGCGCTCCAGGGCGTATTTTGAAATAAAAAACCATTAGTTTTACGTAAATACGCAATATTCATGCATTTCGAACCTCCAAACCAACCCCCATCGAATGCAACGTCGGTTTATATCGAAATCGAAAATTTGCGTTTTGCTTTGGCTGTACGCGTTCCAGCACGTAATGAGAGATCAAAAAGCCTTTTTTTACGTAAATTAGCAAGATTCATGCGATTCGAACCGCCAAACTAGCCCCCATCGAATGCAAAGTCGGTTTATATCGAAATCGATTATTTGCGTTTTGCTTCGGCTGTAGGCGTTCCAGCTCATACTGCTAGATCAAAAAGGCTTAGTTTCACGTAAATAAGCAAGATTCATGCGTTTCGAACCGCCAAACACTCCCCCATCGAATGCAAAGTCACTTTGTTTTGAAATCGAACATTTGCGTTTTGCTTCGGCTGTAGGCTTTCCAGCTCGTAATGCGAGATCAAAAAGGCTTAGTTTTACGTAAATAAGCAAGATTCATGGGTTTCGAACCGCCAAACAAGCCCCCATCGAATGCAAAGTCGCTTTATATTGAAATCGAACATTTGCGTTTTGCTTTGGCTGTAGGCGTTCCAGCTCGTAATGCGAGATCAAAAAGGCTTAGTTTTACGTAAATAAGCAAGATTCATGGGTTTCGAACCGCCAAACAAGCCCCCATCGAATGCAAAGTCGGTTTATATCGAAATCGAACATTTGCGTTTTGCTTTGGCTGTACGCGTTCCAGCTCGTAACGCGAGATCAAAAAGGTTTATTTTCACGTGAATAAGCAAGATTCATGCGATTCGAACCGCCAAACTAGCCGCCATCGAATGCCAAGTCGGTTTATATCGAAATCGAACATTTGCGCTTTGCTTCGGCTGTAGGCGTTCCAGCTCGTACTGCTAGACCAATAAGGCTTAATTATACGTAAATAAGCAAGATTCATGCGTTTCGAACCGCCAAACACTCCCCCATCGAATGCAAATTCACTTTGTTTTGAAATCGAACATTTGCGTTTTGCTTCGGCTGTAGGCGTTCCAGCTCGTAATGCGAGATCAAAAAGGCTTAATTTTACGTGAATAAGCAAGGTTCCTGCGTTTCTAACCGCCAAACAAGCCCACATCGAATGCAAAGTTGGTTTATATCGAAATCTAACATTTGCGTTTTGCTTCGTCTGCAGGCGTTTCAGCTCGTAATGAGAGATCAAAAAGGCTTAGTTTTACGCAAATAAGCCAGATTCATGCGTTTCTAACCGCCAAACAAGCCCCCATCGAATGCAAAGTTGGATTATATCGAAATCGAACATTTGCGCTTCGCTTCGGCTGTAGACGTTCCAGCTCGTAATGCGAGATCAAAAAGGCTTAATTTTACGTAAATTCGCAAGATTCATGCGATTCTAGCTGCCAGACAATCCCCCGTCGAATGCAAAGTTGCTTTAAATCGGGATCGAACATTTGCGTTTTGTTATAGCTGTAGGCGCTCCAGGGCGTATTTTGAAATAAAAAACCATTAGTTTTACGTAAATACGCAATATTCATGCATTTCGAACCTCCAAACCAACCCCCATCGAATGCAACGTCGGTTTATATCGAAATCGAAAATTTGCGTTTTGCTTTGGCTGTACGCGTTCCAGCACGTAATGAGAGATCAAAAAGCCTTTTTTTACGTAAATTAGCAAGATTCATGCGATTCGAACCGCCAAACTAGCCCCCATCGAATGCAAAGTCGGTTTATATCGAAATCGATTATTTGCGTTTTGCTTCGGCTGTAGGCGTTCCAGCTCGTAACGCGAGATCAAAAAGGCTTAGTTTTACGTGAATAAGCAAGATGCATGCGTTTCGAACCGCCAAACACGCCACCATCGAATGCAAAGTCGCTTTATATTGAAATCGAACATTTGCGTTTTGCTTCGGCTGTAGGCGTTCCAGCTCGTAATGCGAGATCAAAAAGCCTTATTTTTACGTAAATTCGCAAGATTCATGCGATTCTAGTTGCCAGACAATCCCCCGTCGAATGCAAAGTTGCTTTATATCGGGATCGAACATTTGCCTTTTGTTATAGCTGTAGGCGCTCCAGGGCGTATTTTGAAATAAAAAACGATTAGTTTTACGTAAATACGCAATATTCATGCATTTCGAACCTCCAAACCAGCCCCCATCGAATGCAAATTCGGTTTATATCGAAATCGAAAATTTGCGTTTTGCTTTGGCTGTACGCGTTCCAGCTCGTAACGCGAGATCAAAAAGCCTTATTTTCACGTAAATTCGCAAGATTCATGCGTTTCCAACCGCCAAACAAGCCTCCATCGAATGCAAAGTCGGTTTATATCGAAATCGAACATTTGCGTTTTGCTTCGGCTGTAGGCTTTCCAGCTCGTAATGCGAGATCAAAAAGGCTTAGTTTTACGTAAATAAGCAAGATTCATGGGTTTCGAACCGCCAAACAAGCCCCCATCGAATGCAAAGTCGCTTTATATTGAAATCGATCATTTGCGTTTTGCTTTGGCTGTAGGCGTTCCAGCTCGTAATGCGAGATCAAAAAGGCTTAGTGTTACGTAAATAAGCAAGATTCATGCGTTTCGAACCGCCAAACAAGCCCCCATCGAATGCAAAGTCGCTTTATATTGAAATCGAACATTTGCGTTTTGCTTTGGCTGTAGGCGTTCCAGCTTGTAATGCGAGATCAAAAAGGCTTAGTTTTACGTAAATAAGCAAGATTCATGCGTTTCGAACCGCCAAACAAGCCCCCATCGAATGCAAAGTCGGTTCATATCGAAATCGAACATTTGCGTTTTGCTTTGGCTGTACGCGTTCCTGCTCGTAACGCGAGATCATAAAGCCTTATTTTCACGTAAATTCGCAAGATTCATGCGATTCTAGCTGCCAGACAATCACCCGTCGGATGCAAAGTCGCTTTATATCGAAATCGAACATTAGCGTTTTGCTATAGCTGTAGGCGCTCCAGGCCGTATTTTGAGATCACAAACCATTAGTTTTACGTAAATACGCAATATTCATGCATTTCGAACCTCCAAACCAACCCCCATCGAATGCAAAGTCGGTTTATATCGAAATCGAACATTTGCGTTTTGCTTCGGCTGTAGGCGTTCCAGCTCGGCATGCGAGATAAAAAAGCCTTAGATTTACGTAAATAAGCAAGATTCATGCGTTTCCAACCGCCAAACAAGCCCCCATCGAATGCAAAGTCGGTTTAGATCGAAATCGAACATTTTCGTTTTGCTTCGGCTGTAGGCGTTTAAGCTCGTAATGAGAGATCAAAAGGCCTTTTTTTACGTAAATTCGCAAGATTCATGCGATTCTAGCTGCCAGACAATCCCCCGTCGGATGCAAAGTCGATTTATATCGAAATCGAACATTAGCGTTTTGCTATAGCTGTAGGCGCTCCAGGGCGTATTTTGAGATCACAAACCAAGAGTTTTACGTAAATACGCAATATTCATGCATTTCGAACCTCCAAACCAGCCCCCATCGAATGCAAAGTCGGTTTATATCGAAATCGAACATTTGCGTTTTGCTTTGGCTGTACGCGTTCCAGCTCGTAATGCGAGATCAAAAAGGCTGTTTCACGTAAATAAGCAAGATTCATGCGTTTCCAACCGCCAAACAAGCCCCCGTCGAATGCAAAGTCGGTTTATATCGAAATCGAACATTTGCGCTTTGCTCCGGCTGTAGGCGTTCCAGCTCGTAATGCGAGATCAAAAAGCCTTTTTTTACGTAAATTAGCAAGATTCATGCGTTTCTAACCGCCAAACAAGCCCCCATCGAATGCCAAGTCGGTTTATATCGAAATCGAACATTTGCGCTTTGCTTCGGCTGTAGGCGTTCCAGCTCGTACTGCTAGACCAATAAGGCTTAGTTTTACGTAAATAAGCCAGATTCATGCGTTTCTAACCGCCAAACAAGCCCCGATCGAATGCAACGTCACTTTGTATTTAAATCGAACATTTGCGCTTTGCCTCGGCTGTAGGCGTTCCAGCTCGTAATGCGAGATCAAAAAGGCTTAGGTTTACGTAGATAAGCCAGATTCATGCATTTCGAACCTCCAAACCAGCCCCCATCGAATGCAAAGTCGGTTTATATCGAAATCGAACTTTGCTTCCGTTTTTTTTTAACTTTGATTGCGTTTTGCTTCGGCTGTAGGCGTTCCAGCTCGTAACGCGAGATCAGAAAAGGCTTATTTTCACCTAAATTCGCAAGATTCATGCGATTCTAGCTGCCAGACAATCCCCCGTCGGATGCAAAGTCGCTTTATATCGAAATCGAACATTAGCGTTTTGCTATAGCTGTAGGCGCTCCAGGCCGTATTTTGTGATCACAAACCATTAGTTTTACGTAAATACGCAATATTCATGCATTTCGAACCTCCAAACCAACCCCCATCGAATGCAAAGTCGGTTTATATCGAAATCGAACATTTGCGTTTTGCTTTGGCTGTAAGCGTTCCAGCTCGTAACGCGAGATCAAAAAGGTTTATTTTCACGTAAATAAGCAAGATTCATGGGTTTCGAACCGCCAAACAAGCCCCCATCGAATGCAAAGTCGCTTTATATTGAAATCGAACATTTGCGTTTTGCTTTGGCTGTATGCGTTCCAGCTCGTAATGCGAGATCAAAAAGGCTTAGTTTTACGTAAATAAGCAAGATTCATGCGTTTCGAACCGCCAAACAAGCCCCCATCGAATGCTAAGTCGGGTTATATCGAAATCGAACATTTGCGTTTTGCTTTGGCTGTAGGCGTTCCAGCTCGTAATGCGAGATCAAAAAGGCTTAGTTTTACGTAAATAAGCAAGATTCATGCGTTTCGAACGGCCAAACAAGCCCCCATCGAATGCCAAGTCAGTTTATATTGAAATCGAACATTTGCGTTTTGCTTTGGCTGTAGGCGTTCCAGCTCGTAATGCGAGATCAAAAAGGCTTAGTTTTACGTAAATAAGCAAGATTCATGCGTTTCGAACCGCCAAACACTCCCCCATCGAATGCAAAGTCACTTTGTTTTGAAATCGAACATTTGCGTTTTGCTTCAGCTGTAAGCGTTTCAGCTCGTAATGCGAGATCAAAAAGCCTTTTTTTACGTAAATTAGCAAGATTCATGCGATTCGAACGGCCAAACTAGCCGCCATCGAATGCAAAGTCGGTTTATATCGAAATCTAACATTTGCGTTTTGCTTCGGCTGTAGGCGTTCCAGCTCGTAATGAGAGATCACAAAGGCTTAGTTTTACGCAAATAAGCCAGATTCATGCGTTTCGAACCGCCAAACACGCCCCCATCGAATGCAAAGTCGGTTTATATCGAAATCGAAAATTTGCGTTTTGCTTTGGCTGTACGCGTTCCAGCTCGTAACGCGAGATCAAAAAGGCTGTTTCACGTAAATAAGCAAGATTCATACGTTTCCAACCGCCAAACAAGTCCTCATCGATTGCAAAGTCGGTTTATATCGAAATCGAACATTTGCGCTTTGCTTCGGCTGTAGGCGTTCCAGCTCGTACTGCTAGATCAAAAAGGCTTAGTTTTACGTAAATAAGCAAGATGCATGCGTTTCGAACCGCCAAACACGCCCCCATCGAATGCAAAGTCGCTTTATATTGAAATCGAACATTTGCGTTTTGCTTTGGCTGTAGGCGTTCCAGCTCGTAATGCGAGATCAAAAAGGCTTAATTTTACGTGAATAAGCAAGGTTCCTGCGTTTCTAACCGCCAAACAAGCCCACATCGAATGCAAAGTTGGTTTATATCGAAATCTAACATTTGCGTTTTGCTTCGTCTGTAGGCGTTTCAGCTCGTAATGAGAGATCAAAAAGGCTTAGTTTTACGCAAATAAGCCAGATTCATGCGTTTCTAACCGCCAAACAAGCCCCCATCGAATGCAAAGTTGGATTATATCGAAATCGAACATTTGCGCTTCGCTTCGGCTGTAGGCGTTCCAGCTCGTAATGCGAGATCAAAAAGGCTTAATTTTACGTAAATTCGCAAGATTCATGCGATTCTAGCTGCCAGACAATCCCCCGTCGAATGCAAAGTTGCTTTAAATCGGGATCGAACATTTGCGTTTTGTTATAGCTGTAGGCGCTCCAGGGCGTATTTTGAAATAAAAAACCATTAGTTTTACGTAAATACGCAATATTCATGCATTTCGAACCTCCAAACCAACCCCCATCGAATGCAACGTCGGTTTATATCGAAATCGAAAATTTGCGTTTTGCTTTGGCTGTACGCGTTCCAGCACGTAATGAGAGATCAAAAAGCCTTTTTTTACGTAAATTAGCAAGATTCATGCGATTCGAACCGCCAAACTAGCCGTCATCGAATGCAAAGTCGGTTTATATCGAAATCGATTATTTGCGTTTTGCTTCGGCTGTAGGCGTTCCAGCTCGTAACGCGAGATCAAAAAGGCTTAGTTTTACGTGAATAAGCAAGATGCATGCGTTTCGAACCGCCAAACACGCCACCATCGAATGCAAAGTCGCTTTATATTGAAATCGAACATTTGCGTTTTGCTTTGGCTGTAGGCGTTCCAGCTCGTAATGCGAGATCAAAAAGGCTTAATTTTACGTGAATAAGCAAGGTTCCTGCGTTTCTAACCGCCAAACAAGCCCACATCGAATGCAAAGTTGGTTTATATCGAAATCTAACATTTGCGTTTTGCTTCGTCTGTAGGAGTTTCAGCTCGTAATGAGAGATCAAAAAGGCTTAGTTTTACGCAAATAAGCCAGATTCATGCGTTTCTAACCGCCAAACAAGCCCCCATCGAATGCAAAGTTGGATTATATCGAAATCGAACATTTGCGCTTCGCTTCGGCTGTAGGCGTTCCAGCTCGTAATGCGAGATCAAAAAGGCTTAATTTTACGTAAATTCGCAAGATTCATGCGATTCTAGCTGCCAGACAATCCCCCGTCGAATGCAAAGTTGCTTTAAATCGGGATCGAACATTTGCGTTTTGTTATAGCTGTAGGCGCTCCAGGGCGTATTTTGAAATAAAAAACCATTAGTTTTACGTAAATACGCAATATTCATGCATTTCGAACCTCCAAACCAACCCCCATCGAATGCAACGTCGGTTTATATCGAAATCGAAAATTTGCGTTTTGCTTTGGCTGTACGCGTTCCAGCACGTAATGAGAGATCAAAAAGCCTTTTTTTACGTAAATTAGCAAGATTCATGCGATTCGAACCGCCAAACTAGCCCCCATCGAATGCAAAGTCGGTTTATATCGAAATCGATTATTTGCGTTTTGCTTCGGCTGTAGGCGTTCCAGCTCGTAACGCGAGATCAAAAAGGCTTAGTTTTACGTGAATAAGCAAGATGCATGCGTTTCGAACCGCCAAACACGCCACCATCGAATGCAAAGTCGCTTTATATTGAAATCGAACATTTGCGTTTTGCTTTGGCTGTAGGCGTTCCAGCTCGTAATGCGAGATCAAAAAGGCTTAGTTTTACGTAAATAAGCAAGATTCATGCGTTTCGAACCGCCAAACACTCCCCCATCGAATGCCAAGTCACTTTGTTTTGAAATCGAACATTTGCGTTTTGCTTCGGCTGTAGGCGTTCCAGCTCGTAATGCGAGATCAAAAAGCCTTATTTTTACGTAAATTCGCAAGATTCATGCGATTCTAGTTGCCAGACAATCCCCCGTCGAATGCAAAGTTGCTTTATATCGGGATCGAACATTTGCGTTTTCTTATAGCTGTAGGCGCTCCAGGGCGTATTTTGAAATAAAAAACTATTAGTTTTACGTAAATACGCAATATTCATGCATTTCGAACCTCCAAACCAGCCCCCATCGAATGCAAATTCGGTTTATATCGAAATCGAAAATTTGCGTTTTGCTTTGGCTGTACGCGTTCCAGCTCGTAACGCGAGATCAAAAAGCCTTATTTTCACGTAAATTCGCAAGATTCATGCGTTTCCAACCGCCAAACAAGCCTCCATCGAATGCAAAGTCGGTTTATATCGAAATCGAACATTTGCGTTTTGCTTCGGCTGTAGGCGTTCCAGCTCATACTGCTAGATCAAAAAGGCTTAGTTTCACGTAAATAAGCAAGATTCATGCGTTTCGAACCGCCAAACACTCCCCCATCGAATGCAAAGTCACTTTGTTTTGAAATCGAACATTTGCGTTTTGCTTCGGCTGTAGGCTTTCCAGCTCGTAATGCGAGATCAAAAAGGCTTAGTTTTACGTAAATAAGCAAGATTCATGGGTTTCGAACCGCCAAACAAGCCCCCATCGAATGCAAAGTCGCTTTATATTGAAATCGAACATTTGCGTTTTGCTTTGGCTGTAGGCGTTCCAGCTCGTAATGCGAGATCAAAAAGGCTTAGTTTTACGTAAATAAGCAAGATTCATGGGTTTCGAACCGCCAAACAAGCCCCCATCGAATGCAAAGTCGGTTTATATCGAAATCGAACATTTGCGTTTTGCTTTGGCTGTACGCGTTCCAGCTCGTAACGCGAGATCAAAAAGGTTTATTTTCACGTGAATAAGCAAGATTCATGCGATTCGAACCGCCAAACTAGCCGCCATCGAATGCCAAGTCGGTTTATATCGAAATCGAACATTTGCGCTTTGCTTCGGCTGTAGGCGTTCCAGCTCGTACTGCTAGACCAATAAGGCTTAATTATACGTAAATAAGCAAGATTCATGCGTTTCGAACCGCCAAACACTCCCCCATCGAATGCAAATTCACTTTGTTTTGAAATCGAACATTTGCGTTTTGCTTCGGCTGTAGGCATTCCAGCTCGTACTGCTAGATCAAAAAGGCTTAGTTTTACGTAAATAAGCAAGATTCATGCGTTTCGAACCGCCAAACACTCCCCCATCGAATGCAAAGTCACTTTGTTTTGAAATCGAACATTTGCGCTTTGCTCCGGCTGTAGGCGTTCCAGCTCGTAATGCGAGATCAAAAAGGCTTAATTTTACGTGAATAAGCAAGGTTCCTGCGTTTCTAACCGCCAAACAAGCCCACATCGAATGCAAAGTTGGTTTATATCGAAATCTAACATTTGCGTTTTGCTTCGTCTGTAGGCGTTTCAGCTCGTAATGAGAGATCAAAAAGGCTTAGTTTTACGCAAATAAGCCAGATTCATGCGTTTCTAACCGCCAAACAAGCCCCCATCGAATGCAAAGTTGGATTATATCGAAATCGAACATTTGCGCTTCGCTTCGGCTGTAGACGTTCCAGCTCGTAATGCGAGATCAAAAAGGCTTAATTTTACGTAAATTCGCAAGATTCATGCGATTCTAGCTGCCAGACAATCCCCCGTCGAATGCAAAGTTGCTTTAAATCGGGATCGAACATTTGCGTTTTGTTATAGCTGTAGGCGCTCCAGGGCGTATTTTGAAATAAAAAACCATTAGTTTTACGTAAATACGCAATATTCATGCATTTCGAACCTCCAAACCAACCCCCATCGAATGCAAAGTTGGTTTATATCGAAATCTAACATTTGCGCTTTGCTTCGGCTGTAGGCGTTCCAGCTCGTACTGCTAGACCAATAAGGCTTAATTATACGTAAATAAGCAAGATTCATGCGTTTCGAACCGCCAAACACTCCCCCATCGAATGCAAATTCACTTTGTTTTGAAATCGAACATTTGCGTTTTGCTTCGGCTGTAGGCGTTCCAGCTCGTACTGCTAGATCAAAAAGGCTTAGTTTTACGTAAATAAGCAAGATTCATGCGTTTCGAACCGCCAAACACTCCCCCATCGAATGCAAAGTCACTTTGTTTTGAAATCGAACATTTGCGCTTTGCTCCGGCTGTAGGCGTTCCAGCTCGTAATGCGAGATCAAAAAGGCTTAATTTTACGTGAATAAGCAAGGATCCTGCGTTTCTAACCGCCAAACAAGCCCACATCGAATGCAAAGTTGGTTTATATCGAAATCTAACATTTGCGTTTTGCTTCGTCTGTAGGCGTTTCAGCTCGTAATGAGAGATCAAAAAGGCTTAGTTTTACGCAAATAAGCCAGATTCATGCGTTTCTAACCGCCAAACAAGCCCCCATCGAATGCAAAGTTGGATTATATCGAAATCGAACATTTGCGCTTCGCTTCGGCTGTAGGCGTTCCAGCTCGTAATGCGAGATCAAAAAGGCTTAATTTTACGTAAATTCGCAAGATTCATGCGATTCTAGCTGCCAGACAATCCCCCGTCGAATGCAAAGTTGCTTTAAATCGGGATCGAACATTTGCGTTTTGTTATAGCTGTAGGCGCTCCAGGGCGTATTTTGAAATAAAAAACCATTAGTTTTACGTAAATACGCAATATTCATGCATTTCGAACCTCCAAACCAACCCCCATCGAATGCAACGTCGGTTTATATCGAAATCGAAAATTTGCGTTTTGCTTTGGCTGTACGCGTTCCAGCACGTAATGAGAGATCAAAAAGCCTTTTTTTACGTAAATTAGCAAGATTCATGCGATTCGAACCGCCAAACTAGCCCCCATCGAATGCAAAGTCGGTTTATATCGAAATCGATTATTTGCGTTTTGCTTCGGCTGTAGGCGTTCCAGCTCGTAACGCGAGATCAAAAAGGCTTAGTTTTACGTGAATAAGCAAGATGCATGCGTTTCGAACCGCCAAACACGCCACCATCGAATGCAAAGTCGCTTTATATTGAAATCGAACATTTGCGTTTTGCTTTGGCTGTATGCGTTCCAGCTCGTAATGCGAGATCAAAAAGGCTTAGTTTTACGTAAATAAGCAAGATTCATGCGTTTCGAACCGCCAAACAAGCCCCCATCGAATGCTAAGTCGGGTTATATCGAAATCGAACATTTGCGTTTTGCTTTGGCTGTAGGCGTTCCAGCTCGTAATGCGAGATCAAAAAGGCTTAGTTTTACGTAAATAAGCAAGATTCATGCGTTTCGAACGGCCAAACAAGCCCCCATCGAATGCCAAGTCAGTTTATATTGAAATCGAACATTTGCGTTTTGCTTTGGCTGTAGGCGTTCCAGCTCGTAATGCGAGATCAAAAAGGCTTAGTTTTACGTAAATAAGCAAGATTCATGCGTTTCGAACCGCCAAACACTCCCCCATCGAATGCAAAGTCACTTTGTTTTGAAATCGAACATTTGCGTTTTGCTTCAGCTGTAAGCGTTTCAGCTCGTAATGCGAGATCAAAAAGCCTTTTTTTACGTAAATTAGCAAGATTCATGCGATTCGAACGGCCAAACTAGCCGCCATCGAATGCAAAGTCGGTTTATATCGAAATCTAACATTTGCGTTTTGCTTCGGCTGTAGGCGTTCCAGCTCGTAATGAGAGATCACAAAGGCTTAGTTTTACGCAAATAAGCCAGATTCATGCGTTTCGAACCGCCAAACACGCCCCCATCGAATGCAAAGTCGGTTTATATCGAAATCGAAAATTTGCGTTTTGCTTTGGCTGTACGCGTTCCAGCTCGTAACGCGAGATCAAAAAGGCTGTTTCACGTAAATAAGCAAGATTCATACGTTTCCAACCGCCAAACAAGTCCTCATCGATTGCAAAGTCGGTTTATATCGAAATCGAACATTTGCGCTTTGCTTCGGCTGTAGGCGTTCCAGCTCGTACTGCTAGATCAAAAAGGCTTAGTTTTACGTAAATAAGCAAGATGCATGCGTTTCGAACCGCCAAACACGCCCCCATCGAATGCAAAGTCGCTTTATATTGAAATCGAACATTTGCGTTTTGCTTTGGCTGTAGGCGTTCCAGCTCGTAATGCGAGATCAAAAAGGCTTAGTTTTACGTAAATAAGCAAGATTCATGCGTTTCGAACCGCCAAACAAGCCCCCATCGAATGCCAAGTCAGTTTATATTGAAATCGAACATTTGCGATTTGCTTTGGCTGTAGGCGTTCCAGCTCGTAATGCGAGATCAAAAAGGCTTAGTTTTACGTAAATAAGCAAGATTCATGCGTTTCGAACCGCCAAACACTCCCCCATCGAATGCAAAGTCACTTTGTTTTGAAATCGAACATTTGCGTTTTGCTTCAGCTGTAGGCGTTTCAGCTCGTAATGCGAGATCAAAAAGCCTTTTTTTACGTAATTTAGCAAGATTCATGCGATTCGAACGGCCAAACTAGCCGCCATCAAATGCAAAGTCGGTTTATATCGAAATCTAACATTTGCGTTTTGCTTCGGCTGTAGGCGTTCCAGCTCGTAATGAGAGATCACAAAGGCTTAGTTTTACGCAAATAAGCCAGATTCATGCGTTTCGAACCCCCAAACACGCCCCCATCGAATGCAAAGTCGCTTTATATTGAAATCGAACATTTGCGTTTTGCTTTGGCTGTAGGCGTTCCAGCTCGTAATGCGAGATCAAAAAGGCTTAGTTTTACGTAAATAAGCAAGATTCATGCGTTTCGAACCGCCAAACAAGCCCCCATCGAATGCCAAGTCAGTTTATATCGAAATCGAACATTTGCGCTTTGCTTCGGCTGTAGGCGTTCCAGCTTGTACTGCTAGATCAAAAAGGCTTAGTTTTACGTAAATAAGCAAGATTCATGCGTTTCGAACCGCCAAACACTCCCCCATCGAATGCAAAGTCGCTTTATATTGAAATCGAACATTTGCGTTTTGCTTCAGCTGTAGGCGTTTCAGCTCGTAATGCGAGATCAAAAAGCCTTTTTTTACGTAATTTAGCAAGATTCATGCGATTCGAACGGCCAAACTAGCCGCCATCAAATGCAAAGTCGGTTTATATCGAAATCTAACATTTGCGTTTTGCTTCGGCTGTAGGCGTTCCAGCTCGTAATGAGAGATCACAAAGGCTTAGTTTTACGCAAATAAGCCAGATTCATGCGTTTCGAACTGCCAAACACGCCCCCATCGAATGCAAAGTCGGTTTATATCGAAATCGAAAATTTGCGTTTTGCTTTGGCTGTACGCGTTCCAGCTCGTAACGCGAGATCAAAAAGGCTGTTTCACGTAAATGAGCAAGATTCATACGTTTCCAACCGCCAAACAAGTCCTCATCGATTGCAAAGTCGGTTTATATCGAAATCGAACATTTGCGCTTTGCTCCGGCTGTAGGCGTTCCAGCTCGTAATGCGAGATCAAAAAGGCTTAATTTTACGTGAATAAGCAAGGTTCCTGCGTTTCTAACCGCCAAACAAGCCCACATCGAATGCAAAGTTGGTTTATATCGAAATCGCACATTTGCGCTTCGCTTCGGCTGTAGGCGTTTCAGCTCGTAATGCGAGATCGAAAAGCCTTATTTTAACGTAAATTAGCAAGATTCATGCGATTCGAACCGCCAAACTAGCCGCCATCGAATGCCAAGTCGGTTTATATCGAAATCGAACATTTGCGCTTTGCTTCGGCTGTAGGCGTTCCAGCTCGTAGTGCTAGACCAATAAGGCTTAATTATACGTAAATAAGCAAGATTCATGCGTTTCGAACCGCCAAACACTCCCCCATCGAATACAAATTCACTTTGTTTTGAAATCGAACATTTGCGTTTTGCTTCGGCTGTAGGCGTTCCAGCTCGTACTGCTAGATCAAAAAGGCTTAGTTTTACGTAAATAAGCAAGATTCATGCGTTTCGAACCGCCAAACACTCCCCCATCGAATGCAAAGTCACTTTGTTTTGAAATCGAACATTTGCGCTTTGCTCCGGCTGTAGGCGTTCCAGCTCGTAATGCGAGATCAAAAAGGCTTAATTTTACGTGAATAAGCAAGGTTCCTGCGTTTCTAACCGCCAAACAAGCCCACATCGAATGCAAAGTTGGTTTATATCGAAATCTAACATTTGCGTTTTGCTTCGTCTGTAGGCGTTTCAGCTCGTAATGAGAGATCAAAAAGGCTTAGTTTTACGCAAATAAGCCAGATTCATGCGTTTCTAACCGCCAAACAAGCCCCCATCGAATGCAAAGTTGGATTATATCGAAATCGAACATTTGCGCTTCGCTTCGGCTGTAGGCGTTCCAGCTCGTAATGCGAGATCAAAAAGGCTTAATTTTACGTAAATTCGCAAGATTCATGCGATTCTAGCTGCCAGACAATCCCCCGTCGAATGCAAAGTTGCTTTAAATCGGGATCGAACATTTGCGTTTTGTTATAGCTGTAGGCGCTCCAGGGCGTATTTTGAAATAAAAAACCATTAGTTTTACGTAAATACGCAATATTCATGCATTTCGAACCTCCAAACCAACCCCCATCGAATGCAACGTCGGTTTATATCGAAATCGAAAATTTGCGTTTTGCTTTGGCTGTACGCGTTCCAGCACGTAATGAGAGATCAAAAAGCCTTTTTTTACGTAAATTAGCAAGATTCATGCGATTCGAACCGCCAAACTAGCCGTCATCGAATGCAAAGTCGGTTTATATCGAAATCGATTATTTGCGTTTTCCTTCGGCTGTAGGCGTTCCAGCTCGTAACGCGAGATCAAAAAGGCTTAGTTTTACGTGAATAAGCAAGATGCATGCGTTTCGAACCGCCAAACACGCCACCATCGAATGCAAAGTCGCTTTATATTGAAATCGAACATTTGCGTTTTGCTTTGGCTGTAGGCGTTCCAGCTCGTAATGCGAGATCAAAAAGGCTTAATTTTACGTGAATAAGCAAGGTTCCTGCGTTTCTAACCGCCAAACAAGCCCACATCGAATGCAAAGTTGGTTTATATCGAAATCTAACATTTGCGTTTTGCTTCGTCTGTAGGAGTTTCAGCTCGTAATGAGAGATCAAAAAGGCTTAGTTTTACGCAAATAAGCCAGATTCATGCGTTTCTAACCGCCAAACAAGCCCCCATCGAATGCAAAGTTGGATTATATCGAAATCGAACATTTGCGCTTCGCTTCGGCTGTAGGCGTTCCAGCTCGTAATGCGAGATCAAAAAGGCTTAATTTTACGTAAATTCGCAAGATTCATGCGATTCTAGCTGCCAGACAATCCCCCGTCGAATGCAAAGTTGCTTTAAATCGGGATCGAACATTTGCGTTTTGTTATAGCTGTAGGCGCTCCAGGGCGTATTTTGAAATAAAAAACCATTAGTTTTACGTAAATACGCAATATTCATGCATTTCGAACCTCCAAACCAACCCCCATCGAATGCAACGTCGGTTTATATCGAAATCGAAAATTTGCGTTTTGCTTTGGCTGTACGCGTTCCAGCACGTAATGAGAGATCAAAAAGCCTTTTTTTACGTAAATTAGCAAGATTCATGCGATTCGAACCGCCAAACTAGCCCCCATCGAATGCAAAGTCGGTTTATATCGAAATCGATTATTTGCGTTTTGCTTCGGCTGTAGGCGTTCCAGCTCGTAACGCGAGATCAAAAAGGCTTAGTTTTACGTGAATAAGCAAGATGCATGCGTTTCGAACCGCCAAACACGCCACCATCGAATGCAAAGTCGCTTTATATTGAAATCGAACATTTGCGTTTTGCTTTGGCTGTAGGCGTTCCAGCTCGTAATGCGAGATCAAAAAGGCTTAGTTTTACGTAAATAAGCAAGATTCATGCGTTTCGAACCGCCAAACACTCCCCCATCGAATGCCAAGTCACTTTGTTTTGAAATCGAACATTTGCGTTTTGCTTCGGCTGTAGGCGTTCCAGCTCGTAATGCGAGATCAAAAAGCCTTATTTTTACGTAAATTCGCAAGATTCATGCGATTCTAGTTGCCAGACAATCCCCCGTCGAATGCAAAGTTGCTTTATATCGGGATCGAACATTTGCGTTTTCTTATAGCTGTAGGCGCTCCAGGGCGTATTTTGAAATAAAAAACTATTAGTTTTACGTAAATACGCAATATTCATGCATTTCGAACCTCCAAACCAGCCCCCATCGAATGCAAATTCGGTTTATATCGAAATCGAAAATTTGCGTTTTGCTTTGGCTGTACGCGTTCCAGCTCGTAACGCGAGATCAAAAAGCCTTATTTTCACGTAAATTCGCAAGATTCATGCGTTTCCAACCGCCAAACAAGCCTCCATCGAATGCAAAGTCGGTTTATATCGAAATCGAACATTTGCGTTTTGCTTCGGCTGTAGGCGTTCCAGCTCATACTGCTAGATCAAAAAGGCTTAGTTTCACGTAAATAAGCAAGATTCATGCGTTTCGAACCGCCAAACACTCCCCCATCGAATGCAAAGTCACTTTGTTTTGAAATCGAACATTTGCGTTTTGCTTCGGCTGTAGGCTTTCCAGCTCGTAATGCGAGATCAAAAAGGCTTAGTTTTACGTAAATAAGCAAGATTCATGGGTTTCGAACCGCCAAACAAGCCCCCATCGAATGCAAAGTCGCTTTATATTGAAATCGAACATTTGCGTTTTGCTTTGGCTGTAGGCGTTCCAGCTCGTAATGCGAGATCAAAAAGGCTTAGTTTTACGTAAATAAGCAAGATTCATGGGTTTCGAACCGCCAAACAAGCCCCCATCGAATGCAAAGTCGGTTTATATCGAAATCGAACATTTGCGTTTTGCTTTGGCTGTACGCGTTCCAGCTCGTAACGCGAGATCAAAAAGGTTTATTTTCACGTGAATAAGCAAGATTCATGCGATTCGAACCGCCAAACTAGCCGCCATCGAATGCCAAGTCAGTTTATATTGAAATCGAACATTTGCGATTTGCTTTGGCTGTAGGCGTTCCAGCTCGTAATGCGAGATCAAAAAGGCTTAGTTTTACGTAAATAAGCAAGATTCATGCGTTTCGAACCGCCAAACACTCCCCCATCGAATGCAAAGTCACTTTGTTTTGAAATCGAACATTTGCGTTTTGCTTCAGCTGTAGGCGTTTCAGCTCGTAATGCGAGATCAAAAAGCCTTTTTTTACGTAATTTAGCAAGATTCATGCGATTCGAACGGCCAAACTAGCCGCCATCAAATGCAAAGTCGGTTTATATCGAAATCTAACATTTGCGTTTTGCTTCGGCTGTAGGCGTTCCAGCTCGTAATGAGAGATCACAAAGGCTTAGTTTTACGCAAATAAGCCAGATTCATGCGTTTCGAACCCCCAAACACGCCCCCATCGAATGCAAAGTCGCTTTATATTGAAATCGAACATTTGCGTTTTGCTTTGGCTGTAGGCGTTCCAGCTCGTAATGCGAGATCAAAAAGGCTTAGTTTTACGTAAATAAGCAAGATTCATGCGTTTCGAACCGCCAAACAAGCCCCCATCGAATGCCAAGTCAGTTTATATCGAAATCGAACATTTGCGCTTTGCTTCGGCTGTAGGCGTTCCAGCTTGTACTGCTAGATCAAAAAGGCTTAGTTTTACGTAAATAAGCAAGATTCATGCGTTTCGAACCGCCAAACACTCCCCCATCGAATGCAAAGTCGCTTTATATTGAAATCGAACATTTGCGTTTTGCTTCAGCTGTAGGCGTTTCAGCTCGTAATGCGAGATCAAAAAGCCTTTTTTTACGTAATTTAGCAAGATTCATGCGATTCGAACGGCCAAACTAGCCGCCATCAAATGCAAAGTCGGTTTATATCGAAATCTAACATTTGCGTTTTGCTTCGGCTGTAGGCGTTCCAGCTCGTAATGAGAGATCACAAAGGCTTAGTTTTACGCAAATAAGCCAGATTCATGCGTTTCGAACTGCCAAACACGCCCCCATCGAATGCAAAGTCGGTTTATATCGAAATCGAAAATTTGCGTTTTGCTTTGGCTGTACGCGTTCCAGCTCGTAACGCGAGATCAAAAAGGCTGTTTCACGTAAATGAGCAAGATTCATACGTTTCCAACCGCCAAACAAGTCCTCATCGATTGCAAAGTCGGTTTATATCGAAATCGAACATTTGCGCTTTGCTCCGGCTGTAGGCGTTCCAGCTCGTAATGCGAGATCAAAAAGGCTTAATTTTACGTGAATAAGCAAGGTTCCTGCGTTTCTAACCGCCAAACAAGCCCACATCGAATGCAAAGTTGGTTTATATCGAAATCGCACATTTGCGCTTCGCTTCGGCTGTAGGCGTTTCAGCTCGTAATGCGAGATCGAAAAGCCTTATTTTAACGTAAATTAGCAAGATTCATGCGATTCGAACCGCCAAACTAGCCGCCATCGAATGCCAAGTCGGTTTATATCGAAATCGAACATTTGCGCTTTGCTTCGGCTGTAGGCGTTCCAGCTCGTAGTGCTAGACCAATAAGGCTTAATTATACGTAAATAAGCAAGATTCATGCGTTTCGAACCGCCAAACACTCCCCCATCGAATACAAATTCACTTTGTTTTGAAATCGAACATTTGCGTTTTGCTTCGGCTGTAGGCGTTCCAGCTCGTACTGCTAGATCAAAAAGGCTTAGTTTTACGTAAATAAGCAAGATTCATGCGTTTCGAACCGCCAAACACTCCCCCATCGAATGCAAAGTCACTTTGTTTTGAAATCGAACATTTGCGCTTTGCTCCGGCTGTAGGCGTTCCAGCTCGTAATGCGAGATCAAAAAGGCTTAATTTTACGTGAATAAGCAAGGTTCCTGCGTTTCTAACCGCCAAACAAGCCCACATCGAATGCAAAGTTGGTTTATATCGAAATCTAACATTTGCGTTTTGCTTCGTCTGTAGGCGTTTCAGCTCGTAATGAGAGATCAAAAAGGCTTAGTTTTACGCAAATAAGCCAGATTCATGCGTTTCTAACCGCCAAACAAGCCCCCATCGAATGCAAAGTTGGATTATATCGAAATCGAACATTTGCGCTTCGCTTCGGCTGTAGGCGTTCCAGCTCGTAATGCGAGATCAAAAAGGCTTAATTTTACGTAAATTCGCAAGATTCATGCGATTCTAGCTGCCAGACAATCCCCCGTCGAATGCAAAGTTGCTTTAAATCGGGATCGAACATTTGCGTTTTGTTATAGCTGTAGGCGCTCCAGGGCGTATTTTGAAATAAAAAACCATTAGTTTTACGTAAATACGCAATATTCATGCATTTCGAACCTCCAAACCAACCCCCATCGAATGCAACGTCGGTTTATATCGAAATCGAAAATTTGCGTTTTGCTTTGGCTGTACGCGTTCCAGCACGTAATGAGAGATCAAAAAGCCTTTTTTTACGTAAATTAGCAAGATTCATGCGATTCGAACCGCCAAACTAGCCGTCATCGAATGCAAAGTCGGTTTATATCGAAATCGATTATTTGCGTTTTGCTTCGGCTGTAGGCGTTCCAGCTCGTAACGCGAGATCAAAAAGGCTTAGTTTTACGTGAATAAGCAAGATGCATGCGTTTCGAACCGCCAAACACGCCACCATCGAATGCAAAGTCGCTTTATATTGAAATCGAACATTTGCGTTTTGCTTTGGCTGTAGGCGTTCCAGCTCGTAATGCGAGATCAAAAAGGCTTAATTTTACGTGAATAAGCAAGGTTCCTGCGTTTCTAACCGCCAAACAAGCCCACATCGAATGCAAAGTTGGTTTATATCGAAATCTAACATTTGCGTTTTGCTTCGTCTGTAGGAGTTTCAGCTCGTAATGAGAGATCAAAAAGGCTTAGTTTTACGCAAATAAGCCAGATTCATGCGTTTCTAACCGCCAAACAAGCCCCCATCGAATGCAAAGTTGGATTATATCGAAATCGAACATTTGCGCTTCGCTTCGGCTGTAGGCGTTCCAGCTCGTAATGCGAGATCAAAAAGGCTTAATTTTACGTAAATTCGCAAGATTCATGCGATTCTAGCTGCCAGACAATCCCCCGTCGAATGCAAAGTTGCTTTAAATCGGGATCGAACATTTGCGTTTTGTTATAGCTGTAGGCGCTCCAGGGCGTATTTTGAAATAAAAAACCATTAGTTTTACGTAAATACGCAATATTCATGCATTTCGAACCTCCAAACCAACCCCCATCGAATGCAACGTCGGTTTATATCGAAATCGAAAATTTGCGTTTTGCTTTGGCTGTACGCGTTCCAGCACGTAATGAGAGATCAAAAAGCCTTTTTTTACGTAAATTAGCAAGATTCATGCGATTCGAACCGCCAAACTAGCCCCCATCGAATGCAAAGTCGGTTTATATCGAAATCGATTATTTGCGTTTTGCTTCGGCTGTAGGCGTTCCAGCTCGTAACGCGAGATCAAAAAGGCTTAGTTTTACGTGAATAAGCAAGATGCATGCGTTTCGAACCGCCAAACACGCCACCATCGAATGCAAAGTCGCTTTATATTGAAATCGAACATTTGCGTTTTGCTTTGGCTGTAGGCGTTCCAGCTCGTAATGCGAGATCAAAAAGGCTTAGTTTTACGTAAATAAGCAAGATTCATGCGTTTCGAACCGCCAAACACTCCCCCATCGAATGCCAAGTCACTTTGTTTTGAAATCGAACATTTGCGTTTTGCTTCGGCTGTAGGCGTTCCAGCTCGTAATGCGAGATCAAAAAGCCTTATTTTTACGTAAATTCGCAAGATTCATGCGATTCTAGTTGCCAGACAATCCCCCGTCGAATGCAAAGTTGCTTTATATCGGGATCGAACATTTGCGTTTTCTTATAGCTGTAGGCGCTCCAGGGCGTATTTTGAAATAAAAAACTATTAGTTTTACGTAAATACGCAATATTCATGCATTTCGAACCTCCAAACCAGCCCCCATCGAATGCAAATTCGGTTTATATCGAAATCGAAAATTTGCGTTTTGCTTTGGCTGTACGCGTTCCAGCTCGTAACGCGAGATCAAAAAGCCTTATTTTCACGTAAATTCGCAAGATTCATGCGTTTCCAACCGCCAAACAAGCCTCCATCGAATGCAAAGTCGGTTTATATCGAAATCGAACATTTGCGTTTTGCTTCGGCTGTAGGCGTTCCAGCTCATACTGCTAGATCAAAAAGGCTTAGTTTCACGTAAATAAGCAAGATTCATGCGTTTCGAACCGCCAAACACTCCCCCATCGAATGCAAAGTCACTTTGTTTTGAAATCGAACATTTGCGTTTTGCTTCGGCTGTAGGCTTTCCAGCTCGTAATGCGAGATCAAAAAGGCTTAGTTTTACGTAAATAAGCAAGATTCATGGGTTTCGAACCGCCAAACAAGCCCCCATCGAATGCAAAGTCGCTTTATATTGAAATCGAACATTTGCGTTTTGCTTTGGCTGTAGGCGTTCCAGCTCGTAATGCGAGATCAAAAAGGCTTAGTTTTACGTAAATAAGCAAGATTCATGGGTTTCGAACCGCCAAACAAGCCCCCATCGAATGCAAAGTCGGTTTATATCGAAATCGAACATTTTCGTTTTGCTTCGGCTGTAGGCGTTTAAGCTCGTAATGAGAGATCAAAAGGCCTTTTTTTACGTAAATTCGCAAGATTCATGCGATTCTAGCTGCCAGACAATCCCCCGTCGGATGCAAAGTCGATTTATATCGAAATCGAACATTAGCGTTTTGCTATAGCTGTAGGCGCTCCAGGGCGTATTTTGAGATCACAAACCAAGAGTTTTACGTAAATACGCAATATTCATGCATTTCGAACCTCCAAACCAGCCCCCATCGAATGCAAAGTCGGTTTATATCGAAATCGAACATTTGCGTTTTGCTTTGGCTGTACGCGTTCCAGCTCGTAACGCGAGATCAAAAAGGCTGTTTCACGTAAATAAGCAAGATTCATGCGTTTCCAACCGCCAAACAAGCCCCCGTCGAATGCAAAGTCGGTTTATATCGAAATCGAACATTTGCGCTTTGCTCCGGCTGTAGGCGTTCCAGCTCGTAATGCGAGATCAAAAAGCCTTTTTTTACGTAAATTAGCAAGATTCATGCGTTTCTAACCGCCAAACAAGCCCCCATCGAATGCCAAGTCGGTTTATATCGAAATCGAACATTTGCGCTTTGCTTCGGCTGTAGGCGTTCCAGCTCGTACTGCTAGACCAATAAGGCTTAGTTTTACGTAAATAAGCCAGATTCATGCGTTTCTAACCGCCAAACAAGCCCCGATCGAATGCAACGTCACTTTGTATTTAAATCGAACATTTGCGCTTTGCCTCGGCTGTAGGCGTTCCAGCTCGTAATGCGAGATCAAAAAGGCTTAGGTTTACGTAGATAAGCCAGATTCATGCATTTCGAACCTCCAAACCAGCCCCCATCGAATGCAAAGTCGGTTTATATCGAAATCGAACTTTGCTTCCGTTTTTTTTTAACTTTGATTGCGTTTTGCTTCGGCTGTAGGCGTTCCAGCTCGTAACGCGAGATCAGAAAAGGCTTATTTTCACCTAAATTCGCAAGATTCATGCGATTCTAGCTGCCAGACAATCCCCCGTCGGATGCAAAGTCGCTTTATATCGAAATCGAACATTAGCGTTTTGCTATAGCTGTAGGCGCTCCAGGCCGTATTTTGTGATCACAAACCATTAGTTTTACGTAAATACGCAATATTCATGCATTTCGAACCTCCAAACCAACCCCCATCGAATGCAAAGTCGGTTTATATCGAAATCGAACATTTGCGTTTTGCTTTGGCTGTAAGCGTTCCAGCTCGTAACGCGAGATCAAAAAGGTTTATTTTCACGTAAATAAGCAAGATTCATGGGTTTCGAACCGCCAAACAAGCCCCCATCGAATGCAAAGTCGCTTTATATTGAAATCGAACATTTGCGTTTTGCTTTGGCTGTATGCGTTCCAGCTCGTAATGCGAGATCAAAAAGGCTTAGTTTTACGTAAATAAGCAAGATTCATGCGTTTCGAACCGCCAAACAAGCCCCCATCGAATGCTAAGTCGGGTTATATCGAAATCGAACATTTGCGCTTTGCTTCGGCTGTAGGCGTTCCAGCTCCTAATGCGAGATCAAAAAGGCTTAGTTTTACGTAAATAAGCAAGATTCATGCGTTTCGAACCGCCAAACAAGCCCCCATCGAATGCCAAGTCAGTTTATATCGAAATCGAACTTTTGCGCTTTGCTTCGGCTGTAGGCGTTCCAGCTTGTACTGCTAGATCAAAAAGGCTTAGTTTTACGTAAATAAGCAAGATGCATGCGTTTCGAACCGCCAAACACGCCCCCATCGAATGCAAAGTCGCTTTATATTGAAATCGAACATTTGCGTTTTGCTTTGGCTGTAGGCGTTCCAGCTCGTAATGCGAGATCAAAAAGGCTTAGTTTTACGTAAATAAGCAAGATTCATGCGTTTCGAACCGCCAAACAAGCCCCCATCGAATGCCAAGTCAGTTTATATTGAAATCGAACATTTGCGTTTTGCTTTGGCTGTAGGCGTTCCAGCTCGTAATGCGAGATCAAAAAGGCTTAGTTTTACGCAAATAAGCCAGATTCATGCGTTTCGAACCGCCAAACACGCCCCCATCGAATGCAAAGTCGCTTTATATTGAAATCGAACATTTGCGTTTTGCTTTGGCTGTAGGCGTTCCAGCTCGTAATGCGAGATCAAAAAGGCTTAGTTTTACGTAAATAAGCAAGATTCATGCGTTTCGAACCGCCAAACAAGCCCCCATCGAATGCCAAGTCAGTTTATATCGAAATCGAACATTTGCGCTTTGCTTCGGCTGTAGGCGTTCCAGCTCGTACTGCTAGATCAAAAAGGCTTAGTTTTACGTAAATAAGCAAGATGCATGCGTTTCGAACCGCCAAACACGCCCCCATCGAATGTAAAGTCGCTTTATATTGAAATCGAACATTTGCGTTTTGCTTCGGCTGTAGGCGTTCCAGCTCGTAATGCGAGATCAAAAAGGCTTAGTTTTACGTAAATAAGCAAGATTCATGCGTTTCGAACCGCCAAACACTCCCCCATCGAATGCAAAGTCACTTTGTTTTGAAATCGAACATTTGCGTTTTGCTTCAGCTGTAGGCGTTTCAGCTCGTAATGCGAGTTCAAAAAGCCTTTTTTTACGTAAATTAGCAAGATTCATGCGATTCGAACGGCCAAACTAGCCGCCATCGAATGCAAAGTCGGTTTATATCGAAATCTAACATTTGCGTTTTGCTTCGGCTGTAGGCGTTCCAGCTCGTAATGAGAGATCACAAAGGCTTAGTTTTACGCAAATAAGCCAGATTCATGCGTTTCGAACCGCCAAACACGCCCCCATCGAATGCAAAGTCGGTTTATATCGAAATCGAAAATTTGCGTTTTGCTTTGGCTGTACGCGTTCCAGCTCGTAACGCGAGATCAAAAAGGCTGTTTCACGTAAATAAGCAAGATTCATACGTTTCCAACCGCCAAACAAGTCCTCATCGATTGCAAAGTCGGTTTATATCGAAATCGAACATTTGCGCTTTGCTCCGGCTGTAGGCGTTCCAGCTCGTAATGCGAGATCAAAAAGGCTTAATTTTACGTAAATTAGCAAGATTCATGCGATTCGAACCGCCAAACTAGCCGCCATCGAATGCCAAGTCGGTTTATATCGAAATCGAACATTTGCGCTTTGCTTCGGCTGTAGCCGTTCCAGCTCGTACTGCTAGACCAATAAGGCTTAATTATACGTAAATAAGCAAGATTCATGCGTTTCGAACCGCCAAACACTCCCCCATCGAATGCAAATTCACTTTGTTTTGAAATCGAACATTTGCGTTTTGCTTCGGCTGTAGGCGTTCCAGCTCGTAATGAGAGATCACAAAGGCTTAGTTTTACGCAAATAAGCCAGATTCATGCGTTTCGAACCGCCAAACACGCCCCCATCGAATGCAAAGTCGGTTTATATCGAAATCGAAAATTTGCGTTTTGCTTTGGCTGTACGCGTTCCAGCTCGTAACGCGAGATCAAAAAGGCTGTTTCACGTAAATAAGCAAGATTCATACGTTTCCAACCGCCAAACAAGTCCTCATCGATTGCAAAGTCGGTTTATATCGAAATCGAACATTTGCGCTTTGCTCCGGCTGTAGGCGTTCCAGCTCGTAATGCGAGATCAAAAAGGCTTAATTTTACGTAAATTAGCAAGATTCATGCGATTCGAACCGCCAAACTAGCCGCCATCGAATGCCAAGTCGGTTTATATCGAAATCGAACATTTGCGCTTTGCTTCGGCTGTAGCCGTTCCAGCTCGTACTGCTAGACCAATAAGGCTTAATTATACGTAAATAAGCAAGATTCATGCGTTTCGAACCGCCAAACACTCCCCCATCGAATGCAAATTCACTTTGTTTTGAAATCGAACATTTGCGTTTTGCTTCGGCTGTAGGCGTTCCAGCTCGTACTGCTAGATCAAAAAGGCTTAGTTTTACGTAAATAAGCAAGATTCATGCGTTTCGAACCGCCAAACACTCCCCCATCGAATGCAAAGTCACTTTGTTTTGAAATCGAACATTTGCGCTTTGCTCCGGCTGTAGGCGTTCCAGCTCGTAATGCGAGATCAAAAAGGCTTAATTTTACGTGAATAAGCAAGGTTCCTGCGTTTCTAACCGCCAAACAAGCCCACATCGAATGCAAAGTTGGTTTATGTCGAAATCTAACATTTGCGTTTTGCTTCGTCTGTAGGCGTTTCAGCTCGTAATGAGAGATCAAAAAGGCTTAGTTTTACGCAAATAAGCCAGATTCATGCGTTTCTAACCGCCAAACAAGCCCCCATCGAATGCAAAGTTGGATTATATCGAAATCGAACATTTGCGCTTCGCTTCGGCTGTAGGCGTTCCAGCTCGTAATGCGAGATCAACAAGGCTTAATTTTACGTAAATTCGCAAGATTCATGCGATTCTAGCTGCCAGACAATCCCCCGTCGAATGCAAAGTTGCTTTAAATCGGGATCGAACATTTGCGTTTTGTTATAGCTGTAGGCGCTCCAGGGCGTATTTTGAAATAAAAAACCATTAGTTTTACGTAAATACGCAATATTCATGCATTTCGAACCTCCAAACCAACCCCCATCGAATGCAACGTCGGTTTATATCGAAATCGAAAATTTGCGTTTTGCTTTGGCTGTACGCGTTCCAGCACGTAATGAGAGATCAAAAAGCCTTTTTTTACGTAAATTAGCAAGATTCATGCGATTCGAACCGCCAAACTAGCCCCCATCGAATGCAAAGTCGGTTTATATCGAAATCGATTATTTGCGTTTTGCTTCGGCTGTAGGCGTTCCAGCTCATACTGCTAGATCAAAAAGGCTTAGTTTCACGTAAATAAGCAAGATTCATGCGTTTCGAACCGCCAAACACTCCCCCATCGAATGCAAAGTCACTTTGTTTTGAAATCGAACATTTGCGTTTTGCTTCGGCTGTAGGCTTTCCAGCTCGTAATGCGAGATCAAAAAGGCTTAGTTTTACGTAAATAAGCAAGATTCATGGGTTTCGAACCGCCAAACAAGCCCCCATCGAATGCAAAGTCGCTTTATATTGAAATCGAACATTTGCGTTTTGCTTTGGCTGTAGGCGTTCCAGCTCGTAATGCGAGATCAAAAAGGCTTAGTTTTACGTAAATAAGCAAGATTCATGGGTTTCGAACCGCCAAACAAGCCCCCATCGAATGCAAAGTCGGTTTATATCGAAATCGAACATTTGCGTTTTGCTTTGGCTGTACGCGTTCCAGCTCGTAACGCGAGATCAAAAAGGTTTATTTTCACGTGAATAAGCAAGATTCATGCGATTCGAACCGCCAAACTAGCCGCCATCGAATGCCAAGTCGGTTTATATCGAAATCGAACATTTGCGCTTTGCTTCGGCTGTAGGCGTTCCAGCTCGTACTGCTAGACCAATAAGGCTTAATTATACGTAAATAAGCAAGATTCATGCGTTTCGAACCGCCAAACACTCCCCCATCGAATGCAAATTCACTTTGTTTTGAAATCGAACATTTGCGTTTTGCTTCGGCTGTAGGCGTTCCAGCTCGTAATGCGAGATCAAAAAGGCTTAATTTTACGTGAATAAGCAAGGTTCCTGCGTTTCTAACCGCCAAACAAGCCCACATCGAATGCAAAGTTGGTTTATATCGAAATCTAACATTTGCGTTTTGCTTCGTCTGTAGGCGTTTCAGCTCGTAATGAGAGATCAAAAAGGCTTAGTTTTACGCAAATAAGCCAGATTCATGCGTTTCTAACCGCCAAACAAGCCCCCATCGAATGCAAAGTTGGATTATATCGAAATCGAACATTTGCGCTTCGCTTCGGCTGTAGACGTTCCAGCTCGTAATGCGAGATCAAAAAGGCTTAATTTTACGTAAATTCGCAAGATTCATGCGATTCTAGCTGCCAGACAATCCCCCGTCGAATGCAAAGTTGCTTTAAATCGGGATCGAACATTTGCGTTTTGTTATAGCTGTAGGCGCTCCAGGGCGTATTTTGAAATAAAAAACCATTAGTTTTACGTAAATACGCAATATTCATGCATTTCGAACCTCCAAACCAACCCCCATCGAATGCAACGTCGGTTTATATCGAAATCGAAAATTTGCGTTTTGCTTTGGCTGTACGCGTTCCAGCACGTAATGAGAGATCAAAAAGCCTTTTTTTACGTAAATTAGCAAGATTCATGCGATTCGAACCGCCAAACTAGCCCCCATCGAATGCAAAGTCGGTTTATATCGAAATCGATTATTTGCGTTTTGCTTCGGCTGTAGGCGTTCCAGCTCGTAACGCGAGATCAAAAAGGCTTAGTTTTACGTGAATAAGCAAGATGCATGCGTTTCGAACCGCCAAACACGCCACCATCGAATGCAAAGTCGCTTTATATTGAAATCGAACATTTGCGTTTTGCTTCGGCTGTAGGCGTTCCAGCTCGTAATGCGAGATCAAAAAGCCTTATTTT